>OX578141.1:84291551-84769051 GCA_951213105.1 Amaurobius ferox | reverse complement strand
AAATGAAACGTAAAGGCGCCAGTAGGCGCTTAATGGTGAAACCGATGAGGTGAGACGAAAACACAAGAATAACTTAGAAGTTGTAAAATGGCATTTAATAAACAATAATTACAGTCCAAGAGCGACCGTCTCAAAAGAGCGACCGCCAACCTGAATGCACGTCTCACAGCGGCAATGGAGGAGGGATTGGCGAAATCTCTGGAACAAACCAGGCATGTCGCACACTTCGGCTGCAGCGGCCGAAATTCTGTCGACCAGTTCCTCTTCAGATTTAAGGGGATCATAGACGAGACTCTTGAGATATCGCCACAAAAATAAGTTAAGCCACGGCAGATCGGACGATCGGGGGGTGGGGGTGGCAAACTATGGACCACCTCGCCCAATTCAGATCCCTGTAAGCCCTCTAGGTTTCATTTCCGACCCTGTAAACTATGATGATAAATGTTTGATTTGGTGTGTAAACTCCAAACCCACCTCGTAAAGTTTGACCTATCTTTTTTTAACCACCCCGCAGCCTAGTCCTTTAGTCATAAATGACCATCGTCTAGTCATTATTTTGAGTAAAAAGAATAGTTTTGATTTTTTAAGTAACATAATGTTTCACATTAAATAATACAGAATTATTATTTTTTTATAGTTAGATAAATCTTTTGCAAAACATTCTGAAAAATATATGATATAATTAACATAAGCACTGTATGGCAATAATATTTTAGATTTTAGTAGTGGAAGAAGGTTTAATAATCTCTTCGAAATTCTATGAACGCTGTTATTTAATCGATCCTCAGTATCAATTTATATGTGTTCATATTGGATAGAGCAACTTTACCAAGATTCAGTGCTTGTCAAATTTTCGACAAATTGATCGCCAAGCGTTTCAGTGACGGGCAGACAAACAAATAAATGACTTGTGGCAAATTGTTGGTTCTCAAAATGCAAAACTATTAAAAAAAGTATTTTTTCTTCTCGTGAATGAATTTTTTTTTTCTCGTGCTCTAGATCTACCTGAATGGTGTTTACAAATCTGTCTCATAATAATGCATATGATAAAAAAAAACCTATTTTACAATAATTAACACATTTTTATTAATATTTTCTAAATTTATTGTAAACGTGCAATATCTAGAAAATTTATCTTGCTAGCGTTATAAAGTTCATGTCATTCGCTTTCAAAGGAAAAATTAAGATAAGAAAGGATTTTTTATAACATTATTGAAGATTCTGATTTCTAACGATTTTTTAAAAATTTTATTCTAAAGTTGGGATTCTTCCGAATATACGATTGCTTTTTAAATCAGTAAGGTTCAGTATTCACAGTATTCATTGTAATAACCGTACTAAGCTTAGGTCGAAGTGTTCCATTCGTTCGTGAGATATCACATTCACAGACTAACGGAGACACACACTAACATACATTCATACATACTAACATGCATATACAATATATACACATAGACAAAATCGTTCGATTCGTGTTCAGACTTTCTTGAAACGTACTCCACCATTGAAAGATTTAATTTGAATTTTTAACCCATCACAGTCCTTTTCTTATACATTATGCTATGTAGGGAAAGTGACTGATGTTTCATCCCCTCTTAATGGCTAGTCGCCATTAAATGTGACACCTACACACTTAATCAAAATTGTTTATAACCAGTTTTAATTGTAGTCAGTGAAATGATATCAAATTGTGTGTTTATTACAATAAATCAAACTACTGCTGGTAAGCTAAAAACTTGTAAACCTTCTTGGAAGAAAGCAGTGCTTTTAACAGGCAAACTGGTAACTTTTTGAAAATCCTTTTGCAGCGTCATCTCTAATTCGAATTTTTGATATTTTCGATTTTTCCGTTGATCTGAAAACTGAGGCAGTTCGAATGCGACCCAAACCAAAATTATGACTCGACTTTAAGTGCTTGATCATTTTGAAATGTTGTTTTGAATTATTTAATTATCCCTTTACATCGTCACCCTTCATTCATTTTCTCAAAACATTTGATTTATCGTTCACCTGGAAGTTGAGAATAAACTTATGACACCAAAACCAAGATCTAACTATAGTGGAAATGCTCTTCATTTTGATACATCACCTCCTCACTTACTCAGTTCAGTGTATATTATATAGATACATTTAATTATCTGAATTACCAAAGCTAATTATACTTCCATTGTATCTTTGATTGGTTGTGACTCATCTACTGAAAAATTCGAAAACCGAATAATCCGAACCACAATTTGTCCAAAAACAGGACCATCATTCTAAATAATATTTGTGGCGTGTTTACGCTGCAACATTTGAACTATGTTTTGTAGCAATATCTGCGGCGGCAAACAGAAAAAAAAACCAAATGTTTGAAAAACCCATTAACGAACTTTCTTTACCAGTTATTTGAAAATAAAAAAGTAAATGAAAAGAAGTGCCTCCACGTAACCTTCAGACGAAATAGTGTGAAAGTAATTGTAGTCGCTGCTACTATTACAAAAAGCAACTTCTTTTTTGCCCAAATCAACTGATGACATCTTTCGTGAAATCCTTGGGCAATCACCTGTGACTCTCATTCTCACGTTTCTAAAGGAGGTGGGACGGTCTGCTTGTCAATCAAAGATTCATAATCCAATTATGAAAGTCTTCGAAGAACCATCATCCATTCATTGGTAAAGTTCGAATAGCACTCTTTCCTGATTGGTTTAGAAAATGAAGCTAAAAAGAAAGAGAAAAGTCAAGATGATATCAAGTTCTTCCACACACTCAGAGCAATGACACTTTCCTGTTTGTTCTGTCATTAAATGACGCCAATTCGTTATTTTGTTTTCTCTCAGGTGTCTACTCCACAAAAATTGTTTTTTTAATATAAACTTTTCTTTTTGGCTTGCTATTAGTACCTAGTTATGGAGCTTTTGATACAAGTAATGAAAATCTTTTCTAAACATAGTTCCCTTTTTTAGGACTTAGTCAGACATGGATTATAAAAACTTTTCATGAGCGTTAGAGGATAAAAAACGAAGTCAGAATCAAAAGATTATTTAATACCGTCATAAAAGTTGATGAGATTAGAACATTTTAAAACATTTAAGTCTTGGAAAGGACTCTATTCGTTCCATTTAAAAGCTTTTTAATCGCCAGAGGCCTGCATTCTCTTTCTATTTTTCCCGTTTTGATGTTTCTAATGTCAGAACTAAAGATTAGTGCGGAAAAGGATGAGGGCTAAGAAGCTTTAAAAATATAAGGCTTAACACAAAAAATATGTTTGATTGATTTTTAATTTATGGGAAATTATATTTTGTGAAATTACTTTGAAATATTTTAAATAAAGGACCCAGAGGACCTTTAAGCCGAGCCTTCATAGCTGATGTTTTTTATTCCAAGAGAAGAGAAAGATTCTAGGTGGGCGTTTTTCGCTATAAATATACACTTTAAAGTATGATTTACTTATCTTCCCTATACAATAAGCAGCGCCGAAGTAACAACCACTCTAACTCGTTGTGATCGGGGGAGGGGGGCAGCGAGCAAGGATTGCACTCGGGCGACCCCACTTCGATTCCCGGCCCTGTCCAAACAGCCCCCATGTTCACACGGAGTACAGTCAAATTAAATATTTGGATCTATAAGTCTTCCCGAGAGGCTGGTGATAGGGGAAGGAGAGTACAGTCCCTGTGGATGCCACCCTTACTGGGTTCTGGTTAAAATTGGATAGCACTTACCAGTCGTCCAAACAGATACCTTACACTTTTGGGTAGGTCGGAATGGCTGGATCAAAGAGGCAGAAATCGTTGTGATCGCGCTTCCATTGCCGTTAACATTATTCATGGACCGGTTTGCGCTTTCTATGAGAACTTTCATGGAGACCAGTAAATTCGTTCTATTACGAATACTGCATGCAAAGCTACGAAATTGCGGAACATAGCCAGATTTTTTAATTATTGTAGATATAGACTATCCCACGCTGAAGAGTTCATAAAAAGCGTGAAACCGGTTCATAGATTTTGTTATCTGCGATAGAAGCACAATTCTAGCTTTAGAAATGCCTACATTTGGCGAGTTCTGCCAATATCAATTCTTATTATTTTGAAATATTGAAAATTTCTAATAGTCAATGTACTTTGAATTAATTGATGTTTGATTTCAATAAATTGAAGTTCTTCGTTATTGACTTTGAAAACATGAAATATATATTATTAATTTCTTCCCTTTTTCTTACATTCTAAAACAAAAGTCGGAAATTATTTTTGCCCCGATCTAAAATAGATTATTTTCCTGAGAATAAATTGGAAAATTTCAGCTCAACTTTGTTATCAACAATAGTAGACTACAACAAAATGTAAAAAAATATAATTAAAAATATAATTAACAAAAAATTCTAAAACAAAATATAATTAGCAAAAAGTCGCATAAGCAATATGTTTGCTTAATTTGTTAAATGGATAGTAGTGCAATTTAGATAAAATCTCCTCGAAAAATAATTATTTCATCTATTTAGATTGCAGGGAAGAAGAAAATTTAATTTTATCCCACAACACTTTCAAATATAATTATGAAATTAAAATTTTTGTAAGGGTATGGAAATGCAAACTACTATTATTCAGTTAATTTTTAATAAAAATTTATTTTAATAACATTTTTAATGAAAAATGTGAATATATGCTTTCTTGACCTAAGTCAATTTGCATAATTCTTCATTACCTTATAATTGGATTTTCCTATAGCTGTTGTATTTGTAAAACCATATCATTAAACTCAATTTTTATATATATTATATATAACATATCAGCAAAATATATAAGGCTTGACTGTGACTTTTAGTCATGAAAGGCAAAAAAAAAAAAAAAAACGAAGTTTAGTCATGAACGTTCTATTTATATATAAATAAAAATTTAATATTACGGATGAATTAATATTAATTAGAGTAACCGTAAGTGACATCTATTGAACACAATACTTGAAGATGAGAGTAGTTGAATGAAGACAGAAATACTTTTTTTGAGAATTTTAAGTACTCACTTCCATTATTATAAGTTTCTTCAGATATCTTTATTGAGCGTTTCCCAACCTGCGATACGCTTACTCCAGAATGTACGTGAAAGTTTCGTTAAGAGTACGTGATGTTTCTTTCTCCAATGGCGGATGCAAAGAAAATAATGGGTCTTTTTATTAATTTAAATTATATTTTCAAAATGACATCATTTAGGAATACGCCAAATTCTCAAATAAGGAATTATTGCTTTAAAAACTGGCAATTCGATGCAATCCGATGTATTAATTTCATGTAAAATTTTGGTAATTATAGCTCAATTTATTAAATATAAATAACGAAATAGTAAAACAAAAATCTGTGTGGTACGCAGTATGCTTTATACGTCACACTTTTAATTACTTTTATCGAAATAAAGGGGTAATTAAAACGTCATTTTAAAAGACTTGCTTTCGTTCTAGGTTTATGATTAGTCCGGATGAAGTGAAATCCGAAATTATTATGTCTGTTTTATAAAGATTTTAATATATTAGTACAATATTTTCTTTTATGAACTCTCTGATATTTACAATTCCAGCTACGTCTTGTGTTACTTAACTATTGTTTTCCACCTCTATTCAATAAATGATTCCGTCATTCACCAAAAATGTAATCACATAAGTTATTTTCGATCTCATACCACTAGAAAAAGTTCGCAATATGTACTTTAAGGACAATTTCGCAGATTATGAAAGTAATTACTTTAGTAAGAACTGTGATGAAAGTTACAATCTCCCATCATAGTATCACTCTCCATTTAGTCATTTGATTGAAGAGGAATAAAACGTTTAATGCTTGAAAGATTGTAAATCAGGAATTTAACAGAAGAATTTAATTATTATCTTTGTGGATACCCGTGCTTTACGTAAAATGTTATCATATATTTTTTTTACTATTATTTTTTACTATTATATATTTTTTACTATTAACAGCTGTGGTAGAAGCCGCGCTCTCTTAAAGTCATATGGTTAAAAAGGAATGAGATGTTTAATGCTTTAAAGATTGTAAATCAGGAATTCAACATAATAATTTAATTACTATCCATGTAGATACCCGTGTTTTACGTAAAATGTAATCATATAATTTGTTTTTAATATTATGCCACTAGAAGTTGTTCGAAACATGTACTCCAAAGATAGTTTCGTAGGATATGAGAGTAATTACGTTAGTAACAGCTGTGGTAAAAGCCGCGCTCCCTTTAGTCATATGGTTAAAAAGAAATCAAATGTTTAATGCTTGAAAAATTGTAAATCAGGAATTCAATAAAAGCATTTAATTACTATCCATGTGGATACCCGTGCTTTACGTAAAATGTAATCATATAATTTATTTTTAATCTTATGCCACTAGAAAATGCTCGCAACATGTACTTCAAAGATAGTTTCACAGGATATGATAGTAATTACGTTAGTAACAGCTGTGGTAAAAGCCGCGCTCCCTTAGTCATATGGTTGAAAAGGAATAAAACGTATAATGACTGAAAGTTGTAAATCAGAAATGCAACACAAGAGTTTAATTAGTATCTTTATGGATTATATTTTCTGTGTTTTATGTGAAAGGTAGTCATATTATTTATTTTCAACATCGTATCACTGGAAGACGCTCGCAAGATGTACTTTAAAGACAATTTCGTAGGACATCAGAGTAATTATTTTAGAGCTGAGGTGAAAATCACGATCCCCACATCACAGTTTCACTATTCCTTTAGTCATATCCTGAAGAGGATTAAAGTATTTAATGATTGAAAGGTTATAAAACAGTAATTCAGAGCAGTAATTATTTTAGTCAGAGCTGAGGTGAAAATCACGATCCCCACATCACAGTTTCACTATTCCCTTAGTCATATCCTGAAGAGGAATAAAGTGTTTAATGATTGAAAGGTTATAAAACAGTAATTCAGAGCAAGAGTTTAAATTGGTAGCTTTATGGAAAATAATCTTCGTGCTTTACGTAAAATGTAATCATATAATCTATCTTCAACTCCATGCCACTGAAAGAGGTTATCAACATGTACTTTAAGGACAGTTTAGTGGAATATGAGAGTAATTTCTTCACTAAGATGTTGCAGTGCAAGTCACATTTCTCCATCACAATGCCACTCTCACTTTATTCATATAGTTAAAAAGAAATAAAATACACTAAAATAACTTCGTTAAGAGCAGCATACAACACAAAATTAATAATACAGATCGGTTTCGAATTAAGAAAAAATATAGAAACATGGCTCATGTACTCTTTAATACGAAACAGCTTTTTTAGTTTGACCGACATAATTCCTTTCCGAACGCGTATTCCTTTCCTTTTCGAACGCGGTCTGGGTTATGTCGGTCAAACTTAACGAGCTGTTAAATTTTCATATTAAGGCGTACACGAACCATGTTTTTAAAAGAGAAGTTCCAAAGTGTGAAATAGCTGAACATTGATGAGACTCAAATCATGTTTTCAAGTTTTGGGTAGCTAAGATCATTTTGACTCCCAATTCAATCTTGAATTAGACTGTTTTGAATTTTTCTCGATTTATTCGCAGTCCAACTCCCTTATTAATGATAATTGTTCTTTTTCTTTTCACCTTTGAAATAAATAGCTGGTTTAATTTTCGATTTTTTCATCTATTTTACTGATTTAGCCATTTTTAATTGTTTGGACTTTTATAACCAATTGTTCCAGTGATGTGAATTTTATCTTGGACTTTCACTTTCTTTTTAGGTATTTTTCCTTGAACACACTGTGTTCCGTTTCTCGTTTCTTTATCCTTGAGTTTGTTTACCTACTTTTTCTTTTCTCGCCGATAGCAACACACTTTCTCTGCTTCAGTCATCTTTGTTGTTCGTGCATTAGTCCCCGATATTTCTCTCATGAGTGAAAGTTGTACTTCTTGTGTGTCATGGCGAAAGTTCTTGCCTTCGAAACCGGTCAACACTATTATTTTTGTATTGTATGCTGTTTGTAATGAATTTATTTTATTGTTAATGAATTAAAAATGAATTAATTTAGAAGCAGTTTGAGCTATACGTAAAATGTTTAATGACTGGAACATTGCAAATCAGGAATTTAACAAATGTGCCTAATTAATATTTTTATGGGTAATAATATCCATGCCTTACGTAAAATGTAATCATATAATTTATTTTTAACCTCATGCCACAAAATTAGTTCACAGTGTGTACTTTAATGACAGTTTCGTCAAAATATGAGAATAATTACTTTATCTATGGTGAAAGTCACGGTCTCTCATTTTAGCGTCCTTCTCCCTTTAGTTATAGTGTTGAAAAGGACTATAAATATTAATGAGTGAAAGACTGTGTATTACATTTTAAAATTAGTACATTTATGGATAATAATAAATTTTTATGTATTGCATTCATGTGCTTGAAATTTAAAGTTATCTAAATTAGATTACTTTAAATCTAGTAATTTAAATTATATCACTACGGGAACATGACGATATGAAATATTAAATGTTTGGTTGTCTGTTCATCTAATGCTTCGACTTTATATTTTTAGGAACAAATGTAACATGCATTATATATATTTTTAATAAGTGTTTTCATGTTTCTAAAATCTAATAAATTAATCAATGGAAAAATTTTAAATACATGAAAACTAGAACCACGTATAAAGGTCTAAATTTTCACGGTTTATTTACTTTACAAAATGGTTCATAATTACACTGAAATATAAGGAAGTTTTATACAATGAAGTTATGAAGTTCTTGTCAAGGTTTATAGCTATCAAGATTTTACAGTGTTAATTAAAACCCTCAATGATGAGTTTTCGACGGGAGAGCACGTTTCAAGCATCCCTGATCACGAATCGAACATTTTTGAGGTGATGTCTGTGTGTGTGTGTGTGTATGTGTGTGTGTGTGTGTGTGTGTGAATGTCAGTGAGACTGTGGAGACGATATCTCACGAACGAATAAGGCAATTCGAATGAAATTTGGTACAAAAATCACAATCTGTAAATACTGGAAGCCAATTGTTTTAAAACGCAATCGAATGTTCAGAACCCTGCTAAATTTTCGAGTGAAATTTTGAAAAAATCATCAAAAAATCAAATTCTATAATAAAGTTACGCAAATAGACATTTCTTATGTAATTTTTCCTTAGAAAACGATTGACATAAATTTTAGAACACTAGCATGAACCGTTCTCGAGATATTGCACATTTTTCAAATAAATTTATCAAAAAGTCCCATAAATTAAAAAAAAATAATAACTGTTAAGAAATATGGTCACTTTTCATATGTAATATCATGCGATAAATTTGGTGACATCATTCTCGTGGATCTAACTCGTTCCATTCATGAGGAAAAATACTTTGAGTAATACTTTTGTATTTGAACGCCAATAGTCATTTACCTGCTGTAAGAATAACTTATTTCTCCATCCATAACGCTTGGCGAGATTTTGGCGACGAATTTAGCGGAATGTAGCCAACTTGGCGACATTTTTAAATGTTGCCAAATTAAATAAAATATCGCCAAATGGAAAAAATTGACGCTAAATCAATGAAAATGACGGTTAATTAAAAAAAATTCAATATATTTGAAAGAATATAAGTATCTACTACAAGAATAACATTTTTTTGAACTGTAAAAGTAGTAAATTCATTGTATTATATAAGGAAAGTCATGTGCTGCCCACATCAGATTTTTTATTCTTATATTTAAATCAGCAGACACATATTGTTGTAATAACTATTGTTTAACATTTTAGTAACGAATTGTTAATTATACATAATTTTTGTTCACTCTTAAAATTTAGCTTTATATGCAGAGAAATCTTAAGTTATTAAAAAGAGAAATACTCTTAATGCTTTCTAAAATGACTATCCTACGATATGGCAATAAATGATAATGGCTCGAGGAGGTGAACGTAAAATAAGAGTTGCACACACACACATACACACACACATTGAAAGAACTTATAATAAAATTATTTTTTAAACTCATATAAATAAAACCACTGTTCAAAGTTTTTAATATTTGATTATTACTTTTTGTAATCTGTCAAGAAAATAACTTTACAAAATTCATTGGTTTTCAGATATTATTTTTTCTTAGAAAAATAAATTGTATGATTGACCCAAATACTATTACAGTATTTTTCAATTATTTTCCCAGTGCAGAACTTAAAATGCTATTTATTATCGTATCCTAAACAATAATATTATTTTATTTCCAAATTTCTCCTAGAGATTTTTGTAATGTTAATTTTAGGTTGTTATTATTTTCCTCGTTTTGTAAGCATTTCTTTCGCAGATAGAATATCTAAAATATTAAGATCATAAACTAATTAGGAAACATAAGCATACCTTTTCTTATATGGACAAATTATTTCAGCACATTTTTTATACCAATTACTTAACAAAATAAAATAATCTTATCTTATATTTCAAACAATTTTCTAAACTTCTGCAGGGCGAAAAGCATAGTCTATATAACAGGGAAGAATTAATTGTAAATGCATGGAATTTTATTCAGGTGAAAGGTAATCGTTAAGTGGGTGATCGCTTAGTAAGCTTTTAGGTCAAATTTACTTTTGCCCAACTGTCTGTCCAGTTCCTATTTTGTTTTGAATCGAAAAAAGATAAAATCACATACCAAAAGGTGATTCATTTATTTATAATCCAAAAATCAATTTCACTATCATTTACAGCCACCACTTTTAGAATCAAATAAAACATTTTCTAATTATGTAAAAAAAATTATTGCCCCAACCAGAAAATTCCCACACTTTAATGTCAGGTTGGAGTGCAACCGACAATTTGACTGAGCACCTATTGCTATTTATACCCCAGGTTAGCCTTCTGGTGCTATTTTATCCTCCAGGTTAGCCGTTGGGCTATTGGGACGTAATTGAAAGTTCTTAGTGGGCAATGCATTCTCCACACTCTAATGTCAGATTGGCGTACCTCTGACAATATGATTGACCCTTTACTGTTATTTTTACCTTCGGTTAGCCTTCTGCTGCTATTTTTACCCACCAGGTTAGCTTCCTGCGAGGTTGTTGACCTCCCGTTTTCAAAACTTGGCGCTCGATATACCAGAGTCCATAGAATTCTTCCTAGTAGTACTAGGGTCACTTTCAGACCTACGACATCTTTGCACTAACCTACAGGGTTGATTTGTTAGGGCGCCATTGTAAAGAATCTTACTGCCCCAACCGGCAATCGAATCCTGGATCTTCGAAGTGGCCAGCTAAGGCGCTACTGCTGAGGTACTGGAACGGAATTGCTACCTCTTATTGCCGAAGTTGACTCTGCCATTTATTTGTGTCTTAACCTGAAGTCGTTTTAGACGAATTTTTGAAAGTCAAATATTGGTAAATGCAATATTTAGAACATAGATGGTGCTTGCGGTACAATAATAAAGTAATTATAGTTAAAAAGTGATACAAAATCTCACCCGACATCTAACTGAAACTAATAATTTTCAATGTGGGGACTTTCGACAATGGGACGCAAAGGTTTAAGTGTGATCCATAAGAAATGTTTCATCCTAATAAAAGTATAGAACAAAAATTTTAATTGTATAAATGTAGAGTACAGCAGCCCAGTGGTAGAGCAAGGGGATTGTACTCCGACTATCCGAGTTAGATTCCCTTCACTGCCCAAACTGTCGTGTTCACGCGAGTACGATCATGTTAAACATGTGGGTCTGTAAGTCCTTCTGAGAGGTTGGTGGTAGGGGTAGGAGGGTACGATCCCTGTGAATACCTCCCCCACTGGGTGGTTCCAATTGGGTGTCACTGCCCGTCCGTTCGAACAGGTACCGTACACCTTCGGGTAGGTCGGACGGTCTAGGTCAAAGAAGAAGAAAAATTATATAAATATGTTATTGCTAAATAAAAGAAAATTAAATACTCAATCTTAGAATATAGTTCGTTAGGGAATTTTTTTTGTTTAATTAAAATAATTCACTTTATTGCATTCACTTTTGAGAAAAATATAAATGTAATATGAAGGGCATATAATGATCAAGTGCTTAGTAAAATGCTTGGTGAATTGACACTATTTAAAATTGCGCTGATTGCATCACTGAAAGTTGAATCGTCAATGCAATTACAAAAATGTGTCTATTTTATGAATTAATTGCATCTAATAAGTGAATTAAATAGTAATACATATAAATAGTAGTACATAGTAAATGCTGCTCTCGTGCTAATATGAGCATTAATAGCAAAGTGGATTATACGGATTTTTATCCAGAAATTGTACATAAATCTAAGAAAATTGACTGAAAAGCAAAGAAAATGAGCATAAACATGACTCTCACAGCAAGCAGATATTATCTTATGTCCAAACATATTCCTCCCAATGTATGAAAATCTGAGATATCCAACCCAATTTCCATCCTATTTTAAAGTAATCCAACATGGGTGTTTTGCTTAGAAACTTTGACAACAAAAATGTTGCACTCAATTTTTGGTGTTGCATCGTCATGCATACAAATCAATGCCAAGGCGCCTTTGAAAGAAAATTCCTTTACACATTTCAATGAGTTTTATCCCATATATCGCCCTTTCCACGTAAGAAAAATTCAAAATCTGTCATTTCGGTAAAACAGCGATATTTACGGATCTATACCATATACGCCCTTTATTAAGATTGGTGTCACCACCAAAATTTAGATACAAGGCTTGCCGGACTTTGATCTCATCGCTAAGGATGTCCCATATCAAAATCCAACGCCATTATTTCGACCCTTATTCTTTATGCTTTCATTCTTTGAGAAGGAGTAAAGGGTATCTCATAGCTTCCCCGATCATTCGTTCCTTCTTTTCGTCCCATGTCCTTCGTCCTCTCCCGATGCTTTTTCTGGTCCCATTAGGTTTTGATGGTCGGCTTTTTCGGTCATAAAACTCTGGCTCACAGCGTGCGGCGGATTACTTGATTCTGCTGCAGAAATGGGCGGGAAAGATAGAAGACAGTTGACGCAATTTGTCACCTGATAGTCTTACGATGCGACAAAATATATGTCAAAGAATGAAGCTTGGTTTTTTTTTCTCCCAATACTGCTTGTTCTTCGTTTGTCTTATCCTTATTGATATATTATTTTAGTAGTTTATCCAATATATTAGCATAAGCATTGCAGTAAATGTTAACAAACGACAGGTATAATATATTCTCAACATATTCTTAATATATTCTTAATATACTCTCAGGAAGGAAAGCTTTGGAGAGAGAGAGAGAGAGAGAAAAAATAAAATAAATACTTAAATTAGGTTTGTGACAAACTATTGTGCACAAATTGGTAATTTATTTCGATTTCTATTTATTGCAAAATAAAACCAATCCCAATTCCCCTTATGTTAGCCACAAGATTTTAATTTAATAAATTTGCAAGAATTTGTTAAATGTTTTACAAATATAGAAAGGTTTTTTAATAATATATATACATTATATATATATATATATATAATCTAAGGGTGTAGTTAAGGGATATATTAACAATCTTTACCACATGTCATTCTTTTTCAGTTCCTTAACTTATATAATATAGAACAACGAAAACGGGGATATTTTATAACAATACACTTTTAACCAGCGCATGGGGTAAATATTTTATTATATTATTATATTCTTATAACTTTTTATTACATTGTATTCTCCTATAATTACTTAGCCACTCACTGGTATATTTGATTTTTTATATATCTGATAGAATTTATATTTTGTTCTACGTCAGACCATGTGCATTATTTCTGTAATACAATTTACAGTAATGCACACAGAAACGTCGAATCCGCATCAACGAAACATGTATGGCCCTTGATAACGTGCATGATTTCGGAAATGCTTTTCACTTAATTCAATTTATTCAATTTCAACATTTTTTGGGGAGCTAGGAAAGGCCTAGCTCATCTTTTAAAACAATGTTTATGTTTTGCTACTTTTCATCTTAAACACATGTCTTGCATTTACACCATGTATGTTTATGCAAAGAACAAGGGAATTAGTACCTTAAGTATCTGCATTACATATATGATTTATATCAATAACTTCATCTTAATGCTTAGTTAAAAAAAATTTCACACATCTTCCACATGTAATTCTTATTCCATTCCTTAACTTATATATGGAACAAGGAAAAAAGGGGCATTTTATACCAATTTAGTACCTGTTTTATTTATAATGTTTACTTATCATGTTCCTTTTAAAATATTCAACAGCCTGTCGTATAGTCTTTTTGATGTGACATTTACATTTCAGTCCATCTTTTTTTCACTTTTGCTATACAGAACATTTGCTATTAATGATCAACCTCAGGTATATATTATACAAGTAAAATAAAAATATGGCTGTCTGTCTGATGTCTGTGGTCGATTTCTTGCGTACATGATAATAGCCACAAATATTAATGGATTTTCACGAAATTTTATATCCGGCTTCGTTACCAAAAAGTCTAGAAGCAGACAGAATTTTTTTTTATTCGAACGAAAACTTCGAAATTTAATCGAAATTTTATATTTGTTTATATGGCAGCATAAGGCAAAATTTGATATAATCATGTATAAAAGGGTTTATTTATGTTTCAATTATCACGAGACCTAATAGTTTCAATCATTGTTGTGAAAAATTGCCACGATACAAATTGCTTGCTTGTGACAGCCCCCATGGGTATCAAGTACGGTATCATCCGAAATATTTTTTCAGGCCCTTTAAAATGATAAGAAACAATCTATAGCTAATAATTTGGACCCCCGATACCGATGTTTAAAATTTTTTCTTCTAAAATATGAAAATAAGGAAAAATAATTCTGATATGGGAAAATCAAGTTGAGCTACAAACCAGTTAATTTTCAGTACTGATTGCATTGCAGTAATTCCAGAGAAATGAGCGTAGGATAATGAGGAAAAGCTAGTCAGGTATATCAGAGAAGAAAGAGGGAAATACGGATTATTATGATGTTTCCAATTTTCTGAATATATTCGTAATATGTGCAGAAATATTTTCATATTATCATATTTTCGAAAATATATTTCATTGTTTATAAATGTTTTTCTTGCATCCCTAAGCAAAATCTTACTTTCTTAACATAAAATAATCATTACTGGAGCGGTATTGTTCGTAATACTTTACCTACAGAGATGAATCATGTAGGTATAAAATATTTCTTGCACGAGGAAATATTAATCAAACTTTATTTCTTGTTTCTACATTCTCCCCTCACTATCATTTTTTACGACAAAAATTTATTTTTCGGTGAGAAATTTCGCTGGATTTGTTGCCACTGCTGTCGGGTTTATATAAGTGCGGAAGTAAAAGAGTTGAAGACCAAAATTCAAATTTTAAATTTGAGCAAAAATTGTTAGAAGGCTTGATAAGACTTTTTCAGATTGATATCTAAACTTCCTAGAGAGAAATGTAATGCACACAACATGGAAACTTCTGCTGATATTTATAATTTAATTGTAAGTTCTCTTGGAACATTTCTATCTTTGTATTTCCTTCCAAATCAGTATAAATAAAATCATTTATTATAACAGCAGTTACTGTGTTTGGAAATAGTAATTTTAAATGCGTTTATTTTCTGGTCAGTTTTTGAAGCTTTAAAATGTTCACACATTAGGACCTCAATTTGAATGTAGTAGTTATCATAGCAGTTAAATAGTTTCAAATCATAAAATTAGGAGTATAAAGGAGCATTTTATGTGTTACGTTTTTATATCATAATTTTAAGGTTACCCATCCTCTCCGCCAGTTCGAGGATTAAGCAGTATTACTTTCCTTATATACATAGTATAATGTATAAGGAAAGTATTATTACGAGATCGAAAATTCGAATTCGAGTTTTCGACAGGAGAGCAATTGATCGCGAATCGCCCGGATCACGAATCGAACATTTTTGAGTTGATGTATATATCTCTTTCGCTGTGTATGTATGTGTGTGTGTGTGTGTGTGTGTGTGTGTGTCCGTGAGTTTGTGGGGTTGATATCTCACGAATGAATGGAGCGTTCATGAAATGCGGAGCGGAATGAAATTTGGTACAAAAATCACAATCAGTGAATACTGGAAGCCTATCGGATATATATACTGGAAACCTGGAAGCAATCGAATGTTCAGAACCCCCCCCCCCCCTAAATTTTTGAGTGAAATTTTGAAAAATCATCAAAAAATTAAAACTTTTCATAAAGTTACGCAAATAGACATTTCGCATATAATTTTTTCTTAGAAAATGAGTGACAAATGTTTCAGAACACTAGTATGAACCGTTCTAGAGATATTGCGCATTTTTCAAATAAATTTATCAAAATATCTCATAAATTAAAAAAAAATATATTAACTGTTGAGAAACATGTTCACTTTACATATGTAATATCATGCGATAAATTTCGTGACACCATTCTCGTGGATCTAGCTCGTTCCATTCATGAGAAAATATACTTTGAGTAATACATTTGTATTTGAACGCCAATAGTCATTTATCTGCTACAAGAATAACTTATTTCTCCGTCCATAACGCTAGGTGAAATTTTGGCGACGATTTTGGCGGAATGCAGCCAACTTGGCGACTTTTTTAGATGTTGACAAATTAACGAAAATCTCGCCAAATGATTAAAAATGACGCTAAATCAATGACGACTAATTGATAAAAATTCAATACCTTGGAAATAATATAAATATCTACTATAAGAATAACCCATTTTCTTTTACTATAAATGTAGTAAATTCATTGCATTATATAAGGAAAAGCAGGTACTGCCCACATCAATTTTTTCGATTTGTGTTTGAAGATTAATTTGCAAAACTATAAATGGAATTCTTATTCTCTTTTCATTTATAAAATGTAACAAACACACATACCTAGCGTTCAAAATCAGAAGAACCCTTTAAAAAGGAGGTGCTCCCCCAAAATAAGGAAAATAATCCTATTGCAGATAACAGTATCCATTGACAGATTTCGGGCTTATTATGCTGTCGTCAGCATGGAATGACCGTTAATTACAATGGCAGCAAGAAAATTTGTCATTTGCCGAACTTCATTGGGAACTCGCAATTGCAATCCTTACACGAGCCGTCATAAAATGTGTTTAAACCACATTTTCATGTTGCTTTAAAAACTCCATAAAATAACTGAACTTAATTACTCTATAAAAATAAAGTGTCTAATCATATATATTCCTACAATGCAAATTTATATGAGCAAGATATCTGATGAAGAAAATAGACTGCTCCCGTTTAGGAACCAATGTACAAACATTCGAATTTTTTTAAACATACGCCTAAAAGATGCTGAAATACGCTGTAAAACATTTGCAAGCATATTACTGAAACATTCAAGGGAATCAACTGTCCATTATGGGAAGTAAGGATTCTGATAATATATATATATATATATATATATATATAAATAAAAATTGAAAGATTTTAATCGAAAATTATGCATAAACTACTGTATGTACAATAAAACCCATCTCTAGCATATCTGTTACAAATGAGTAACTATAGACCAAGACTAAGGATAAAGATAGAAGGTAACATATCACTACAATGGAAAGGGGGATGAGAAGAATATTAGGATACAAAATTCACAATTAAAAGTATATAAATATAAATAAAAAGAAAAAGAAAACACGGCAAAAATGAGAAAAGGCAATAATTATAAGCTCAAGATAAAAGATTAAGACATAGAGAACAATCAATTGAAACTACACAAAAAATGGTGGTTAGTTCGAAATTGCATTCTCATCAGCACAGCCATACAATTCGAATTAATTATATATATATATATATATATATATATATATATAAGATTTAAAATGAAAAAAGAAAATATATAGGTGGAATAATTGTGTTTACAGGGTTGCAGAAATGTCAAGGGGGATTGCGACCCCTATTTCCTGGTTAGAAGCTAGCTTTGACTTCATGAAAACGCTCCCAGAGACTCTGCACGCCCGAAACAACAATCGATCATGCCCGTGGGGAAAAAATGTCCGAATCCCAGACAACATAAAAATGATCAAAATAACAAACAAATTGGAAATTTTACTAACCTGCAAGACGAGAATCATGGAAGAGTTGCATAAAGCGTATTTAATAACTATTTAGCGTAAGGGGCATTTAATACCTATTTAGTACCTGTTTTATATATAAGGGAATACTTCTCCAGCCTAAAGGAATTTTTCTCCAGCATAAAGTTGAGTCTATTTTATTTTCACATATTCTCTTCAGACCATTTTCAATTAAAGGTAAGTCACTGGTATTAAAATACAAGTAACTAAAATTCTTAATATATATATGTATATATGTGTGTGCATATATATATATATATATATATATATATATATATATATATGTATATATATATATATATATATATATATATATATATATATATATATATATATATATATATATATATATATATATATATGTGTGTGTGTGTGTGTGTGTGTGTGTGTGTGTGTGTGTGTGTGTGTATATACATATAATTGAAGAATTTTTGTTTTACTTGTATTATATATATCTGAGATTGATCATTAATAGAAAATGTTCTGTGAATCTAAAATGAAAGGAAGATGGACAGAAATATAAATGTGACATCAAAAAGACTATACGACAAGCTGTTGAATATTTTAAAAAAACTTGATAAGTAAACATTATAAATATATACATATACAAAAATATCACTTCGGCAGACGATAATTAACTTAATATCTCAGAAATGAAACTGGAATTTTCATGAACGCCTGTAATTGCAGCTTTTCTGAAAGTTTGCCCAAATTATCAACAAAATAGCTGAAAAAAATGAACAAAGTTGCAAAATGGTTTACAGTTTAGAATTAAAATTTATTGACTCGCTAATTCTTACTCTGTTGCAACGGCCATTCAAATATAACCGTTTCTGAAATATAGGAGTGTAAAATAAACTTTTTCCAAAATATTACTACAATCTTATATTACATAAAAATATGATACGTTTTATTTATTAAATTTATTTTATATCAATTTCGTTATTGAAATATAATAAATGGAATAAAACCGTCTGCCGCATAAATACATTTAATTTAATTCCGTTTCTAAGCAACAAGATATCATTTTCTTCAAATAGAGATTCGGAAAAAAGATTATCTATTTGTATGGAAGAGTATTTTTATTAATATTTACACAATTTTTGGGTTTTAAAACAGGAAACATGGATGGGGTTACCCAATGGTATGTAAAGAATAATCATACCAAATTTGAAATAGAAATCCGCCAAATACTGTACATATGGATCAGAAAAACAAACAAATAAACATGGTTTCAATTTTGTATAAGTAGATTAAATTATATATTTTAAGAGACATTTTCGAAGAACAATATGAATTCTATTAAAATTTCAACATATCTTATGTAATAAGCAACGCCGAGTATATCTTTTAAAATATGCATAAAATAATATTGTGTTTCTCTACATTTTTGCTGAGTTATATGTGGATGTGTATTATTAACACCTGAACTGGAGAGTTGTATGTTTAAGGAAACACAAGCAAGTTTCATTCTAATTTAAATACTTTTTGAGATTCCAGGACTTTAAAAACTTCAACAAGATCATTGACGAGAAAGTTATTCCATTTTATCTCGGCGAGTAGCACGTATAAAATACAATAAATATATAAAATACATACCTATATAATATATAAAATACATAACATAAAGTAACATTGTGAGTCCTTATATTTTTGTTGCGCTATATGTGGATCTGTATTAGTAACACCTGAACTAGAGAGTTGTATGTTTAAGAAAACACAAGCGAGTTGCATCCTAATTTAAATACTTTTGGAGAATCCTGGAATTTAAAAACTTCAACAAGATCATTGTGGGCGAATTTATTTCATTTCATCGCGACGATTAGCGTGTAACATAATATATAAGATACATACATAATATGTAAAATAAACATAAAATATACATAAAATAACATTGTGTATCCTTATATTTTTATATGTGGATGTGTATCATTAACACCTGAACTAGAGAGTTGTATGTTTAAGAAAACACAAGCAAGTTGCTTCCTAATTTAAATACTTTAAAGAATCCTAGAATTTAAAAACTTTAACAAGATCATTGACGAGGAATTTATTTCATTTTATCGCGCCGATTAGCATGCAACAAAAGGCAAACGAAACTTTCCAACCGGTGTAACACGAGCGCACTTGATTAGAAAAGCAGGTAATGTTTACGGAAAATGAGCACGGATTGTATGTGTTAATGCACCCCTAGCCCCTTCGATCTTCCAGCAAGCACCTTATCTAGATGCGAGAACAGTGTCGCAAGCTATTAATTACCCCTCTCATTATCGCATATTTAAGAGACACTCTAATTAAGGCTATCTGGTTGTCTTTTTAGAATTCCGTCGAAAAAGTTCCTTCAATTTGTTCGGCATCCGGGATTAGACTAAGCATCGCCTAATTACTAAGCATCTCCTGTGCTGATAATTAAAGAAATAGTTCCTCTAGTACATAATTATATACGTCAAGCTACAAAGCTCCGCGAACTACTTTAGAACCATCATGCTTACGAGGAGTGTATGAAGGAAGCAAATTTGAAATAGAGGGTGGGAATTTTATGACAGGTGATATCGTGAAAGGGGGAAATGTCGATATTTTTAAAGTCACCAAGACTGGAGAGAAACTGCGGAAAGCAGTTTCACTCAATAATTTAAATTTTAGTGAAGATTTTTATTGTTGGGTATAGCATGAAAGTTTAAGACCGATTTTATTGGTTAATAAAGTATTTTTTAAACCTGATCGGAGTTTTTTTTATAAATGACTTATTGAATTTCTTTTTGACTTTAATGTACTTATAATATACCTATTGACTGTAAATGACTTATTGAATTTCGTGTAAAATCAGACATTATTGATTGTCTAATCTAATTCATGCTGTGTTTAATGTATTTTCCTGGAATAGAGTTTAAGCATGTCAAAGAAAAAAATGTTACTCACTGAAAAACGCTCCTGAAAAGTAAAATTTAAACTTTTTTAATGAATTTTGTTTTGTTTATTAATATATGGCGATTAGGGCCGAAAATAGTTGTCTTAAGTAAAAATTTCAGCTCCGTTAGGTTTTGTCTAGTGGCTATTATTATACGTGTGCAAAGATTCAGATTTCTAAGTCATCGGCAGGGGGTGCTTCTGGGGGACGTCTGGAAATACTTTTCAAACCCCATCATTTTCTTTACCCCTCGGGAAGGAATAGAAAAGGAATAGAATAGAAGGATAAAAGGGAATAGGAAATTCAACTCGTTTAAGTTTCTTCTTATGATTGATACCATTAACGTACGATTTGGAGCTGCTGAAGCGTCTATAAAGATTTATCAATACCACCCCTATGTTTACCCCCTACAGGGAAAACTCAAATCTGTTAAATTTCCACCTGTGGTTGATACTGTGAGTGTGCAAACATTTAGCCCTTTAGGTCTGATAAAAATATAGTAGCTCAGTTGTGCAGAGGTAATGGCGCTCTGACTCACTAATGAAAAATATGTTATATCATTTTTCTTTTTAAACAGCATAATTATAAATAGGTAAAAATGCTTACCTTTCTCAGCAATAGGCGTAGGGCAAATTGTCGTCTTTTCCCCTAAAGTCTTAAACGAAATATAATTTTATTGTGTTTCGTTACCATCTTGATGTCGGGAATAATTACTCTTAATTGAAAGAAAAAAACAAATTTAATTAGATTCTGCATTTAAAAATTACATAGGAAAATTAAGAAACAAGCATTTGCTGCGGCATCAAACCGAATCATTCACAACACAGAACAGAACTTCAGTTCGTAAGTGTACCGGTATAGTCTCTTTGATGCGCGCGCAGATTTCTCGAAGTAAACACATTCCTCTTCAGCGGAAAGGCGAGAGTCAGTGTTTATGGGTATGTCTGTCTTTCGCAGCGAGGAGATCATTTATTTCTAACAGTCCCCCTTGATCTCTGGAGCTGCATATCACGGCTGTAGCAGTTTGGATCTGTGCTTCAGAAATTCAGGCTTTGGCAGTGGTTTAGTCATCATGTCCGCTGTCATTAGCTTAGTTGGAAGATAACTCAACTGGATTACACCCGATTCCTGAAAGTCTCTTATGGCGTGGAATCTGATGTCAATATGTTTGGTTCTTGACATGTACTTCGGTGATTCAATCATTTTTATACATGACTGGTTATCTTCGAAAATAGTAATCGGGAGCTGTTGAAACATATCGAGATCTTTGAGTAGGTTGATTAACCACAGTACTTCTTGAACTGCGTTAGCAGCGGATATATATTCCGCCTCTGCTGAGGAAAGTGCAACACATGATTGTTTTTTGCTTAACCAGTGTATAGGAGAATCATCAATTAAGAAAAGATTACCACTCGTGGATTTCCGATCCGTTTTATCGCTTGCCCAGTCGGCATCAGCGTATGTTGTAAGAATTGGTTTTGTCGTTGATTTTATTACCAAATTTAGATCCTTTGTATGATTTAGATAACTTATTAGACGCTTTACTGCGTTCCAATCCATTTGACGTGGTTTCTCATTTCTCCGACTTAAAATGTTTATTGCGGCTGTGATGTCTGGTCTTGTGACCGTGGCAATATATAGAAGAGCTCCAATAGCTTGGCGATATTTAGTGTTATTAGGAAGCAGGTTTTCTTCTGTTTCATTTCTCAAATATCCAGTTTCCATTGGTGTACTATAGGGTTTTGAATCTTGCAAATTAAATGTATTTACAATTTCTTCAATCTTATTTTTTTGATTTAATAGATAATCTCCATCATGGTTTTTCCTTATGCTAATTCCAAGGTAATAATTAACTTCACCCAAATTTTTTAATTCATATTGTCTGCCCAATTCTTTCGTTGTTTTGTCAATTTGATCATCTGATCCTGATATTAGAATATCGTCCACATATACGATTATATAGATAGTTTCTCTTCCTTTTCCCCTTTTGAATAGACATGGATCAGTAGTACTCTGCACGAATTTTAGTTGTTTTAGAGAGTCACCTATTTTTAGATGCCAGGCTCTTGCGGCCTGTTTCAACCCATATATAGCTTTATTTAATTTCCATACTTTGTTTTCGTTACCAGGGGAGATGTAGCCATCTGGCTGTTGTATGTAAACTGTTTCGTCTAAATCCCCGTGTAAGAAAGCAGTTTTAATATCAATGTGTTGTACGTTATGTTTTCTAAATGCTGCTCCTGCCAGGAATGCTCTAATTGTGCTGTGTGAGACCACTGGTGCGAAAGTTTCGTAATAATCTTCACCGTATTTTTGTGAAAATCCTTTTGCTACCAGTCTAGCTTTGTATTTAGCTATTTTTCCCTGAGAGTCGTGTTTAATTTTATATGTCCATTTTGAACCTACTATTTTTCTTCCATGCGGGGGGTCCATTAATGTGAATGTGTTATTTTCTTGCAAAGATTGCATTTCTTCTTCCATTGCGTCTAGCCAATTTTGTTTCTCTTGTGGGCTCTTAATTTTTAGTACCTCATTATAGTCTCTGGGTTCGACGGTGTTAGCTTGTTGCGCTAAGTAGATGAGTCGATCGGGCGGTACTCCCTTGTTCGATCTCTCGGATCTGCGAGGTTGATTGGCGGTTATGCTATCAGAGTTTATTTGTTCATCATCTGACGGTGCCTCAAACTCGATCTCGCTCTCTTCGGGTTTTTCATCTGTTTGAGCATTAGTTTTTTCGACTTCACTATCTGTTCCTTCGAATAATTCCTTTGAGCTTAATTCTGAAATTTGCATTGATTTTTCGAGGAATTTAACCGTTCTAGCAAGTGTAATGTTTTTTCCTTCTGTATATATTCTGTAAGCTTTTGATCTGTCGTCGTATCCGACAAAAATCCCTTCTTGGGCTTTTTCATCTAATTTTCCTCGTTTGCTTTTATGGATGTAGGAATATGCTTTACAGCCAAAGACTCTTAAATGACGAAGATTTGGTTTCATACCAGTCCACATTTCGTACGGTGTTTTTGTATTGGCCTTTGTGGGAAGTCTATTTTGTAAGTAATTGGCAGTGTTTATAGCCTCTCCCCAAAATTTTTTGCCTAAATTTGCTTCTGACAACATAGCTCGTGTCATCTCGATTAGTGACCTGTTTTTTCTTTCCGCTACGCCATTTTGGGATGGACAGTGTGGCACGGTCAACTGGTGATGTATGCCGTTGTCACTTAGATATTCCTCGTATTCTTTACTGACGTATTCGCCGCCATTATCGCTTCTCAGTATTTCTGGTTTTTTTCCGAATTTGTTTGTCGTAAAAGCGATGTATTCCTTCAGTTTACACAAAACTTCACTCTTTTTTGATAAGAGATAGGTCATTGTGTACCTGGAGAAATCATCAATAAATGTCAGCACGTATGATTTTCCTCCTATGGTGGGAGTTTGCATTGGTCCGCATACGTCGCTGTGCACAAGTTGTAGAATATGAGTCCCCCTGTTTTGAGTAGATTTGGGGTATGGCATGTCGGTGAGTTTTGATTTTATGCAAGTTTCGCAATTTATTTCATGTTTACATTCATTGATGTTTATGCCTTCGGCTAACTGTTTCGATTTAATTTCCTTTATAGAGCCGAAGTTCTTGTGACCCATTCTTCTGTGCCATAATGTAACACAATTGGGGTTGTTACAGTTATTTACCATATATGTAACATTTTTGTTTTGTGGTGTGAGCAGGTCTAGCTCATATAGGTTATTTTTTATTTTTCCTTCTAAGAATATTTCATCATTGTAAGTTAACTGACAGTTGTCTTTAGTAAAAGTTACTTTGCATCCATGCTGTGTTGCTTTTCGTACGGAAAATAAATTAGCTTTCAGTTCTGGCACAAATAGTACTTCCTGTAGTGTTACTTGTCTTATCTCTCCATCCGAGGCTCGACTTTTTATTTTTACTTCGCCTGACCCATAGGCGGTTAAGGCTTTACCGTTAGCAACGATAACTTCCGATTTGTTTTCATTATTTATTTTAGTGAATAAATTCTCATTATTTGTTATGTGGGATGAGGAACCACTATCAACGATCCAACTGTCTTCTTCAGTTTGATTAGTTATGAGCGCTAAGTCTCTAAATTTCGATCCTACTTTATCTACAGTGTCTGAATATCTTTCTTGTGTTTGTGATTTCGCGGCAGGTCTGTCGTTTCCCTCATACACTAACTGTGATGAGTTGTGTCTGAATTTATTTTTATAATCTTTATATCTGCCGGGCTCATTGGTCTTATTCTTTAGACGCCAACATTCAGATTTGTTGTGGTTCTTCATTTTGCAATGTGAGCAGTATTTGTTATCCATTTTGTAGCTGTAGGTGTTAGAGAATTTTTTATTTGCGTGAAAAGCCTTTGCCATATTTTGCGGCATTTCTTGGTGATCCCTACGTCTATTATATTCATCAATCAGTTTGCTGCTAATGAATTCCGGTGTCAGTTCATCCTCTGGTCGCGCTTCCAACGCCGTTATCAGCGTTTCGTAACTGGGGGGTAGCGAACACAGAAATAGTGCTGATATATGCGAATTATTTATTTCCTCCCCGATTGCTTTAAGTTTATCCACTGTTTCCAGAATTTTGGTTATATGTTGTTGCATGTTTCCCCTTTCATCTAACTTTATACTGTACAACTTTCGTAAAAGGTATAGTTTGCTGGATAAATTAGCTCTTTCATGTATCGCGCGAAGCGCATTCCATGTATCGCGCGCCGAGGTGAGATGCTTGACGTGAACGATTTGGGAGTCCTCAATACATAAGTTTATGAGCGCTCTGGCTTTTCTATCTTTTTTCTGCCATTCGTCGGTAATTGGGTCCGGAGCCGCTTCTGTTATCGTTTCTGATAATTCTTTATTCAATAGTGTCATTTCCATTTTAAACTTCCAATTGGAATAGTTACCTTGGTTTAATTTTTCAATCAAGTGACTTTCCTTGATAGATGCCATTATTTTATTTTTAATTTCCTTGAGAAATGTTTTCCTTTTTTTTTTGTTTATTTGCAGTGCGATATTTCCTTTTATCTTATTCCGTAAAAAAATCACTTTCGGTTTGGAAGTTTTTTTACGAAGTCAATGGGGAACGAAAAAATAATTGTGATATATTTGTATATCAATTTTCTTTTCAGTTACTTATTTTTATGCCCTTTTTCAAATAATTTTATTGTTCATGAAAATGCTGCTATTTTATTTTGTTAGTACCAATTTTTCTAGCGAGACAGGCAACAACTTCAGTCTCATAATCTGATAAAAATATAGTAGCTCAGTTGTGCAGAGGTAATGGCGCTCTGACTCACTAATGAAAAATATGTTATATCATTTTTCTTTTTAAACAGCATAATTATAAATAGGTAAAAATGCTTACCTTTCTCAGCAATAGGCGTAGGGCAAATTGTCGTCTTTTCCCCTAAAGTCTTAAACGAAATATAATTTTATTGTGTTTCGTTACCATCTTGATGTCGGGAATAATTACTCTTAATTGAAAGAAAAAAAACAAATTTAATTAGATTCTGCATTTAAAAATTACATAGGAAAATTAAGAAACAAGCATTTGCTGCGGCATCAAACCGAATCATTCACAACACAGAACAGAACTTCAGTTCGTAAGTGTACCGGTATAGTCTCTTTGATGCGCGCGCAGATTTCTCGAAGTAAACACATTCCTCTTCAGCGGAAAGGCGAGAGTCAGTGTTTATGGGTATGTCTGTCTTTCGCAGCGAGGAGATCATTTATTTCTAACAAGGTCAAGGGAGAACGCTTTTTCATTTTATGGTAGCTTTGGAAGTTATAAGCCCCTTTTAAAACTTAATTCATGTTTCGAATTTCTAAGACCAGGGATTATCGAGATATTAATAAACAAAGAACCTTCCATAGATATAGATTCCTGCAGATGATAATTTTTTAGCAAATTTGTCTGAAGAAAATTATATCAGGTGGCTCATCTAAAATCATTCTAAAATCGTGCAATATCTCAAAAACATATCATGTTATCTTTCTAATGTTTATGTCAAATACAAAATTACGTCTTAACTGATTATTTATTTAACTTGATTTAAGACCTTGATTTTTAATGATGTTCTTAGAAAGTCCAAAAATTGAGTGTGGGGAGTTTCCGAGCATTCGTTCTATCGTGAAATATTGTTTCCACAGACTCACACACACACACACAAACACACACATAAACACACATACAAACACATACACACACACATACACCACACACACATACAAACACTGACATACATACACACACAGACACACACACATACAGACACTAACACACACTAAATTACACACAGAGACGTAACCTTAAAAACGTTCGATTCGAATTCTAGGATGCTAAAATCATGCGATTTTCCGTCTGAAACTCGAACTCATATTTTCAATCCAGTCATATTATTTTCCCTACATATAAAACTGTGCTTAGAAAGTAATACGCTGCTCATTGCTACAATTACACAAATAAAGTTTTCATGAAGCTTATATAATGCAACTAACCATATCTTGTACTTAGCAAGCAAATGGATAAAAGAAAATAAGAATATAAATTAAAGCTAAGTGATAAAGGGCCTCTGGTTATTCACAGCTTGCAAATCAAAAGCAAGTTTTCGTGCGGTAAATTATGAAAATGCTATGCAAAGTCTATGCAGAAAGCAGCAGTTAGGTTATTAAACATCAATCAAATAATAGCATTGATTGCTGAGCTTCGGGTACTCGATAAAATTTTCCACTGCATAATCTTTTCATTGAATGAGCTTTAGAATATTAAAAATCAGTTGCTGTTATTTTCATAGTGAGTTTCTATTTTTCTTTTCATGGTTTCTCACTTGTTTCCGCTTTGTATGTTTGAATACAATTGAAATATATGCATCTACGTTTCCGTTGTTTGTTGTCATTCATTTTATGCTAATAATGGATATATTTGTTTCAGTATGTAGGATTCGAATGAAAGTCTCTTGCCACTTCAACAGCATTGATTGTTGGGCTTCTGATATTCGACAAAAATTTTCCACTGCATAATCGTTACACTGAATATATATATATATATGCATATATATATATATATATATATATGTATATATATATGTATATACATATATATATATTCAAAACGAAATCTCAAATTATGTATACAATTATACATCAAATTACCAGGTTACTACCTAGGATAAGGCGCATTGCAGCTCTATAATCCGAAGCAGGAAATAACTAAGAAAAAGTAAAAATATGTAATGGGGGGGATGCCAGATAAATTGCATATAAATGGCTGAGAGGGATGGCGACCTCTCATTCCCGTTTAAAGTACTTTTATGTCTAGACAACGCTCACGGAAACCAATGCAATATAATGACAGGTCCCCGATATATGTGCAAAATCGAAGGCACTAGAACGAAGACAGAAAGGGAATATCGAGAGGCAGAAATTTATAATGTCAAACTGACAACCATACAATCCGGAATGCACAAAACTCTTCCTAAAGTAAACATTTTAACGCATGCGTACATCGTTATACATTGTTATGATGTCATATTACCTATGTCTTGTCTAAATGAGTATCCTTCTTTAAAGAAGGAATTATAATGATGTTTAAGGAAATTTATCGGGTAATATTTTTTATATGCTTCTTGCATGATTCTTCTGTTACTTATGATACAATCATTTTTGAAAGTATTATTGTGGAGATTTCTTCTGAGGTGTCCTGTGATGATATTACGGAAAATATTCTTAGTCAAATTTGAATTCCATTCTATGATTTGGTTAATCTTCATATCAAAATTGTCGCGTTTATTGTACAATACAGTATGAATTCCTTTTATATTGTTGTATCTTATGGTGATGTCTAGGAAACCCCCAGGAACTGGAACTGATCAAGAACCTTAATACTAAAAAAGACGAAGTTAATTTCCTAGACATCACCATAAGATACAACAATATAAAAGGAATTCATACTGTATTGTACAATAAACGTGACAATTTTGATATGAAGATTAACCAAATCATAGAATGGAATTAAAATTTGACTAAGAATATTTTCCGTAATATCATCACAGGACACCTCAGAAGAAATCTCCACAATAATACTTTCAAAAATGATTGTATCATAAGTAACAGAAGAATCATGCAAGAAGCATATAAAAAATATTACCCGATAAATTTTCTTAAACATCATTATAATTCCTTCTTTAAAGAAGAATACTCATTTAGACAAGACATAGGTAATATGACATCATAACAATGTATAACGATGTACGCATGCGTTAAAATGTTTACTTTAGGAAGAGTTTTGTGCATTCCGGATTGTATGGTTGTCAGTTTGACATTATAAATTTCTGCCTCTCGATATTCCCTTTCTGTCTTCGTTCTAGTGCCTTCGATTTTGCACATACATCGGGGACCTGTCATTATATTGCATTGGTTTCCGTGAGCGATGTCTAGATATAAAAGTACTTTAAACGGGAATGAGAGGTCGCCATCCCTCTCAGCCATTTATATGCAATTTATCTGGCATCCCCCCTTTACATATTTTTACTTTTTCTTAGTTATATATATATATATATATAAATTGACTCAACTACGAAACACAGCAATTTTATTTTTATTTATTTATTTTATTCATTTATGCTTTCAAACTTGTTCCCGTTCCAATTGTCTGAATACATACATAGCAATTGAAATACTTTCATCTATATTTCTGCTGTTTGTTGTCATTCAGTTTATGATAATATTGGATATATTTGTTTCGGTATGTAGGGTTCTTATGAAAGTCCGTTATCACTCCAACAATATTGATTGTTGGACTTCGGGTACTCGATAAAAATTTCCCCTTCATAGTTGTTTCACTGAATGAGCTTTAGAATATTGAAAGTCAGTTGATGTTTTTTTTTTTTTTTTTGTAGTCTTGAATCCAATTGAAATACACGCTTCTACAGTTCCTTTGTTTGTTGTCATTCATATTATGATAATATTGTAAACATTTGTTTCGGTATATAAGGTTCTTATGAAAGTCCTTTAGCACTCCAATGGCATTGTAAGGAAATGTCCAGGAGTGTATACGTTAGGTCTACTGATATTAAAGTGGCCAAGCAATTAAAAGTAATTTCAGTGAACTTAACGGAAAATTTAAAAAGTTTGGACAAAGAATTCAGCAACAAGTCGCGATGGACGAAAATAGCCAATTACAAAGTTGTAAACAATTACCTAAAGCAGTAATTTCCAACAATTTTAATAAGCTTAAATAAAAATTTGTAATATCTCGAGAAAGATTCATGTCAAAATTATAAATTATGTGACTTGTGTTTTTAATTTTAAATTACGTTCAATAATATTATTTATTTAACAATATTATATATCCACCTTTTATATAATATTTTTAAAAATTCATTCGAAAATGTATTGGTTTTTTGAACGTTTGATCGTGCTTGAAACTAATAGACTCCCAGAATTCACTGGTTGTGATAAACAAATTATTATATTTTACAAAACATTCCAATTAATCCGTGCATCTACAGACTTACCGACACACGTGCACATACACACAGACACACACATACGCACATGCACACACACACACACACACACACACACAAAGAGAGAGAGAGACATACACATTGGCATATATACACACAAATGCACATAAACACAGGCATCACCTCAAATTTTTTTGATTCGTGTTCAGGGATGCTTAAGTCTGTAAATCCTTCAAAAATTTTGATTCGAATCTTCAATGCCGTCACAATACTTTTCCTATACATTATGCTATGTAACGTTTTAAAAGTACCATAAATAGAACCACTAGAAATTTACATAAACATCCGGCACTTTTCAACACTATATAAGTAAATTTATATTCATAAATATATTTAGCGTATTTACATTCTGAATACAAAAATATCATTGATCTTTATATAGACCTTTGATAAACTGAAATACTTTCAATTTCATAAACATAAAAGCGACGTTAGATATAAATAAAAATGAACATTAAGTACATTAACTAATGGATTATTGATTAAATTTTATTCTTAAATAGGAAACTCTTACTCACACATACTTGCATTAATTATAATTACACAGTCATGGATAGTTGATTTTTAATGCGCGGTTCTAATAAATGATATTAATACATTTTTTCAGCGCTGATCATCGCATCTCGTCACATGTAAAATAATATTTTTGAAAGTAATTATCTTCAACGCTGTTTTGCCTTCTCTTGATGCGCTTGGGAAACACATTAAAAAACAGGAGGAAAATATTTTTTTCTATCCTATGAGGGATTTTTCTATTTTAGGGAAGAAGGAAAGGAAATCCGATAAAAGCACTTCCAAAGGCATCTTTTATTCTACAATTTTCGAAGCGCCTGAAACGTGTTTGAAAAAATACAGTAAAAACCCCTTGAAATACATTTTGAAGCAATTTGTATGAGAATTTTTACAGTGTGAAATTTGGATGAAAAGAAGGTTTCAATTGTACACGGAATGAAATCAATGTTTTTTTCACACATTGTAAACTCAAAATATTAAAATAGGCCAATTAAGGGTTTATGGGTCATATTTTATTTATTACTAGAAACTGTCATTGCTCGGTATTTAAAGCAGTAATTAATTGAATTTATTCATTTAATTTTCCAAAAGACATAATCGCCCGCTGTGGTACAATGACTGCCCTTTATTAAAAAACCCTTAAGAGCAAAACCTTTCTTGAAGTAAGTAGCACTCGATTCGCGTATGCAATCGAGAGTACTCCTGTTGGCAAAAGCAAGACCTGCCTATACTCCTTGATACATACAAAAACGGTATGCGTTACAATTGCTATAGGCTCTTTTTAGTATTATACTCTTCAGATAGAAGTATTTCACTATTTGTGTTCACAGAATATTTGTATAGATTCAGAAACATAGTAACTCATCTAACATTTCTTTCAAAATTAACAAAGATTTTTTAGTGATTTTAAAGTTGTGTTTAATAAATCAAAAATACATTTTAAGTAAAAAACATTTGTAAAGTTACATTTATTTTATTCAAGGGATACTTATTATCTCAGCTCTAAGTTTTCTAGTGTATAAAGGAATTGCTGATATACGCCTTTACAAAGGGGAAAGGAACACATTTTTTTTGCCTCTACTGCGATGCTTCAAAGATGTAATAATTATATGTTTATGCATTGTGGTAGCATTTAAAAAAAATTGATGTGGGCAGCACATGACTTTCCTTATATAATACAATGAATTTACTTCTTTAATGGTGAAAAAGTGATGAAAATATCCACCACACAGTGTTTGTAATATTAAATTGTACATCCGGATGACAACATCTAAAACTATTTCGTACGCAATTAATTTATATTTTACGCAACTTCAAATTAACAATTATCAATATTGATAGCATCCTCAATAAACAATATAGTCCATATATTACAATATTTTAATAATAAACTCATGAATTAGGTGTCATTTTCATTAACTTCGCTTCATATTCGCAATTTTGACGATATTTTCGTCAATGTAGAGCAAATATCGCCAAATTGGCAATATTTAGAACAGTATTTCTTATATAATAAAAGGTATGTCCATCATATGACAGAATTACAAATTCGCAAAATATTGCATCCTATTTGTCGGCATTTTTATCAATTTGGTTATCAATTTGATAAAACTTTTATCAATTTTGCAACAGTTTCGTCAATTTGGCACATTTACAAAAGTCATCAAGTTGGCGATATGCCATCAAAATTTATCGCCAGAATATTGCCAAGCGTTACAAACGAAGTCTTATAGTAGAGTCTTATATTATTTCCAAAATATTGAATTTTAATCAATTAGTTGTCATTTTTATTGATTTGGCGTCATTCTTATCAATTTGGCGGCATTTTTATCAATTTATCGACATTTTAAAAACTCGTCAAGTTGGCGATATTCCGTCAAATTCGTCGCTAAAATTTCGTCAGGCATTATGGTCGGAGAAATAGGTTATTCTTATAGTACGACGACTAATAACGATAGACGTCTAATGGCGTCCAAATATAAAACTATTACCCAAAGTTTCTTCTCTTATCGTAGATTCTTAGTCTTTCCAAGATATTGAATTTTCATCAGTTTTCATTTTCATTGATTTAGCGTTATTTTTATAAATTTGGTGACAGTTTTATCAATTTGGAGATATTTTTGTCAATTTGGCAACACTTAAAAAATTCGCCAAGTTGGCAATATTCCTCTAAATTCGCCGCCAAAATTTCGCCAAGCATTGTTGATAGGAAAATAGGTTAGTCTTATGTTAGATAAACGACTAATGGCGTCAAATTACAAAGTTATTACCCAAAGTGTCTTCCCTCGTGAATGGAACGAGTTAGATCTACGAGAATGATGATAATAAATTTATCGCATAATTACATATGAAAACTGAGCAGATTTCACAATAGTCAATATTTTTATTTTTATTTTATGTGATTGTTTGATAAATGTATTTGAAAAATGTGCAATATCTCCAAAACGATTTATGCTAGCGTTCTAAAGTTTATGTCAATCGTTTTCTAATAAAAATTACATTAGAACTGATTATTCACGTAACGTTATTGAATGTGTTTTTCTTTGGTGATTTTTTAAAATTTCATTTCAAAATTTGGGAGGGTGCTGGACATTCGATTGCGTGTGAAAACAATAAACTTCCAGCATTCACTTATTGTGATTTTTGTAAAAATATTGTTTGGATCGCTTGATTCACTCATGCGACACCTCCGCCACAAACTCACTGACACACACACAGACACACACACACACACACACACACACACATACACATACACACATATTTTCACTCACATACACACATATTTTCATACGTACACACACACATGTTTTCACACACGCGCACAGACATCACCTCAAAATCGTCTGATGCGTGTTTAGGGATGCTTGAAACGTGCTCTTCCGTGGAAAACTCGAACTGGAATTTTCGACCCCGTCACAAAACTTTCCTAATACATTATAATATGTATATAAGGAATGTAAAAATTTATTAAAATTTGAAATTTAACATTCATTTGTTGATAAACACTTTAAATATTCATTTCTTCATTATAAGAATCATTTTAGAGTTACGCCTGCTTGGTTTGTTTGATTTTAAAATGTAATTTTAAGAATTATTGTAATGGGATGGAAGCATCTGTTACGAAATCTGCCAAAAGACAGTTGGGGAAAAAAAGTTTGCTAATTTCGTTTATAAGCCATCCATTACGTTGGTTGATTATGCCATTTGATATAAAATAAATTATTTTACTGTTTTATGCTTTTATAAACTATCATCGATATCTGTAAATATAAGTATTTATTCAAATGTGTAGACACCTATATGAAATTTGTCCAATTTTATTAGAATAATTTTGATTTTGCATTTTGTGTCTCCAAGTGCTTTCAACCGTTATAACAGATCATGTGAAAGATCATTTTTCTGACTGTGATGAAAAAAGGTGGTATATGTTTATATGTTTAATAATTTTTTAATCTTTGCCCTGTATATTTATTTAAATGACATTACTGTAATATATATATATATATATATATATATATATATTGTAGGACCACCGGGCTGCGATACAGGCAGCAACATGTTTTCTAGGTACAGAGTCAATGAGCGTGCGAATGGTGTCCTGAGGGATCGCTAACTATTCCCGGGCAACCATTTGCCGAGTTCGTCTTCTAAACGCAGTGGTGGCAGCGCACGCAATCGACGTCCAATTACGTCCCAGACGTGTTCCATTGGTGAGAGATCAGGGGAGACTGGTGGTTAGGGAAGTACTTGGGTACCTTGCAGGGCATGTTGGCTGATGCGTGCCTTGTGTGGTCGGGCGTTATCCTGCTGGTAAATGGCATTGACCACTCCCTAAAGGAAGGGTAGTGTTACCGGCTGCAGAACGACATCAACGTATCGTTGGGCCGTCATAGTAACTTCAATACGGACCACAGGCGACCTGCTATCGTAGGCGATGGCGTCCCAAACCATGATGCCATGTTATCGCGCGGTGTGGCGTTCCACAGATGCGGCCGGATTGGACATGTCACCACTTCGACACTGTGTACACAGCGCATGTCATTGCCGGCGAATGTTAGCACTCATACACGGAAAATGTCACCACTCGTACACGGCGAATGTCATTGCTAAAACAGAAGCGTGACTCATCTGAGAACACGACCCTGTGCTATTCCGCTGTCCGCGTGGGTCTATCCCGACACGATTGCAAACGAAGGCGCCTGTGCCGTTGGGTCAAAAGCAGTTTTCTTAACGGGCGCCATGAGTGCAGGTCTCCGGCGACCAATCGGCGGATAATGGTCCTGGTCAATATGGGGGCGTCAACAGTGTCCTGCACATGCTGCAAAAGGGCGACAGAAGTGGACTGCGGGTCCACCGACGTCGGCTGATGCGTTGGTCCACACATGCTGAAGTCGCTCTGGCCGTACCGGTACCCCTCAAACGTGTCACATACCCTTGTTCCAACCATTTTCGCCACAGTCGGTGCACCGTGGACGCGTGTAGGCTATCTGCTGAGATTTGACGTATGGACCAACCTGCCCTTCGGAGTCCGATAACCATACCCCTCGTGAAATCTTGTGTCTGCTTGAACTGCCTTGGTTGGCAGCGGGCGGACATTTTCTGCTACTACACGTTTCCTGTAAGACAAAAAAAATGTAAAATAATTTCCCTGGTAGACAGAGCGGCGCGACTATTGTGGATTCTGCAGGTTCATTCCCTTATATCTCACTCAACGTGAGCTGGACAGCTGCGTATTTCGCACCATTTACATAACTCGATAAGCTGCGTCTACCCTGCAATTTGCAAATTTTTCTATCCATTCCTTCCTGGTGTCTCATATTCACTCTCACGCAGTATATATATATATATATATAGTATATACATATACACTATAAGACAAAAAAATCGACGCACCCCGCTAAATAATTCAATATTAATGAAACTAGTAGTACATGCAAACACCTTTCGATCGAATATGCAAATGATCAAAAATTCGCAGCCAATGAATGAATAGTTGGAACTACAACGATTTCAAACTAGGCACCATGGTGATGTGTATAAGGAGCGAACCTCACTATCAGGAACGAAACGTGCAATGGATTTTGATTGCGTTTACGTAACTTAATTATAACAATGCTTCGCCAGCGATTTGGCGGCCACTACTAACATATAAAAGAGTTTAAAAGAGGGCATGCTGTCGAACTGCATGAGGTTGGATAGGCACACCGACGAATCGCTCGGCATTTGGGTAGGAGCGATGCAACAATTTGTCGATGTTGGCAGGAATGGGCCAGGAATGTCAGATTTCAGCAGCAAGCGGGCAGCGGAAGTCCTAGAGCGACAACAGAATAGGAAAAATAGAGCTATTATCAGAGCAACTGTGGCAGCACGAGATTTGTCGTTATCAACCATCCAACGTGTGACAAACACGGAAGTGACTACCCAAACCATTAATAGAAGACTACACGAGCGAAATCTATGCTCGAGGGGCCCGTTACGCCGCCTACTACTGACCAGTATTCCCCGTCAACAGCGATTGCAATGGTGTCGGTCCCGATCAACGTGGAATTGTCGGATTGAGAACGAATTGTCTTCAGTGATGAGTCCCGTTTCGAACTGAGTCCCGACAACCAGCGCAGACGCGTTTGGAGACAGACCGGACATCGTCAGGATCCCGCTCTTACTGTCACACGCCACGCACTCCGACAACAGAGTGTTATGGTCAGGGACGCCATTTCGTTTAATAGCCGGACCACTTTGATAGTCCTCCATGGCACCATCACAACACTGGGGTACGTTGTAGACATTCTATGAACCGTTGTATTGTCATTCTTTTCGCGACACTCCGGGCAAACTTTTCAGCAAGATAATGCCAGGCCATAAACGGCACGCATCTCTACTGATTGTCTGCGTGATTACGACATACTTCTTTCATGGCCAGCCAGATCCCCAGATCTCCCGCCTATTGAGCACATTTGGGCTGAAATGGGGCATCACCTGAGACCATCCCAGAATGTAAACGAATTAGGTCGTCAATTGGAGGTCCGTTGGAACGGCATCCCTCGGAACACCATCCGGGAACTTTATGCATCAATGTTAGGTCGGGTAACAGCTTGTATCAAGGCCAGAGGTAGACCAACGCCATACTGACGTGCTCAATTTGTGTAGATCTTTCAGTGCAATAAATCATCCAATTGTTCTGAAATTCTGATCATTTCTTTTTTTGTACATCCATATTACACGTACCAAATTTTGTCTCATTTGGATAATTATTTCTTGGTGCGTCGATTATTTTGTCTTAGAGTATATATATATATAAGATTCATATGAAAAAAGGGGGGAGATGACCAAATGCAAGGCATGAAATGGTAGAGGGGGATGGCGTCCCCTCTTTTCCGTTTAAAATGCTGCTTTTATTTTTTTTTATATGAATCTTATATGTTATTTTAGGAGAGTGTCCTACTTTGCGCCAACTTCTAGAGAAAAATTGGATATCTGTGGAATTAATTTTAATTTTATATGTTTACTATTCTATATATATATACATATATATATATATATATATATATATATATATATATATATATATATATATATATATATATAAATTGAAAGATTTTAATCGAAAATTATGCATAAACTACTGAATGTACAAAAAAAACCCATCTTGAGCATATCTGTTACAAATGAGTAACTATAGACCAAGACTAAGGATAAAGATAGAAGGTAACATATCACTGCAATGGAAGGGGGATGAGAAGAATATAAGGATACAAAATTCACAATTAAATGTATATAAATATAAATAAAAAGAAAAAGAAAACATGGCAAAAATGAGGAAAGGCAATAAGAATTAGCTCAAGATAAAGGATTAAGACATAGAGAACAATCAATTGAAACTACACAAAAACGGCGGTTAGTTCGAAATTGCATTCTCAACAGGACAGCCATACAATTCGAATTAAAACCGATAGAATAGCCAGTTTCTGACAATGGCGATAGTATTTAACTAAAAATGAGTAAAATTTGCAAAATGTTTTGCACTGTATAAACAGTTCTTAATCTGTATCGTTTACATGAAGTTAACGATATCCGTACTACATTTAATAGCATGAACAATATTGATCTGTATTAACACCATTGTTCCACATTTAACAAGGTCGTTGAAACAGTCATTTTTGATACTATAAAATGACTAACATACACTGAGAGTACTAGTATGGAGGACACTCCCAATGTAGATACCAGCATCCATGGACCATTTTCGCGCTTATTGTACGCTCTTCAGCATGGAATAGTTGATATCTGCAATGGCAGCAAGAAACTTGCTATAAAACACACATTTTTGTGAGCTTCTGCAGGAACCGAAAATTTTTGTCCTTCTATGTAGCTGGCATAAAATTCGTCTTCAATTCAGCTCAGGCCACACGAAGCTGCAAAATGAAAAAATACAAAGCTCGTTTTTAAAGGGTTTTTGCAAAAATATTTACGACACTCTCATTGCAGATACCAGCATACATGGACCAGTTTCGAGCTTATTATGCGCTCGTCAGCATGGAATAGCCGATATCTGCAAAGACAGCAAAAAAATTGCTATAAGCCATATTTTTTGCGACCTTCTATGGCCCAGACCCGAGGGCTCGCCCGTAGAGCAGAGCATGGGAACTGACAACCATGGGAACTTGGAAAATTTCTATTGGAACTTACAACGAGACGTCGAACTTACACGTCGAAGGATTGAAATTGTCAGTTCCCATAGAAGCTCGTCATATAGGTATCATATACAAGCAATGTGCAAAGTTATATCAAAATTGCTGCAAAATTGAATACATTTTCCCTGATAATCCATCATGCAGTTATTGCTTACAACTTTAACGTAATAAATTAGCATAAACATCGGACAAAAATTATTTGCTACTTTTCTAAATTGTGAAATACGCCTGGCTTATCATATCAATTTTCTAGCAAAATAGAAAAAAAAAATCAATTTTAGAAAAAGAGGCCCCGCGTTTCCCGAAAAAATATCACTTTAATGCTTCTCTGTTAAATATCAAATCTAATCAGGGTACCACCCATAAATAAATAAAAACACCGAGCAAAACTCTAATCAATAGCTGTAACGCCACATTAATACTCTGAAAAGAAATTTCAATCTATTTCGGTAATAGGGTAATTCTTCTTGCAGAGATATCCATAAAACAGTTATTATTTTGAATTTAACGCTATACTACTCTCGCTAAGAAAGTATTTTATGCAAGGCCTTCATTTCACGGTACAATGTAAAAATTATTATTTTAATGAGAAATGACTGTAATTTCGTTTGAAAGGCTATTTAGAAGTTGATATCTTCATTTTTTTCTTCTTCGACAGGGGAGGATGCCGTTTTTGTTAGTATGATACTTCATGTTTAGATTGCGTAAAAAACAAGATTTTTATATTTATGCTGATGTAAACTACTTTTTTTTTACCATTTCCTGCCATTTTCAGATATTTTTAATTGAAAAAAACATCGCTAGATTATTCTCGGAGAGGAAGAAAAGTCCCATTAAAAGGATTAAATATAACCAGTATTTTTGCATGTTTCTGCGTTATTTATGTACTACAAAATATTAAAATGGTAGTAGGAAAGTCTTATGTAATCTCTGTAACTATTAAAAAGGCTGTTTCACAAATGTTGATTGCAGCTTCATGAAGCATTTCACATGTATCTGATTTTAAAATGCGCGCAAAATATTTCTTTACACTGGACTTCAATATTAAACTCTTGAATATTTGACAAATGTTTAAGCATTCTAATATTGGAACATTTTATTGAAGCTTATCCATTAAAAAAAATCTACCGTAGGCAATACATGACTTTCCCTATATAAAGCAATAAATTTGTTTCTTTCACAGCAACACAACGATATATATATAATATATATAAGATCCATAACACAATCTTAAATTGTACATATAGGTGACAACATGTAAAACTATTACGAAGTGTCCAATTACCTCCACATATATTAAAATATGTTATTAATTAATTCATCAATTTGGCGTCATTTTCCTTAATTTAGCGTCATTTAATTATATTAAATGATCTAAATTTTATTATCTGAATTAGTCACCAAGTTTGCCAAATTTATGTACAAGCTCAGAGAAGAGCTTTTCTTATGACTATTGGTGAATTGTTAGGCGTCAAAGTACAAAATTATTACCCAAAATATATTCTTTTATGAATGAACCAACTAGATCCAAAATAATCATGTTAATAAATTTATTGCATAATATTACATCTGGAAATAGAACATATTTCACGATGGTTAATATTTTTATATGATTTTTTGACGCATTTATTTAAAAACTGTACAATATCTCAATAACGGTTCATGCTAGCGTTCTAAGGTTTATGCCATTTGTTGTCTAATAAAAAATTACATAAGAAATGATTATTTACATACCATTATTGGAAGTTCTAATTTTGCATGATATTTTCAGAATTTCATTCAAAAACTTGGGGGGTGTTTTCAGCATTCGATTGCAGTATTCATTGAGTGTAATATTTATTCCGAATTTCATTCGAAACGCTCCATTTATTTCTGAGATATCACATCCACAGGCTTCACGGACGGTCACACACACACACACACACACACACACACACACACTCATTCATTCATATATATATATATATATATATATATATATATATATATATATATATATATATATATATATATATATATATATATATATATGTATATATATATATATGTATATATATATATATATATATATATATATATATATATATATTATATATATATATATATATTAGAAAATGTAATAATTAAAAATAATTAATTCAAGTAAACGTGAAATATTAACATCACCATAGAAGCAAAACCACGTCCATAATGTCGATAATAGAAAAGAACAGCACCGGCCCAAATTCGAAGATTAATCAGAATTAAATTCATCTTCAGGTATGAGTATTTAATTCTAATTAACCCAAACACATGCCTGTTTCAGATCGAGCAATAGTACATTAGTATAAATGCTCAAAATCAGACTACAGCCACCAAAAGATGAAAAATTGAAGATATGAAACATTAGGGAAATTTGCATTACCATGAAGCAGGAACCCTTCTTCTTTCAACACGTGTATATGCGATCAACTTCAACATTATGATAAATATCTAGAAGCACCGGAATGAACATGACGAAATACAACCTAGGACGCAGAACAAACGTTCATAGCGATCCTCCCAGACCCGTCCAGTGAGTCTGAGCAGGAGACAGGACAATTGTTATTTTCTCGTTGAAGAAGAAAACCACACATGCAAATTTCATCTGGGAAAGAAGAAAAAAAATCGCTACATTCGCTCGACATAGAAAACAAAATAATATACAGTTTGAGAAGAAGAATAAAGAAAAATATGGAAACGTTATTGCTGCTAGATGATTTACATTTTCAATTTAACAATATACAATTTCGACACTATTATTTCACAATTATTATTTCACATATCTAAACTTTTAATTTATACATTTAAAACATACGTTTAAAATATAAGTTGGTATGGGTGTAACTGTTCTCCACGCAGAACCCTCCATACAGTAGATTGTGGCACACGAAGAGTATGCCCCATCCCATTGCTCTTATGTCTAGCCGAACTGCCACTGTATCCAGAATCGCCAGTTCTACACTTGAAGTTCTAGCACTCCTTGCACAGTCTACATCGGACATGGTAGCGAGAAAGGATCCCAATTTACAGAGCTGTCATGCAAGAATTCGAATCTTTTACGATTGGGCAACCGCCTATGAGAGAAAAGTTTGCCGTACAGTCGCAGTCTCTCTCTGTCATTCCCATTTGCAGCTTCATAGATGAAATGCATTCCCTATTTGTAAATTTCTCCATTGTCTCAAAAGTTCAAGCTGCGAATAACGGATACAAACTGATAAGGCCATACATTAAATGTTACGAAAATTTGCATAAAGGTTCTTCTTCTCCCTCAAAGAAATTTGCATTGTGGAATCATCCCGATGATCTGATTTGCATAGTATATACTGAAAATTATGTCATAGATATAGATTTCTATCCAGACAATTTGGAATTAATTCCTAATGAAGCCACTATAAGTAATAATATTTTTTTTTATTTAAATCATTTTATTGAACCTACTAATGGAATTGTTACAAATTTATATGATAAAAAAAAAACTATTTTAATTTAAACATTAATAAAATATTATCATTTAATTCCTGCAACTCGATTCAATTGTTTAGAAATATTATACTTAATCAGATTTTTTGGAATTTATAGATTATTAGATAAAAAAATTTATGCTATGCATATAAATAATCTAAAAATTACCAGCAAATTATATAAATATCCAGATTATTTAATAAATGGTATAACTAAAAAGTTTAGATTAGCTGAATTTTCATGAAATTTCTTCATAGTATCTTATATTAGCCAGACATCAACATTCTCTTGTATTAATAATACTTTATATTTACATCCACTTACACATTAGACTTATTATTATGAGCCCCACTATTTTGTAGTTCTTACTGTACAATATTACTTTTTAATGCCTTTTCGCATTACTGTTATTTGTTTCTTAACATTGGCAACAGTAGATCTTTTATTTTATCCTTTTGCGAATGACAACACTGGTCTCTTTATTCTGGGTTCCAATGGTTCGGGCATTTGCAGAGTTTTTCCCAGGCATTCGTGTTTCCTTTATTTTCCCAACTTTATGTGTATTGTCCAAGTAGAAATAATTTATAGATATAATCTACCTATTTCTTCAGAAACATACATATTTTGTGTTCATTTCGGCAAAATACTTCGACCAGACGAAGAGTTTTGTCGAAATAAACAATTTAATTATTTAAGCCTAGTCCTTGTCCACTTGTATAGCATTAATGCTTGGATTTTATTTGTGTTTCCATTACCGATTCCATACCATTGATATTTGTGTATTATCTTTAGCGTGATGACTCGAAATTTGCATTTTTTTCCATTTGATTGAAGATTCGCTATTTAATACTTATTTTTATTTCGTAGGTTTTATATAAAGTTAGGATTTTTGAGTTGCAACTTCTCTTTATTCTATCATTGGAATTTCAAATTATTATTATACACACACACATACACACACACACACACACACACACACATATATATATATATATATATATATATATATATATATATATATATATATATATATATATATATATATACATATATATATATATATACATATATATATATATATATAAGAAATCTTTAAAAAGATCAAGTTATTACAAGACAAATTTGTAATCACTTATGTTGATAAGGTATCAACAATTAATTATGCATTTATTTGCAAAAAATTTATTTGGACGAACTCAAACTGCAACTCCATACCTCGATTTCATTAACTCCTATAAACTCTAATATCACAATAATAAGTAAACAAATAATTGCTTACTACAAACTTCTTAAGCAAAAACACGATCTTAATGTTCCTTACCAGATACTCATAACTAAATTCCATAAATCACAAATTTCTTTAAGAACTGTTACTATAGGATTTAATTCATACACCAATGCTGTTGACAAATAACTTCTAATTATACTAAATCAAATGTATGATCATTTCACTTCACAATAAAAGCATATAATCAAAAATAGTTTAAAACTGATTAATCACCTAAAACAACTACCTATACATGATATTAAAACTTTTGACTTCAAAGACCTCTTTAATAACATTGATATTAATGATTTATACAAAGTCATAATAAATTTATATGAACAATTTACTCATTCAAAAAACAACTCTTTTCCAAAATTCAAAACATTATTAAAATTCATTCTGTTCAAACAGTATATATCTCAAGGAAATTGCATGTAAAAATTAAATAAAGGAATACCATAGGGAGGAATCTCATCTACAATGCTGACCAACCTTTATCTGTATTTTTACGAAATTCAAGAAACAGTCATATCATGTACTGATTTACTGATGACCTAATTATTATTGGAATTACTAATGAAACACCTATATTAAACTTTAATTTTTATGCAACTGATCTACAACTAATTGAAAATGTATATGCATCAAACTGGATCAATTATCTAGACGTTAGTTTAAAAATTTCAAATGCAGACAGATTAAAATTTAAAATATACGACAAAACAGAAACTTATAAATTCAAAGTAAATAAACTTCAACATCATTCATCCAATCTTTCAAAATCAGTATATAAAAATATTATTAATAACCAGTTATTAAGAATAAAAATGTTAAGTACACCTTGTTACTACAAAGAACATCTTTTCAAATTCATAAACACCAATGTCCAAAATACCTAGCCGCCAAACCTTATTTTTCTTTCATTAAAACACATTTCAATTTTAATTTCAATAGCTTGCTGCAATTACAGCAACATATTGGCAGATCATTCTCAAACAATTTTAAATAATTTTTTTATCTCCATGTTTCGCTTCCAACAGTTGAAACCTTAGTATATAGAATTAACTGCAACCTGTATTGTGTAATAATGCTTAGTTAGTTTCATGTAATCTACACAGCTAAGTAGTGCATGGGGTAAATACATTTATATTATTATATTTTTATACCTTTTCATTACATTATATTCTCCTTTAAATACTTAGTCACACGCTGGTATGTTTGATTATTTTATTTTATTTCATATGTATCTGATCCAATTTGTATTTTCTTCTACGTCGGGCCATGTGCATTTTATTTCTGTAATACAATTTACAGTAATGCACACTAAAACGTAGAATCCGCATTAACGAAACATGTATGGCCCTTGATAACGTACATGGTTTCGGAAATGCTTTACACTGTAATCAATTTATTCAATTTTAAAAGAGTTTTGGGAGCTAAAAATGGCCTAGCTCATCGTGCAAAACAATGTTTCTATTTTGCAGCGTTTCATCTTTAAACATATTTTTTGCATTTGCACCATGTATGTTTATGCAGGGAACAAGGGGATTTGTACTTTAAGTACCTGCATTACATATATGATTTATATCAATAATTTCATCTTAATGTACTGTATAAAAATTTATTCACCCCTCTTTACCACATGCAATTTTTATTCCATTCCTTAACTTTTTATATCGAACAGGAAAAAAGGAGTATTTTATACCAATTTATACCTGTTTTATTTATAATGTTTTCTTATCATGTTTTTTTAAAATATTCAATGGCTTGTCGTATAGTATTTTTGATGTCACAATTACATTTCAGTCCATCTTCCTTTCACTTCTGTTTCACAGAACATTTTCTATTCGTGATCTATCTCAGGTATATATAATACAAGTGAAATAAAAAGTCTTCAATTATATATATATATACTAGCAGCATACCCGTTCTTCGTACGGAGTATATAATATAAAGACACTTATAATTCAGAATCATATGCAAATTATGTTAAAATATTAAATTTATTGCTCCTAAAGAGAAGTTTATTAATATCTGTTCTCATCATGCAAAATTATCTTCACGGGCAGATCTGAAGAATAAAACATCCTGGCCCCTTTCGAAAGCAAATATACAAAAAATATGAAATTGAATCAATATATTCAAAATAACAGTGCTAAAATTGTATGGGACCCGTAGTATTTATATACTCGAATATTAGAAGATATAACCTGTATTAGTAGATTACATGTATAAATTTAAAATATCAATAAACCCGTAATTGATTCCAATATATGCCAGAATGAGAGCACTAAAATTATATAGGAATATATATATATATATATATATATATATATATATATATATATATATATATATATATATATATATATATATATATATATATATCCCCGTACTACTTATATTGTCGCAGATTAGAAAATATGCCTATATGTTAGTAGAATCACAATATGAGTCTAAAAAATATTTGCCTTATCACAATATGAGTCTAAAAAATATTTGCCGAAATAAAACAGATGACATAATAAATTGAAAATTTCAATTATCCCCATAATCTTTATACCAGAATGCCGTAATTGATTCCAATATATGCCAATATATATCAAAATATATGCCTATATACCTGTACTACTTATATTCTCGTAGATTAGAAGATAACCCGTGCATTTATAGAAGATTACTCGCACAACGTGCAATATGTGAGTTTCAACAATTTTTGTCATAATAAAACAATGGCAAAGAATTAATATGAAAATATCAATAATCCCTGAATCAACAGTCCACGAAAATACCAATAATAATAATGTTTCAACCTGAAGACCATAATTGATATTATCCAATGTCAATGAAATTTAATTTATATATATCTTTGTTATTCAAATCGGAAAAGATTTAATAAAAATCGTATGCCGCATAAATACATTGGATTTACATCCGTTGCTGAACTACATGACATCATTTGTTTCAAATGAATTGATGGGAATCTTATCGTTTGAATAATTCTATGTCCATGGAAGGTTTGGCGACATTTTCGTCAATTTAGCGATAATTTAAAACATCGCCAAATTTATCACCAAGGGGGACTGCAGAACTGACAGTCCCATTTTGTGACACATTGACGAATAATCATCACAATACTATGCCCTAACAAAACATAATTAATTGCATTTATTAAGCGCAATTTTATCAATTTTATTATATTTTTATGGATTTGCAAACATTTTATCGATTTGGTGACATTTTAAAAATTAGCTAAATGTGTTACTAAGTAGGATGGATGGACTGGCCGACAAATGCTTCCTAAACATCATTTTAGTACTCTCTTCTCAGAACAAATTTAATTGAATTGATTTGCGTCGTTTTTATCAATTTATCGACATTTCCGTCAATTTGGCAACGTTTAAGAAAAGTTGCCAAGTTAGCGATATTCCTCGAAATTCATAGCTCTGAATTTGCAGATCTGAAGAATAAAAATCCGATCCCGTTTGCATATACTAAATGAAAACACTAAAATTGCATTAGAAAATATACCCGTTCTACTCTTTTTCTGTTTCAACAATCGGCTAAATAAATTTATTGGCTAAACACAATATATGAGTTTATTAGCTAAATACAATATATAAGCTTGAAAACTCTTTGCCAAAATAAATGAAAGTGATGTACACAGTCCGTAATTAATAGAATTAAAAGAAAAATCAAACCGTTCATTTACAAAATATATTTTTACATCTATTTATTTATTATTCAAATAGAAAAAATAATAACAAATAGTAACAAACACATTTAATTTAATTGCGTTGCTGAGCAACATAATATAAGAAAGAATCTTCCTCATAAACTGCGAAATTAAATAACCATTTTGATCTCTTCCCCATAAAATGCAAAAATAATAACCATTTTGATTTCTTTATACTTTCCATTGTTTAGTAAATGCTTGACCATGGAGTTAGATTTTCCATTAAAATTCATATTTCAAACAATTCATGCTTTCAGATAGTGACTAATTAATGCAAAAATCCTGCACTAAGCTCAGAAATGAAGTTTTAATTCACGTTGACGTTTTAAACAAACGATTTTCATCCTTTCCGTTTGGATAAACCACGGAGTTAGAGAGTAGATCTCCTAGGAAAAAGTTCCGTTTTTCATTAATATCTCGACAACCCCTGGTCTTAGAAACTCGAAACATGGACAAAATTTATGGGGGGCTATTTCAAGGCTATCCACAAAATTTCATTAAATTCGGTTCATCCGTTTTTCTGTGATGATGAGACAAACGAAAATTTCGTTTTTTACTAATATCTCGAGAACCACTTGTTGTAGAAACTCCAAACATGAACTAAATTTTAAGTGGGGCTATTTCTAGGCTACCCACCAAATTTCATCAAATTCGGTTCAGCCGTTCTCCCGTGATGTTGGGACAAACAGACAGACAGACAGACAGATTTTCAATTTTATTTATATAGATATATATATATGCACACAATCATCGTCTCAAAAATTTTCGAATCGAGTTCAGGCATGCTTAAATCGTACTCTACGTCAAAGACTCGAATTCGAATTTTCGATCCGGTTACAATACTTTCGCTATACATATATGTAGGGAAAGTAAAAATGATAGCATAATTAATTTGTGTGATTTTAGAGATAATTATAAAGATTCAAATAATCGCTGAAAATATGCTACAATAAATACACAATAATTAGGATCTTTGTAAATGCAACATGCATACAAAAACAATTCTACTAGATTTAAAGCAAATAACAGCCTTCTCCTTCAGGACCGACAAGAAGCGTGACCTCACTTGCGCAAGTAACGTCGGTGTCCGAAGATAGCACACTTCCAAGTAGGAGAAAAAGTTGCCAACGCGGGGTGGGGTGGGGGGGGGGGGAGAAAGGGGAAGAAGTCAACCGGACTAGCAGGAAACAACGAAAACTCACAAAACCACAGAAGGAAGAAATAAGAAAATATAGCGGTCAGATATTGCATAGCAGAACGAATGGAATCAGCGGAATAGAGAGAAAACTTACAAAAAGCCGTCACGAAGGGAACTAGAGACATTTAAAAATAAGTAGAAAAAATAAAAATCGAAAAGGTTGGGAAACCAATTAGAACAAACAGGAAAAATCAAATCCAAATACGAAGGATTCAACTGGTGTCAGAGGCTATATGAGATAATTTCAAACCAATTTGAACAAGCAGGAAAAGTTAAATTCAAATATGCTGGAACCAGCTGGTTTCGGATTCCACATAGGTTAACTTCAGTGCTATATCATATAATCAGTTAATTCCTTCATAGTTGAATTTAGTTTTCCTGTTTGTTCTAATTGGTTTTCTATCGTTTCCTTTTTTTTTCAACTAATTTTTACTGCTGGTTTAAATGTTTCTTGTTTTCTTTACCTTTTATCAATTTTCGACGTCTTATTAAAATAATTGTTATCGGGAATCCTAGGATCTGGGCTTAATATGGCATATGGCAAAGAGTTAAAGGGGCCACATGCCCATGTGCCCCTCCTTAAAGTTTCTGTCAGATCAAAAATGTAATTTTGAAGGAATCGTTGATACCGATATGTTTGTTTAGATTTTACTCAATAGATGGCGCAACTGCAATCCCTATTGTCTTTGCAACTGTGAATCAAAGAATGTATTTCTCATGTGTTCCTTCCAAGAGAGAAAAAGTACATGTCTGTAATGTCAGACATTATCAACATTTCTTTACAATCCAATAGTCCATATTTAGGTCATGATATTTTAGATCGAGAATGTGATATCTGACTTTTCATTTTAGTTCTTCATTGTTATGCATTAAGTTTGTTTCTTGGAATTTATTAAATGTAGCTTTCGGCTCAGACATTAAATTTTTCTCATCATTTGGGTGTGTTTCAGTTTTGAGTTTACTACACCAATCGATATGAACAATTTATGACTGTAATCAAAATACATTCAGTCAAATGTTAGTAAATAGTTTAGTAGTAATTTTAACGATGATCGGTCTGACTATATTTGATTTACTGAAAACACCTTCTAATAGCTGAACATCCATTATTAAGGAATCTGAATACATTTCTGCTAATTTTGAATGATTGTTTTAAAAAGATACCCTTAGAAAAGTTAAAATATATAAATTTAAATTTTGGTTACGAAACCCCGAAGAATATGTTCAGGGCCTTGTTGTTGAATTATGCAGTTTGGCGAAGTCTACGCTATTACACCAGATATCATGCAGTGAGACAGACTTCTTTGAAATATTCAAGATGAATCTAAATGCCACGAAAAGTTCTTTTTCGGTCATCGAAGCCCGAAGAATCTGTTGTGAGCCTCTTAAATTATAAGATTCGGCAAAGTAATGGGTCTATGATAATTCACCAGGTATTATGTAGCTGGACAGACTTCTATTAGGTATTCAAGATGAAGCTGTAATCCATGAATATACATATTTCAATTAGGGAGCATAAGACTCTGTTGTGACCCATGCTGTTGAATTATAAAGTTTGGGAAAGTACTGAGACTGGCAATTTGCCTGCTACCATACCAACTTCTTTTAGGTAATTTTAATTTTTGGTTGCGAAAACCCGAAGAATCTGTTGTGAGCCTTGTTGAATAGTGAAGTTTGGCAAAGTCTACGGTAATTCGACAGATATCATGCAGTAAGACATACTTTCTTGAGATATTTAAGATGATGCTGAAATCCATGAAAAGGTCTCTTTCGGTTACAGAAACCTGAAGAATCTGTTGCGAACCTTATTGAATTATAAAGTTTGGCAGAGTAATGAGTCTGTAGTAAATTGTCAGGCATGCGGCGTGACAGACTTCTTTGAGGTGTTCAAAATGATTCTGTATTGTGATGTATTATGATGCTGCCAGAGTAAAACATCTTAGGTGCAGTGTGCAACCTCCTGGGGGAAGCGTTATAAAAATAATTAAATGTTACTAATTGTTCAGTTGGTCAATAAACCAAATAAAAATCCTTATTTTGTTAGTTGTCATGTTTTCTACAGTATAATTGTTTACCAGTCACAATAAAAAATGCTGTATTTTTTTATATAATGTGATACAAATGTTTTTATTTTTATATGCATTTTAATACAGAGGTCTGCAAAGAATCGCTAAAGCTGATTAAAGCAACTAGGTTGTCTAAAATAATTTGCACGGAAAAATCCCAAAATTCTGTAACCTTGGGATGTTTTGGAACTTAAAACGTGCACCTTTTTTGAAAAACGCATTTTGTCTTGCAGCGTAGGTACAAATTTTACAATAAAAATCGTGAGAATGAAAATTTAAAGTAAATTATATATTTTTAGTTATTTGCGATTAATCAGTAGGACTTCTCCATCATTATACGTATCATTTTGTTTCAAAAGAAGGTGAAAGATCTCTATGCGATATCCGCGCTATACCCTAGTGGCTGAACTCATATCAGGTGTTAGAAGTCGCGAGAGTGGAGAAAAAACTTCTATTGATGAAGGATAGACTGATGTTTTAAATTCTAAATTTTAACTTTTTCGATCTTACAGTTATATGCTTCGAATTGAATATGCAATCATTTATTATTACAATGTGTCCAAAATCATGAAATTTTGAATAAAATATAGTGGCTTAATTTTATTCAACGGATTTTTTAATTTCATTTTGTTCGATTCCTATGAGAGGCAGGCGAGGTTATTTTCGCTTAATTTATTCTGATATAAATCTGTATGCGTGGCATGGCGGTACGGTGACTCTTTTGATTGTATTGTAGAGGGACGGATATTATTTTAGTCTTAGTATGGGTCACAATTGCGTACGAAAAAGGGGTATTTCAAGTTAAAGTACTGTTAGCCATGACTGCTAAAAAAATTGACTGACAGCTGCTGGCAATACAGCTATTTACTTATTAAGCACACACACACACAGCATAAAAATAAATATAAATAATATTCACCTATTGGTAACAGATATGAGTTTATTCCGTCTGGAAATGAGAGATAACATGTATGTTAAACAAACTGTAAGACACTACTGTAAAATCAAAATAGTTAGTTTCTCTCCTTTATGCGTTGATCTCTTTTCATTTCCTGACAAAGAAAAAAAACGAAAAGCTAATTTCTATATCTCCAACTAGTAGATAAACTTAGCTATTTTTTTTATTTGAGTTAGACAACGAAAATGCATATTCCATGTAATAGGCGATGTTTTTAATTCCAGTTACTTTAGAAAAGCTCTTTGTGCATTTGTTCGTGCTTGTTATTGTAAGCAAAGTAATTAAGTTCGTGGCATTATCTTATAACTTTATTTTCAACAGAAATCAGACGACTGAGGTATGAAACAAAAGGCAGGAAAATAAATTTCCCTAAAGATAAAAACTGCTTTTCAACTTTATGACGGCGTTTTGAAAGAATATTCAGCGCCCGTATTATCATTTCTAACTTTTCATTTAGGCGCTTATTCTACATATTTTTCAACAAAAAACAGCAATCCATTTTTCTTTCAAAGATAACAGAATGTTTCCACTGCCGTCTCTTAAATGTAATGAAACACACATGTTCCCTAAGCTTTGCCGCCTCGGCGATAAAATATCAACTGGTGCTAGATAGAAAAGCTTAGAGTAACTTACCAATATTTTTATATTTTATTTTCATATTTTTAAAGTGGGATTATATTTAATCCGTTATTTTTCTTGCAGTACAAAGCATGGGCTGGCGAAGATGCGCAAAAATATGTGCCGAGTGCTAAGGTAGTAGCTCTTTGTGCTGTATCCCTTTCTTTTCAAGATAGGCTGGGAAGCAGCTTTTAATGCTTATTAAAGGATACAATCCTCCCGCGCAAGTATTGTGCTCTGTTTCAAAAGCACGGTTGCATTCAGAGGAGGGGAGTAGATTGCCCTCTCTAGCAAATGCATACAAAACCTCATAAAAGATTTATGCACTGGTATTGGAATGGGAATGCTTTGTTCATTTATGAGCAGTCTGGATTTATTAAGTTCATTATCGTGTTTCAGGCTATCATTAAATTTTTGTTTAAACTAACATGTTGTTCGTGGCTCTGTTTTCTGCGTAATTGTGTTTAGTCCTTATTCAAATATCTTACTTGTGGTAACATTACAATTAGGCTTTCAACTCCACAAGAAGCCCCTTATATTTTTTTTGACATTTTAACTTTTTAAAGAGGTAATTGAATTATCTGATAAAGGTGATGAAATATATGTATTTTAATTTCATTATTATAGTAAAATTATTAATAATGGACATATAAATTTGATGGTAGTAGTAATCTGACATTTATTATAGTAATCCCTTAAAAACTATTAATTTTTTTCATGTAAAATTTTAACTATTTGAATGTTGAGAACACTGAACAACTTTGAAGCCTATTCGATCGATTGTTCTTTTCTATCTTATTTGATTCTATTCTGTTTCAATAAATTGATTGTCGGCAATATTGTGCAATAATATTTTGTAATAATATATGCAGTAAAATATTATTAGCAGATATTTGATAATTTCTCTCTCCCTCTTTCTCACACACACTCACTCGGATAGTAAATAACTCGTGACAGAGAATATAACATATAGAAACGATTGTGTAAAAATAATATAAAGAATCACCACCTGGAAGAATTTGGCGCTGAAAGTGGTTAAAAACTCGTGATATCGATGTGCGTAATTTCATGGTAAACGAGACAAAAGTATAAACCTTAAAGTGTATGTTATGCACAGTAGTATAATGAACATTGTCTATGATGAGCAACGAAAATTTATCAAGCAACGCAATTTCAAAAATGCTCTAATCATCGTTGCTCCTTCCACGTAGTATAGAGGGCCGACATCTTTACGAAAGAAACATCCATCCCCACACGATATGCCTATTCACAATAATTTTACAGTTGGCACCTGGTACTGAGTAAAGAGCATACTTTTAGCATGTCAGAAGACACTAGGATAAACTTGCTTTCAACATTCCACAAAACTTTTGAATTAATCTGTTTATACAGTGTTAGTGGACCTTAGTAAAGGTAATTCCAGCTTTCCCATTTTCTGCTATGATAAAAAGTTCTTGGTTGCATGTCGATCCAATAAGTCTTGATCCTACGGACGTTTCACAGTAGATATATGAATTTTTACAAACTTTGTTTCAAATATTCAGTAATTGTACTCGCAGATTTTCAGGGATTAGTTATTGACAGTATTCTGATTGTCCTATCAAAATGTGTGGGTGTTTTTCTTGGCCTTCCTTGTCGGGCTTCATTTTCTGCGAAACCCGGAACCATTTCTTATCAGATCTAAACACTAACCACTCATGATGTGTGAGAATCGTCGGCATATGGTACAGTGCTTAGTCTTTTAGTTTTGAGCAAAGATAATACCTTATTATGTCAGATGACACCAGGTTTAACTTGCTTTTATCACTCCAACACTTGGACCATCCATTTTGTCTATCGAGTTGTGTAATCATTGCAAAAGCAACACTATTTCTCCCATTTTTCTGAATGATAAGGCGATTATTGCTTGCCCGTCTGCTCAGTAAACCCAAATCCTTCAGTTGACGATTACAAACCGTCTTTGCTGCAAATTTAAAATAATTGGACGAACATATTTTCGGACATCGATAAATGACTGCCTTCTCCCATCAACTCGTGTCAATTTGAGTTGCTGTTTTTCTGAGATTTGTTATTTGCATAACACTGAACTCTTTCTAGCTTGTTTAAAACACTAACCACTTGTATTATATGAAAATAGCCGTTACTTTAACTTTGGTTTGCCTCTCTTTCAATGTGCATACAAGAGTTTCCATAAAGTTAGTTGAGTATTTTTTCGATACGCGCTTTCCTTAATTAAAACAGAATGTTAAAACACAGTTTATTGAAAAGGGAATGTCAAAAACTTTGAACTTACGCCTAAACATAATTTTCTAATAAAGTATGTACTTAACGTGATCAGTTTAAATGGCATCCCTACAATGAAAGGCAATTCTATACTCAAGTACATGGTAACTGCGTAAGTTGTAACATTCTTGCTAACTCCGACCACGAAAACTCATTTATGAAATACTTTTGATCGATAATGCATATGCAAAATATGGCAAGCATAAGCATTCTCGAATCTTATTTGGTAATAAATTGATTTCTTTCGTTTGTTATGGATGCTTATCTCTTCAACTTTTCTACTTTAATTTAATATATATATATATATATATATATATATGTGTGTGTGTGTGTGTGTGTGTGTGTGAATATTCCATGAACCAGGAGTCAGAATGTAGGTAGTTAGCATGCATGTGGAATAATGAAATTCAAGTACAACAGAAAAAACACGAATAATAAAAAAAAATGTGCAAAAATTATGTTTTCGGTTCATTATTAGAAGACAATTCAGCCCTGTAGACCTCAGATTCAATAAAGCGCATTTATTTCCAAAATTCTGACTACATGTGTTCTATGCATCGATTTGATTGTACCATTATATGATTTTCATCAAAAAGTGAAACCCGATCTCTATATTTCGGTGAAGCATTCTCCCGACTCCATTTGCTGACTATTTCAGATAACACTAAAAGATAAATGAAATATTATATGAGTTAGAGAAATGTGTTAGCATTATCTCCTTTTGTCTGGAATTCCTCGAAATTCCTATTGGGAAAATGAATGCAAGATGAAGGACAAATGTTGTCAATAGCCATCCGATCTACGCCAAAAGTTAATACCTGTAAATCCCTAAGGAATATTCAGACTTTTTTCTGAATATTTTCATATCTGATCTATTACTTTGTCAATATATAATTATCTTAATTATAATTTAATCCCTCAATATCGACTGATGATCCCCTTTATTTATAAGTAATCAATGGCAGATATTGGAAAATTTGGGGGGTTTATTTTCATCCAAACATCTTTACTTTGAGCCACTAAATTAGTAAATCTGAATACTTAGTTTAGACAGAATGACATCACTAAAACTTGATTATATATAAAAATAATGCGTCATATGTAAAATAAAGCAATATATATCAAACGAATAGTTTAAAATAGAACATCTTGAAAGCATGGAAAAACATGTCTGTAAAAAAAGGAAAAGCATGTTTGTAGTATATAATCATGAATTTCGTGATTTAAATGCACTGCAATTTTATTTGTCTGATTTTCTCTCAAACGTTTCTGTCTGAACATAATAAGATAATATCTCCGTTGGAGATATATTTCTATATATCTACTAAGGGTTGGAAATTATCAAGCATATCCCAATTTACTTAAGCCATATGTATTAATATACATACAGTTTAAATTGCTGCTACTGTAATAAAATTGAAAAAAACTTCCTTAAAAATAACACGCAACACGAAATGAATAGTGTCAACCGGTTTTGAAGGTAAGAAACAGTTTTCTTCCTCAGGAGCCATAAGAAACCCAACCTTCACTTGTGAGAGCTAAATTAGCAACTGAAACTGATAGTTGTTAATCTAACTTTCAAGTGACGGTTGCGTTTCTTGCGTGTCGAGGTTTCTTGCTTTCGAAACTAGTTGACACTATTTATTTTCTTTTGAACACTGCTTTTAACGAAGTTTATTTTTAGTTTTATCATATATATTAAACTCAAAGCTCAATCCAGTCATATATAGTTATGAAAGTTTCTATTAGAAATTTTAATAATACTTTATTTTATAATATAACATAAAAATGAAATAAATTGGCAAATTACTCAAATGCGTATATATATAACTTGCCATAATCTTATTAGGCAAAGAATATTTGAACAATTCATAATTTTCTTTGTTCTTTGAATGGAACATGTGTTACACATTACACCCAACTTTCATTTTATATTTCAGATCACTAAATCTATTTATTTAAGCGATAAAAAGAAAAATTTGCTAAATAAAGAGGGGATGCATTTTGCCAAATAAATGGATTTTAATTTGAAAATACTGAAATTAATATTCTCCCAACAGTAATACTTATTAAAGCATTTTCAAAGTTTCAAGCATATAAAATAGTAAAGTTTAGGTTAAATATTTAATGAAATAAATCCATTCATATGATGATCTGTCTACAGGTTTTGATTTCATTTTCAGAAGAGACACGTTGAAAACGATATATTGGATATGCAAATTACTCTCAATATAACATCTTATGTAAAGCTGAAGCACCCTTTACGAATTTCCTTGGTGTATGAGTATCATTGAAGAATACATTGAGGGAAGGCAGTGACGGTTATCTAAATTTTAAACTTGGGTCTGAATTCAACAGATTCGATTATGTAAAATGAATGCAAGGTTAAAGGCAGATGATGATGAATGGCTATCAAATAAATCTGCGTTAATGACCAATTCCGGTAAATCTTTGAGAAATACAGATATCAGTATTCACTTAAACTTTTCATAAGATACAACTTACTCTTAGGACACTTTCGTGTATTCTCTCCATTATAATCCATAGTGATCCCAATTGAGACTTTATTGCGCAGCATCAAATGCTGTTATTATTATTAAAATGTTGTTATTATTAAGCTGTTGTTATTATTAAACTCTGTTATTATTTTTCTCACGCTAAGCTAGAGGAAAGTGACAGTGATTGTGACTTGTACAGCTTTTCTTAATAGATATGCGTTTAGTAGTAGACTAAGTACTCGTTTTACTTTAACCAATAAAACCTAAGTATGGTGATCGTGATTTAATCTCTAGAAGAATTTTCATTGTAAACACATTGGTGATGACACTATTCAAAAATTAGCATTGTCGGCCTGTAGGTGTGTAGGTGTCACATCCGTAGACCTTAGTAATTTTAAAAACCCTTGAAGCGATTTGACCAAATTCAGATAGCGATTTGACCAAATTCATATATTATCTAAATATGAACGCAAAAACATCTGATGTGGGCAGCATATGACATTCCCTACAAAATGGAATTCATTTTTCCTTTATTTTACGTATAATTCATTATATTAAGCTTAATAGCACAAAATAACACAGTAGAGTAGATACATACTTTTATGTGGAACATTTTGCAAAATAAGTCAGCTTCTATTTTGGCAAATCATACCAAAAGATAATCAACACCAGAGTAACTCACACGTGAATTATCTGCCAATTTTTGTGAATATTTGGTTAGTTAGTTCTTTAGCTAGATTGAATACATTGAGCAGACAAATCTCACGTTAACAGTATTTTTTTCGGGTACTAGAGTGCACAAAACGTGTAGATCCATCGTAAACACAATTCCAATACTTTCGCTAAATATTACAATGCATTGTACGGGAAATAAGATAAGACCTTCAAAAAAACGTATATAGTTTCGCTACCCTAGAGGTTCAAAGGAAAAGCGGCAGGCTGACCTGAGGTGAATAAAAATAGGAGGTGGCCAGTCGGATTATCAAGCGGCATGCCAATTTGGCATTAGACAGTTAAGAATGCAGAGTTCGCTTCGACTATAACAGCTTGTAATTCCGCCCCAGTAGCTCAAAGATAGAGTGGCCGCTGGCTAGTTGAAAAGATGAAGATTGTCAGTTTGATTCTCGGTTGGGGCAGCAAGCAATTTACAATGTCACTCGAATAAATCAACCCTGGGTAGTGTGATGATACCAGTGGTCTGAAAGTAAAGATTAGCAAGGATTCGATAGACTCCGTTATGTTGAGCACCAATTTCAAATACGGAGATAAACGACCATCCAGGAAGCTAACCTGGATATTAAAAAGAGCTGCAGTAATTTGGAAAAGCATGAAGTGGTCAGTAAGATTAAGTGTCATGTCAATCTGATATTAGAGGGAGGAGAATGAGCTTCAAATATAAGAGCTCGCAATTCCGCCACACTAGATGAACGGTAAAGCGTCGGCTGGCTAGTTCGAAAACCTATGGTTCTATTTCCGGTTGGGACAGCAAGGTACTTTACACGTGCAACACACATTGAAATGATTATATCATCTGTGAAATATGTTTCTGTACTTATAAATTCATGTCCAAAGCTTATTCCATTATTACTTTAAGATAATTTTAAAGGATGAATGGTTCGGGGCTAATACATATATGGGTTTATGTCGTATTTAGGCCTGCTTCAATCTATTACATTCCCATCTTGCACATGACTGTAAGGTGGATAGAATCTGCCAATGATTATAAGATTCACGTTAACGATTAATGCTGGTAAATCCCTGAGGATATGCAGGAATTAGTAGCTTTGACCATTTATGCGATAAGGTGGTACGGTCATCCTTTGAGATAATTGGGTATTTTATCTCTACTTCCAGCAAACTGGGGGTGATCTTAATTGAGATTTGATCGCGCAGTATCTACTGCAAGTCGTTTTAAAACGTAATAATTTAATGATAGCCATTTTGTTCATTTGGAGTTAATTTTTATTCACTAGTTGCCAAATAATATTTACTTTGATTTTACACTGAAAATGCATCAGAAGAACTTAAATAAAATATTGACCATATATTTTTATTACTATAACTGAAACGGAATATTATGTGAGTTTGACATTTTCAGATTGAGAATACTTCTGTTCACCATAACAGTGAATATAGCAATCCATGTACATTAAAAACACATAGGGCTATATTACGGATAAATATCACTGATGTACACATGGAACGCACACAAGCTCAAAATGATGTAGTTTTGAATATAGATCTGTATTTCTATAAGCTTTGAAAATAATAAACTAAAATTTTATACAGCATGTTTTCCAGCATTGCTGAATTGATTGTCGTCAAAACTACCCACATTTCTATTCATATTATTCTCAAACATGAATTCCATAATTAATAATTAGTATTACAAGAAGTTCGAAGATGAAAATTAGTAGAGAATTTGTTTGGGATATTTATTATTACAATATGAAAAGGAATTTAGTTTGATAGGTTAATTATTTCGGAAAAAATAAAACAAAAACTGCAGCACCAATTTAATATTAAGAATTAAAATTTTAAGCCATTATAACTCCTCAAGGGCTTGATTTAATTATATAAAATTTATATGAATTCGGGGTGATTTGACCTGGAGAATCTGTATCTCTTATCAAATATGGGTGTTACCCTTTGAAAAAATTCGAGTTCTTGCATAGTTTAATATGAAAACGACCCCTTATGCAAATTAAATGCACATTTATTTATAGAATACATTATTCTGAGTACATTATTCCTGGAATAGTGAGAGGTGTTATGATTTTCTCTTGGCCGACTGTCCCGCTTCTCACTAATTATGATATTTGTAATCGTGCATCACTTGGTACTCTTCTCAATTCTATATATATGTGTGTGTGTGTGTGTGTGTGTGTGTGTGTGTGTGTGTGTGTGTGCAGACTGCAGACAATTGGTTAACATTTTAAAATAATTATTTTGTGTAATTTCCTTCCTATTTTCTTTCACAAGTATTTATTCGAAGACATGAGAGCATTTTACTGTGCTCACATTTATGAAAACTATAATTTCAGCTTTCGTCAATAGTTTCAATATAGTACTATTACGTGTGAATGTACGGCAATTGAATAAACTATTAAAGCAGCTTAAAAATCTATGAGACAAGGTGTTGGGTAGGTTATTTCAAACACATTATCGTTCAATACTAGATTTCCCATAATATAAAAAAATAAACGACATGGAAAGCATTTGATTTATTTTCCTTTTAGTCATGGCTTTCTATTTACAAAATTTCCTAACTTTTATTGGATGTAAGGATGAAAAATAAATTATTTCAACGGCTATCTTATTATAATTATTATATAAGAAGGATGGAAATTATTCCTCCACCAACGATAAATGCCGTAAACAGTTACTTCAACCTTTTATGAATTAAGAAACCACGTTCACTTCTAGACATATTCATGTCTTTTGTCTCACATTGTCAACAGTCTATAATAATCCTAATTAGGATTAAATCAAGCAGTATCTACTGGTAATGCTCCTCTTAGATATGCAGTTAATTGCAGATATTTTGAAGATTTGGTGCTTGTGGATTCAATTAATTTGTATATCTTTACTTAATTACAATAATCGTTAGAAATGTTATCTGTGAAACCTTTTAAAGGTTACACAATCAAACATTAAATATCTTATGTAATGCATTATAATAAATTTAATATGAATAATTTAAGATAATAAATTTAAAATAGTAGACATCATGGATTATAATAAATTTAAGATTTAAAGGGTATCTGACTTGTATGTACATGATTAGATGATTTTAAATAGTCATTACTGTTCATTAAAATTTGATAAGTAGGAAATGTATGTTTTTTTTCTAATCGTAGTAGTGGAATACTCAACATGACGAATATTAAATTTCTAACTTATTAGTCGTCTTCCGAGTTTGTATGTGAAAGTTGAAATTTCATGGAAAAACAAACTGTACTATCTCTGACGGATTGATACAATAAATTGGTTGGAGCGAAGTAAACCCAAATTAATCAAGTCTTGTCTCATGACGCCTATCTGTCCAAAAATTAAAAAAATCAATATTCTACTCATTTTAATGCCCGTGATATAGAATGGGGGTAAAAAAAAACTCTTTAATGACACGCGAAAAATTGTTCGTCAGGCCATTCAGCATTCTAAGTAAAATTTTGGCAGAACTTGATTCCCTCACAGCAGAGATCGTCACATGTGTGACAGTGACGTTGTAGTCACGTGACATCTGGGTCACAATGTGACATCATATTTGTGACTTCTATGCGACGTTACGTATTAGTAACTTTGAAACTTCATTGTGACTATATTCTGTGACGTTTCCATAATTTGATTAACACGTAACAATGTGACGACATTATAATAGCAATTACAATGTGTCGTCACAAACAAGTTAATATGCGACGTCACAAACGACCATAAAATGACCAAAATGACTTCGCTGTGACCTCAATATGACATTGCCGAGATGTACTGTGACGTCCTGTGACATCCCGAAGTCACAGTGGGACGTAAATCTTACGTCACTGTGAAAAACAATGCTGTTAGGATTGGTGCTCTGCCGTTCGCCTTAATACACATGATCAACAAATTACATGATATTTTTAGTGTTGATTTAGCATTATTGACTTACTTATTTCCTAACATAAAAATGAGGTATATTATATTTCGTGTGAAATATACTAAATTTCCAGTGTTATCCAATATATTATAGATTTTAAGGGAAATTAAAGGTTTTTAACCGTGTCTGTATTAAGTATCTTATCCAATAAATCCCTCCTATTACTACTCTACTAAATCTGTCATTTGTAATTGGGCCATGAGACAAACTCCAGTGAGGAAGCGATAGCTGATCTTAAAATCTCTCTCAACAGAATCTTATCAACTACCAAAATATCTCTCAACAATTACCTTCAGATAAAGTTATAGGATAAATGGAATAGGAAGAGGTGGAGTTATCTCGTTTTCAGTACTAATCTCGAAATCCTCGCATTTCCTATCATGAAAGTGAATACAAGGCGAAGGGCAGAATCTGTCAGCGGCTATCGGATTTTCACCAACGTTTAATACTCATATATCCCTAAGGAGCATACAGGAATCAGTCACTTAAATCTTTTATACGATAAGATGCGATCATTCCGAGACATTTCCATCTGCTTTCTCTCTTATAACCAACAGACGAGGATGATCTTAATTAGGGTTTAATCGCGCAACATCAACTTAATAGTTACTTAATTAATTGCATTTTTTGCAGTTGAAAGGATTATTTATTACTTTCCCTGCAATATACAGGGTGTTTAAACAACATTGCATGACTCAATATCTCTGGTCGCAGACCTATGAGTTCTGTTTAAGAAATGCATCAATTAAGGTAGACTTTCATTATATGCATATTTTGGATATATGGTTTTAGTTTAAAAGTAGAACATGTAACATTTTACTATAAGGCCCGCTGGACAACACCTGCTGTCTTCAAGGAAATACTAGAAATTTGTACTGCTTGTTCTGCTACGTATTCAAAAATTTGTACTATGCCGAAATATGTGGCATTTGTTGCTCAAAGTAAGCATATTGTTAAATACTTTTATAGTTTTCAAGATTTCGCTTAAAGTTCCGGTATAATTTCAATCTGATACTTACTTATATCATGAAAAACACCGGGTATAAGTTAATATTCATTTTTAACGTCGATGTTATATATTTTATTAAGGATGATTTTGTGCTCAGTCATAGACTGCTATCATTGTAAAGGATTTCTGTTCTTTTTATGTATGCATTTCGGAAAAATATTTGCAATTCTAATAAACTTTTTGAAACTCCCGCATACCAGGTTACAGAGAGGGAATTGCGATTTCATTTTTCTTTATATCTTTTTGTAGCTGCAGGGGAATTTCGAATTCTCAACACGCTTTGCAGCTATGTCACAGTTAGCTATTCATTCGCGTTGCATAAATCACATAAATACTTTAAATACGGAATAATAACAATCATTTTGTTTTAACTCGCAACACTAGCGAGTTTGCCCAGACTGCGGGTAAAACAGCAAGTGTATGCAATCGCTTTTTTGGGGCGTATATAGGAGCTTATCTAAGGCGTTATTAATTTAATTGGAATTATCGTTTATGCATGCATCAGGACGCTTTGGTGGGAACTGCCCTCACAAAGCGGGATTACCCAGAATAGATTGCCATCGCGGATTTTGAGTGGCCGTAGCAATGTGTACACCACACACGTAGCTGGTTTCTATACTTCGTTTAAAGCTCGTATTGTTAAAGCTTTCTTTAATTTTCGATAATTCACTGGGAATTGTGGTGTGATTTATTTATAAGTTTGCATTTTAAATGTGCATCGTAAATGTGCATCCTATACTTCAGTTATGGTCTAAATAGCTTCGACATAAAATTATGTTGTTGAGACCCAGACCGTCCGACCTACCAGAAAGGTGTAAGGTAACAGTTTGGACGGCCGAGAAGTGCCACCCAATTTAGACCGGAACCCAGTGGGGGAGGCATCCACAGGGACCGTATCCTCCTTCCCCTACCACCAACCTCTCGGAAGGACTTACGGACCCACATGTTTAACGTGATCGTACTCCGCGGGAACACGGCGGCAGTTTTGGCAGTGGCTGGAATCGAACCCGGGCCTACCGAGTGCAACTCCAGCGCGCTAACCAATTATGTGTAATATGTCTACCTAAACGGTATATTCTATTTACATTTTGAATTCGAGGAACTCTCTGATTCACGCCTTATTTTATTCTGTGCCTATATATTAAGCAAACAGCGGTGCTCTTTATTAAAATGGCTTAAATCACACAGTTTAGCCTGTTATTATAAATAAAAGCAAAAAGTAAATTATCAAGGTTAAATAAGCTATTTTTATTGCAATAAATCCACTCTGTATATCACCTTTTTCTAAAACACTGTGTTTGATATTTTAAAAAACACTTTAATGTTTTAAAATATTTCCTTTAGTACAATTTTAACATTGCATATAGATAAGTAAAAATCACTACGTGCAAAGGGGAGGAAAAACTTGAGCACCGTATCCAAGTATAAATAAAATAAAAATGCGCCATATAGCTGTTTTGGGGATACACTAGATTCCCTTCTTCAATGCTTCAATGCTAGAGAATCAACAAACGAAATGGGTACACACAGAAGATAGAAGAAACAAAGTGGTATATAAAACAGGTCGTACTTGAAAGTCTAACTGAGGTAGCTTGGAAAGCAAAATAAAGAGCTGCTCAGATAAAGAGCAGCTCAGCTGATCTGAAAGAAGAACTGACACACGAGATTTGAGGAGCATTGAGATTCAACAGAAATGTCTCAACAGAACAAGACAAGTCTGCACAAGATTAAATGAATCCCAGCAAGACAATAAAAAGTCCAAAAGACACAGAAGAGTTTCAGAAACTAACAAATATAAAGAAAATGGATAAACATTACAAGGACCCCGACAGATCGTGGACAAATATAAAGTACAGGCCAAATCATTAACTAAATTACTAGAAATTTTCTCTATATGGAAGGCTTAAAAATAATCAAAATCATAAATCGACGTTTATTTTTGTATAATCCTTACAGAAGGAAACTTTAAAGGGTAGTCAAAATTAAAGCAATGCTGAACAATTGAAGATTTGTTAAATTCATGATTTCAGACATAAGGCCATGAAAAGAATGGCAGAAAACATGAACTTCTAAATGTTCCCAATAAACCAATTTTCAACTTACATTGTTATAATCATCAAAAGTCTAAATCTCGTAAGATACCCCACGCAATTCTAAACTTGTGAATAACAGCAATAAATTTGCAAACCCGGTAGGAACCTTGGCTTCTAATCTTTAAAGTCATATATAATCAGGACTCGAAATAACCGTATTATTCTACACCCACCCCTTAAACTGCTGGTTTTGCTGTGTAAGTTAATTGAGATCTGTACGAATCCCCTAAACTGTCAAACCAAAATATGTATCAAAATGCTACATCAGGCTAAATAAAATTGTAAAAAATATATATTAAAACCCCTATAGTGGTCATTGAAGTAATGTAAAAAATGATGATTTTGAAGAAAGATATACAAGAGATTAAAATCTCTCTGCGCCTGGTGCTCTGTAATACAATGACACAAGACTTTGACTATTTGTGTTCATTTCATCTTTTGTCTTCAGGTTTGTTGGTTCTTGTTCTCTAGCACTGACGAAAGTTATGACGAAGGTTCATCGTATCTTCGAAACAGCTGCATGCTGAATTTTTATTCTGTTTGTTCAATTTTTCCTTATTGAATAAAAATGCTTCAGATTATACGTTGAATTTTCTTTAAAAAATGTTAGATGAATGAATAAGAAATATTTATCCATATTTTAGTTTTTCAATATATTACACGAATTTGATCAAATTTGTATATTTCTATGAATCAATAAACCTATTGTTTTCATCCATTTTCCTATCTTATTATTCAAAAAAAATCTGGAGGATTTTTTGTTTCAAAAATATATAAATTTGGAAAAGAATATCGAGAACAATTTTTCACTTTTTATAAAAACAAATCTTACTTTTACCGCTTCCCTTTGGCTATTAGCTTCCATTTCTCTAACAGTAAGTGAGCTAAGATAAAGCAAATATTTCCTTTCATCGTTGCATTTTTTACCATCACCAGATTTCTTTGTGTGTCATTTTTGTTTCTTAGACCATTATCGGCGGCAAAAAAAAAGTATCCAATCAAACTTCTGTATGCGTCAGAGTCTAGAAAGATAGATCTACAATTGTTTTTCTTATTGATAGGAGGAAACAAGCAATTAGATAAGATGTGTATATTTCCTTTACGTATCTTATCATTAAGAGATAGCTTCATAAATACGCATTTATTAGGAATGTAAATTCCATCTCTATAATATTTGGTTGATTACATTTGGTTTTAACATTCTATTAACTTCTATCAGGTATAATACTAGTTAACTATATGACTCACTAAGTTATGAGAATTTCAGCTTTAGAACTAAAATACTTTTCTAGCTACGCAATGAAATGTATAAAGTGCCAAACATTTTCCCATTTAAATATGTTGGTAAGACGAAACATAACAGCTTTCAGCAATATTTTCGACTAATTCCTGTGCATTATATTCAGTGAATTCTTCTCAAAAACTGTTATCACACTGCAAATTCTATGCTTTCGTAATTTTATTATCAGTTGGATTAGATATTGGGACAATTTTCTTGAGGAAACCCTAAACGATAGTAAAAGTTCCTTGGCAATTTGACCAAAACTGACTTGTGAGGGAAAAGTAATTCCTCTCCCTCTCAAGATTCTATATCTAACCCCGTTGAGTAACAAAATTAAACATGAACCTACCAAAGAGACGTTACTCTCTTTTTCTATCTAATCAAAGTTTCATTAGGTGTTCATAACATTAACATTTTTGCAATAATTATTGGCACATTTCATCCACATGTTTTGTACGATAATGATGAATAAATACTTGCTAAGTTGGAAATTGAGACAATTAAGGCTTATATCAATATAATAACTGAGAAACAGGTATCGTCACAATCCAAGAAATTCTAGCCAATCACAGTTATAAACAAATTCATCTTGTAAATTATTAAAATGCGTTATTGTTTTGAATTTTATAAAAGTGGGTTGTGTTGTCGATTAATTTGGAGGACATTTATTTGCGTAATGCTGTAGTGTACAGATTAAACAAATTCTATGAGCCTTAGAAACAACAAATAACTCGAATTGTAAATCCTATTGAAAACCCGTAAAAATTTACACAAAAATTCAGGACAATAAATAAAACGCACCACATCATAACATTTCATAAAATTCAGGATTTTTTCTCCTCAGATCTAATTGGATAATGTGCAACTTCTTTTTTTTTTGCGCACCATTTGTGTTTTCATATAATTTCGTTTAACGACAATCTAGGTCTGTAATTTACTAATCATCAGCAAATGGCATAAGATTCAGCTTAGATATACTATCACTCAACTATCAATGGCTTTGGAACACAGTATCCGTAAATTTGAACTTTCCCTACAATCCATGGTACTGTATAGAGAAAGTAATGGAATCGTTTCGAAAATCGTGACTCGAGATCTCGAGGGATTTACACATTTTGAGGACTCTAGAATAATAAAAACCTTTATTTTTAGCATGACGTCTGTGTGTGTGGGAGAGGGTGTGTGCAATGTATATATCCACTATGTCTAAAAAACTATTCGACGAATGTCACTTGTGAGCTACTCTGGCGATGATTTTTACCGTGACGTCTGTGTGTGTATGTGTGTCTGTCTTTCTGTGTGCATATGTGCGTATGTCTGTCTGTGCAATTCATATATACACTCTAGCTGAAAATTAATTAACTAAATTTCCCAACAATTGGTCGATACGTTACTTGTGAGTTAGCTAGATGCTGATAATATTTTCGTAAGATTCGGTAAAAAAGAACTTGCCCTGTAGTGCGAAATAACCCTCAAAAATCTTATGTATCTACCTACTGTAGCTGAAAATTAATTTCCCAAATTTCACAAAATTTGGATAAATAAGTCACTTGTGGGGGTACTTTGGAGCTAATTAGAATTTGGTACATTTTAGAAAAAAAAAAGAAACTGCAACTTTTTTGCAAAATTCGTTAAAAGCTACATAAAATCTATATACATGCCCAAATGTATCCATTAAATACTTGTTCAATACGTAATTTTGACGACGAAAAGAATGGGACCAGCCCAATAACTCTAGAACTAATCGTTCACGAGATATTTTTTTTTTCTCGCATTTTTGCTACTTCGCCTTTGAAATACGTCCAATATCCTAATGAAGCGAAAATTGAACAAAAACTGCAAATTCAGTATAATTTTAATTAATTATCCGTGTTATATTATGCAATTAAACTTAACGCAATGATTTGTGAAAGAAACAAAGTAGAAAATTAATTTGATATTGTAGGGAAAGCCACGTGTTGTCCACGTCATATTTTTTAATTTTCATTCATTCTCGGTCAAAAATAAACTTGACAATAAAGAACACCACATCGTCAGATATCATCATTGAGATCTGAGCAATGACAGCACAATTCCTATTTTTGTAAAGATATTTATTTCTTAGTCGGGACAATATACAGTTTTTATTTCGCCGTTTTAATCAAATTTAAACTATGCAAATTCCGCAATAAATATTGGTTTTGTTTCGAAGATGTTTGTTTCGGACAATTGATACACAGCTAGAGAAGTAAATGCAGTCCAACCTAAGAATAAGTATCTCAGTTGCCTCACTCTCTTAAAATATCTGTGAAAGTAATGGAAAAGTGACTGAATTTCTTGAACACAAATTGTGCTCCGATAGTTCTGTACGGGTGATCAGTATTGTGACCTTCTCAGTTAACCTTCATGGCCTTCTCGATTAACTTATCTAAGAGTCATTTAAATAAGAATTCTGATTTTCTTCAAAACCTAAAAGTAGGATAACATTTAGAAAAAGAAAGGCTGAGAAACATGCAAGGCAAAATTCCATCTGAGACTAACCCGTTTCGAGATATTTAACACTTTTTAATATTTTTGTCACGTCGACATTAATAATACGCCCAACCGCGAAATGAAAGCAAAAAACAAAATAAAACTGCAAATTTAGCTTAATTTTAAATAATTATCTTTGTTAATTTGTTCTATTAAACTTAGTAATGAATTATAAAATAAATAAAGAGAAAATGAATTTGAGTTTGAAACGAAAGGCATGTGTTGCCTACCTCAGTTTTTTAATCTTGTAGTTATGTGATTTAAATTAAATGTATGCCAGCCCTCTTGTAACTTCTCTACAATTTTTTGGACGTCTTGGGTAAACAAATTATTGAATGTATGGGCACATTTCACTACTATGTTAAGATATCCACAAATCATGCAATTCGGAGTAAAAGCGACTGAGTAAATGGTGATTTATTAAATGGTGATTTTTATGTTTATTTTATTTTGTTGTGAGAGATAGCTGTGGATATTTGGGGTGAATTGGTTTAGCGCCTGCTCTGTCCGCGAGGCGTAAATCCACATAGGCACATGCTGCGCAGGGGTGCTGCTACGCGGCTTAGTGAAATAAAGTAATGAAATGGAAAAAAAAATGTTTTATTGCGGAAAGCAAAGAAAATAAGTGAATTGTTTTGGGTCTACTATCATTATCCATGATTACTCAAATGTGCTGCAGGCATCGTATCTAGTTAACTATTACTCTTCAAACATAAATATATACTTTGTGCGCGCACAAGTCTCCCACTCCAATCTCAGATATATAACATAAATCTTTGCATTTTCTACCTATAAATTCCCTTGTAACGAATTATGAGTAAATGAGCATTTTATGTGCACCTAACGTAGTTTTCTGTTGGAGGTAAATTTTATTTGCTTTGTTTATCTAACGAAGGGATTCGCTGCCCTAATTTTCAAAAGCGTTCCGTTTTAATGCTTTTCTCTAAGAGGAAACAGATTTAAAAGATAAGATTAAGCTCTGTGCGCTGTTAGGTGAATTTTATTAGCTTCTCCTGTTTTAATCTCATTTCTCAAGTCTGCGTCACTATTTAAGTTGTTGTGGACTCTAAATTATGAAGGCAACTTTGGACATTAAGAATAAGGAGCTCTTATAATGAGACCAATACAATATACTTTAAAGTAAATGTCATTAACATACTTGGGGATAGACGAACATTAAAATAAAGGGGAATTTCCCAAATTACAGTATTGTCGAAGGTCCAGTTATTTAATCAACTACACTATACACAGGGTGTCCAACAAAAAGTGAACAGTGGAAGATTTTTTGAACCGTTGGTTGTAAACTCATAGTTATAATTGCAAATATGCTTTAAGTTAAGTGCTGATAAGTTAAGTGCTGGTAATTTAAACGATGTACCATATTTTTGTAGAAAGTTGATAAAATTAATTTTTCTCAACTTTCACAAAATCAACATTTTATACAGCCAATCTATCGAAAAAAAGTCAAATTACAAAAATGTTACTTATGGCGTATTTAGTATAACTGAAAAAAACGATACAATTTGACATAGTTGTCATTAGTTAAAATTTTCATTGGAAAATAAGGGGGCATTCACAAATCAACTTTGGTTGCAAATAGTTAATAAAACTTTTACCACTTCTTTAGATTTATTTTCTGCAGATAAAGCTATTATGTCATTATCTTGATTCACAGTCTGTGTTTATGCATTCAAGTAACTCTGCTTCCTAACTATAGTTTGAATGACGGTGCTGTTTGTACTGCCGAACAATCTGAGATGATTTTGATTTACTGCGAATGCAACCGATCTCCTAGTGAGTGAGGGAATACTATAGTCTTTTCTGTGAATTTGGCATTTTTGTAGAGTTTTTATTCTGCGACTGGTATGTCAATTTCAATCAACAGATTCGTTTCATGGTCGATATGGTGGGGGAAGACAACGAGTAATAACGGGAAACGGTGAAATAGGTATTTTAGCCTATTTCTTATCCTATCCATGTGTGAATGTCAGCGACGTAAGTACAGAACATCTTCCGAGGTCTACCTGGACCCGCCGCTAGTCTACTCGAACCCGCCATCTATTGTACCTCATGTAAATGTTCTTACCGAATTATCTATAATTCGTCTTTCATTCTGGGTGGAAAAGTGCAGTGACAAAAATGTGTTAGAAACTTTGAGTCTACTGAAAACAGTGGTATTAAATGATCCTAGCTGATTTCAAAACTGGAAAGGCATGCTTATTTTTCCATGGATTTTGTCAGGAAAATATCTGGCAGGCCGGTAAAAACACAATAATCTGTTTTATTTACCTTATTTAAATATTAAAATAAATGTTAACCAGTATCGACTACCGGTCTTTAATTGTTTAAAAAACAAACTATGTAAAAAAATTGTTTTAAAACCCACTAAATGATTTATGTGTGTCTATACAATTTGTGAACGGTCCCTAGATTTGTGTATTTTGATGATTAAAGGAGTATCTGAAATTCACAAGAACGTGGTGTAAGTCAGGAAGTTTAATAAATTATATCGTCTTAAATTTGAACATTTAGGAACTAAATTTTTCTTTAGTTTGACTAAATGAAGTATTGACAACATTTTTAAAATTTGACTTTTTTTCGATAGAGGGGGGAGGGGGGGTATAACACTTTTTTTTTAACTTTTTACAAAAATGTGGTACAGCCTCTAAATTACTAGTTCATAATTTCCGACTTTACTTAAAGCATTTTTGCAATTGGTTGGAACTATGTGTCTACAACCAACGGTTAATATATAACGGTATATATATATATACAGGGTGTATCAGAAACATTGACCTCGGCTTCTACTCCTTAAATATTTATCTTAGACATATATAATAAATAATAAAGTTGCGTTAAAAAGGGTTAGGAGTTTTATGAATTCGATTAAAATTTTTAAGGGAATTAAATTTTAAGAAATGCAAAATTTAAATTTTTATACGTCCCCTGTACAAAAACATTTCCATTGAGTAAAATGTGCCCCATACACTAATAAGGTGATGTACAAAATTTCAACATTTTACCATAAAAAGTCCCAGAGACATGAAAAGACAAACATTCTGACTTAAACCACTTTCCGGTGCATAAACATGGTTTCTCAGAGGAGAAAATTCATGTCAGCAGATCGCGTTTTAGGGATCATACACAAATTACGAAAGAAAACAATGATTACATAAATTCAAACTGTTTTCCATCCATGTCAAAGTTCCATTAAAGAAAAGTGGCAGATATTATTTGCCTATGATGCCTTTCTGCGTTGCGTTATTTGCACTCTTGCTGTAAACATTTACATTTTAATTTGTGATTAATCCATCCCCAAATTTCTTTAAACATATTTGTGGGACTTTTTATGATAAAATGTTGAAATTTTGCAAATCACTTTATTAGTGTATGGGGCACATTTTACCCATTGGAAATGGTTTTGTACGGGGGCCGTAAAAAATTTAAATTTTGTATTTCTTCAAATTTAATTCCCTGAAAATTTTTATCAATTTCATAAAATTCTGTACATTTTTTACGTAACTTTGTAATTTGTTATATATGTCTAAGATCAATATTTAAAGTATACAAGCCGAGGTCAATGTTTTTGGGACAACCAATATATATATATATATATATATATATATATATATATATATATATATATATATATATATATATATATATATATATATATATATATATATATATATATATATATATATATACATATATATATATACATATATACATATACACACATATATATATATATATATATATATATATATATATATATATATATATATATATTTATATAATAAAGCTATGTTGGAACAAATTGGTGATAGGTTTTGTTAAAAATAATTCAACTTGAGTTAGTATTCTGTGCAAAAACACTTTTTGAAATTTCAAAAATCCTATATTGTTATACTCCTTCTAAAATTGGTGAAGCCACGCAAAATGAAGATATATGTTGTCTTCAAATTTGAATTGCGGACAGTTTACCAAAATGTTTCTACCAAGAATGGTTAATTTTTGCAAAATCTATTTCAAAATTTTCGAAAAGTATGCAGTATTATATTTCATTCCAAAGTGGTGAAACCGTACAAAATGAAGATACATATTTCTCCTTCAAATTCATCGCAGTTTACAAAGGTGCTTCTAATAAAAATAGTTATTTTATGTGAAGAAACAATTTAAAGTATTCAGAAAAATAACTTTAAACCGATATGTATTTTACAACTAAAAAGAATAATATTTTAAAATCAATATTTTATTTTGAATATGCAATGGAAATGTTTCTTAAATTTTGACAATCAATTTGTCTTAACCCGATTGATAACGACGTTTCCTTTGTTCAGGCACTGATGCGGATTTTAATTCACGTATGGCTTTGCCAAGAAGTGTAATTAATCACTGCTGAAGTTGAAATGTGAATAATGATGCAAAGTTAAGAAACATTTTTCTACCAAAGTCGTCGTTTTGCCACTTTGTAATTTTATTTTCTTCAGATTTAGCTTTCTACGTCGCTTACCATTGATTTCTAAAACACTGTTTTCAACTTGAAACTGAAGAACAGAAATTCTCTGCATTTTCTGATAAACGTTTGAAAATACATTAACCTTCGTGTATCTTGTTTTGTTTTTACTTCTTTGATTTATTTATTTTCTTTCTCTTTCAGTATAAATACAATTTGAGCATAAAACCATTTATTTTTCTAGTATGTTGGATATGTCACAGCAGAAATGTTTTATATTTTCATTACAGCAACGTATGAAATATCTTTTGTGGAGTAGAATTTACCATTTGCTAAGTTGTTTACTTATTTTTAGAAGAGCGATTAATTTATATTTCGCATAGGATAATGAATGTGTTTCTTTAAAATTTAAAATGTTGGTTCTAGAAATATGTTTTTTAGGCGCAGTTGTTTTAATTAAAACGTCTTTGACTTAGTTACAAACATGTTGAATTATAAATTTCTGGCTTTCTCTACAGTAGTACATAGTGTATCTTATAAAGACATCACTTCATGGTAAAAAATTCCTCCTTCCAAATCTTTTACAAAAATTTTAAACGACTTTCGTCGAGTTTCGGCAGAACCGAAGCTATACTTTCAGGTCTAGGTACTCTGCTGAAAGGTACTAACCCTCCACGTAATCACACCTAACCTTTTATGCAGTCGTAGTCAATATTTTAACAACTACGGCTAAAAAATCCATGTGTGGTTTGAAAGATGGACGAAATTATTCAGCAGTGTGAATAGACCTGAAAGTACAGATTTTCCATTGTTTTATATGTTGTCACCGTTGTTTCAGAAAGGGAAGTGAGTATGGCACTACTAGTAATTCCTTACAGGGCGAGAGTGGTATAATTGGCAATATTTACGAGCCCAATCCAGGAGGTTCGGGTTCGATACGATTGTTCGTTCGGCGTCTAAAATCGGTTATAATATAAATATGCAGATAAACTAAATTGTTAATTTATAATTCGCAATATTTTTATTTAATTAAATATTTATATATTTACACATTTATTGAAATCAGGATATTCAACTCAGTATTTAATATGGCCCCCCTCCAAAATATTCCGAATTAATATATGGCCACAGTTTATTATTATTTTTAATGTTTATTCTTCGTATTGGAATGTTTAAAATATGAAATAAGTAAAACATTTAATTAAAAATTCTAAAATATACTAGTATTTCATGATGTCATTTTACAAACTAGTATTGCAATTATAAGCGATTAATCTAGATTGCAATTCTTACGCATTTAGACTATTTTATGCATTCTCGATCCTACATTTAAAATAATTCATTATTTTTCTTAATCTAAGCATCAGAACTATTTCTATACTTATTCCTAATTTCAGTTAGTTAAATTTGAGTTTAATAATTTTTCTGTTTGCATTCAATTTGTTCTTTCTATCGAAATTAATCTGCTGTTGCTGAATAAGGACTGGGTAAAATATTTTAATAAAACATGAGTTTATCATGTTTTATTCTAGCTATTCATTCAGCAGCAACTACAGAATGGTTTAAAATACCTTTAACAAAGCTTAATGTGTATTGTAAGTTCACATATAATTTTGCAATTAATAAAGTGTTTTGGATTTTTGAAGAAAATTTGAAAATTTCGTAAATTAATTTTCTTTGAAATGCTAATCTTGTACCGGGTTATGAAGTCAGTATTAACGACATAAAATTATTAATAGTTGAATTGATAATTTAATTAAAAGCTATTGATAACGAATTAATATTTAATTCATTAGTACACTGATCATTAGATTTATGAACTACCCTTGATAAGTCCGTTAGTATACGAAAGTTGAACCACATATGGTCTATCTAATTGGTTACGTGTTTAATGTATACTGTGTAAGCTATGATTATCTAGCATGTTTCAAAACACGCAGATGATAATAAAAAAATTTTTAAACATTTGTTACATATTTATAATATTATTAACATACTAGTTAACATTTAAGCCTGTCTACGACAAATATATTAACACTATTAAAAATACTGATACAACGTTCTCAATAAGTTTTATTTTGTTTAACAACATATAGAGCTTAGTTTCGAAAATAGTAAGCGGGAATAAACGTAATCAAGATTTGGTTTAATTTGTTTCGACAATATAAGTGTTCGATAATATAAGTGTGCAAAATTTCAGCTTTCTAGGTTAGCGAGGATTTATCAAGAATCTCTAACAACTTTTCGAGATTACCATTTTGGCCTCTCTGTAGGGAGAAATAGAAAATCCATTCCATTATTTTCCGTTCAGTAATCGATACTATAAGTGAGCCAACATTCAGCTTTCTTACTCACCAGGGGGCGTCTAGAGATTAATGAAATACTTTGAAAAAATATTGTGTTCATTATAATGGAATAGAGGAGGGGTCACCCAAGTATGGGGGTGGTCGAAAATCTGACTCATTTAAGTTCTGTCCCATTGTCGACATTATAAGTGTGCAAAATTTCAGCCTTCTAGATCACTAGAGAACTTTAAGAGTGTATGGAAAGGTTTTAAAAGAAAAACTTATTTTTGCTGCCTATTTTTGCTGCCTTAAAATCGTTTTTGCTGCCGGGGATTAAGGGCTCGCACTGGAGGGTCTTGCAAATACTTTTCGAAAATTGTTCATTTTCTAAGCCCCCTGGGGGGAGGGATAAAAAATTCCTATCGCTTAGGTTCCGATAGTAGAAATGTGTAAAATTTCAGTCTTCTAGGAGACCGGGGATTATAGAGGATTAAATAATAATTAGATAGATATAACAGTGTGTAATACAGTTGCAATAAAAGACATTACATGTTCTACAGTATAAAAACGCGACAATATATCACCATCCCCAGACATGAAGACGTCAGTTTTTTATAATGGGGCGGACAGTCAATTTAGGATCATTTACTTTTCTAAACATTGTAAGTAAAGCAATCTACTTATTAGAAAACTTTTAGTGTGACATGCTTGAGTCTATGTATGCGGAATGTATGCACCCACTCTAGCTCCAAAACTATCCGACGAATGTTTACAAAATTTGGTAGATAAGTCACTTATGTCTTACCCTTGTCCTCATGAAACTCGTTTTGCACGATTCGGAAAAATAACCTGCCTATTTTTTGTAAAATGGCCTGAAAAAAATCGTGAAAATCTGAAATATAAGATTAAATACGCTGAAATGTGTTAATTAAATGCCAGTTTCATACTTAATATTTAACGACGAACCGAATAAGATCATTACACTTGAACGAACCGTTTTCGAGATATTTAATTTTTTTTTAATTTAGAGCAGATTTTAAATTGCATTAAGTAGCCTAACGAAAACAAAGACATATTATAGCTGAAAACTGTATATAATATCAAGTATTATTGCCAATTCTGGCGATAAATCTAAACTTACTGGATTATGAATTTGGGTCGTTAAGGATAGTCATGTGATGCCCACATTAATTTTTTTATAATACCAATATATAATTTAACAATGGTGTTGTGTTTCTGTTTAGTTTTTTTTCGAAAGGCAAAGTCTTTTGCGAATAAAGTAATTTTATGAGAAACACTGCTGTCAGTGCCATTGCTTGCATGATCCCACTTTGTTCTTTTGTGTTAAAATATAGCTGACAGTCATTTTCCTCCTTGCTTCTTTGTGCAACGAGCTTATTCGGTTTCTTAGTATGTTGCTATAGTTGGGTTTCCATCATACTCCATCAAAGTTTTGTCATTGCCGGGAAGCTTTGAATCTTCTTTCTTTATTGTCTCTTTTCGATATTACCGACCCAGTTATGTCTGAGGGCAACATAGCCGCTCCTTTATTTTAAGACGTGCCATAACAAAAATGAATTAACCTCTTAATAAGGCCGATTGGAGTTCCAACGCCCTTTTAAAGCAATTTTGTAAAGGTGGATTTGTGGTGTTTTTGAAGTTTTTCCACTAGATAAAAAAAAATTAGAAAAGTATTAAAACTAAGAATTTTATATACGGAGGTAAAGTAGATTTCGCTAAATCGTTTCTTAGTTATAATATTAGTTCGATCGAATTGAATAGTTCAGGTCAGTAAGGTTCAGAAAAAAAGTTCAGTTTTTCAGTTTTCAAATTTTCATTTAAAAATTAAGGATCTAAAGAACATTTGATTGCGTTTATAATTGATACACTTCCTGTATACACTGATTATAATATCTGTACTAAATTTAGTTGGAAATTCTTCATTCGTTAGTGAGATATGGCTTACACAGACCCCCGTACACACGCACTAACATACACACAGGCATCACCTCAAAAACGGAGGGATGCTCAAGGATGCTTGAAAGATTGCCCCTCAAGAATGCTTGAAAAATGAAAAACTCGAATTCAAAATTTCGACCATGTCAAAATACTTTCCCTATACATTATATGATAGTACATATATATAGGGAAAGTAAAAATGAAAAAAAATCAGAAAAGAGTTTAAATATTTTCTAGAAACCTTTAATGATTCACATCATATGCATTTGAAGTACAATGATTCTAATATTAGCATATTTAATAATGCAGATTTATGGTCGGTAAAGGAAGTGTCACAGTTAAAGATTCAAATTAAAAACCGTGAAAAATTTTATTTCATACTGTCGAACATAGTGTACTAACTTGATTTAAAATGTTTTAAGAAGGATTAGATTTATCCAAAACAATTTAAATCATTAGTTACCTACTGGTAGTCCTCAAACAAACAGTGGGAGTGAGTTATAGCTACTTCGAAAAAAATGTGAGCCCCAATAGTAGATAACATCATTCATGGCCCATTCCACCTTTAGCTTGAAATAGTCAATATATGCAAATATTGGCTATTTCAAGCAAATAGAGTAAAAATGTGTAAATTCCTGAGTTTTTTAAACCTATAAGGAGGGAGGAGGGTACGTTAAATTTGTGGGTCTGAAAGTCCTTCCGAGAGGTTGGTGGTAGGGGAAGGAGAGTACGATCCCTGTGAATGTTGTCTCCACTGGATTCTGGTCTAAATTGGGCGGCATTGCCCCCCTGTTGAAACTGGTACTGCTGATAAATCGGACAATTTAATAATGCATAATTTAATAATACAATTTAATAATAAGAGTTGAAAGAAAGAACCTATATAAAGTCCGAAATTCAGTCTTAGTAACCGGAATTCACACTGCAGGAGACTCTAAGGACGAATTCATACTCATAGGGCCCACCTAAACTAAGCATATCCAAAACTCAAGCTTTATAAAATTTAATGCCGGCTATGTGTCAGAACTGAATTTGCTGCTTTCCGTTGATGTTCGAAAATTTGCTGCTCAATTTAATTTTTTCGCTACCATTGAGGTGTCTATTTCATGCTGAAGAGCGCATAGTAGAAAGTGTTTTCGTTATTAGTGAGGGTATAGTCTATTCCAGATTGAAGTGCGAATAGAAAGTGGCTCGCTATCACTGCAGGTGTTGTCTATTTCATGGTGAAGATGAAGAGCGCATAAAAATTTTTCTCGCTATCACTGCAGGTATTATCTATTCCATGCCGAAAAGCGCATAGAAAGTTCTCTCGCAGATATTGTCCATTCCATGCGAAGAGCTAATTATATTAGAGAAAACAATCCACACATGCTGTTATCCTCAATGGGAATACGATCTTCGTTTGAGGGAGGTTAGGTCCAATTAAAGGTTAGGTTACTATCTACTTCAAGAAGTTTGCCCAATATTTAATAGTTATTTTAATAATACGTATTTATAATAATTAAAATGCACGCATAGAAAAAAATATTCATTAGAAATGCTTGAGAAACGTTATTATTAAACACGTTAAAAATAAGTGAAAACTATATTATTAGGCAGGCACATTGAAGATACTTGAAAACTAATTATACACGTACGCAAATTGATGATATAGAATTTAAATCAGGTAGTATTATACAACACGAATTAAAAATGTCACTGCAATACATTTCAAAGAAGGTTCTTAATTTGTAAGAAGAGATTTCACAAATAAATATTCTATTGAAAGTGGCACCTAAAAATTTTGGGATTGGCTGAGATTAAAATATAACTCAAATACTTCGAAAGCGATTTTAGTGTGGTTGATATTACTCTGAGTTATTAACAGGAGTTAATCCATTTTTAGCTCATTTTTCTATATAGAACGTGATTAATATAGAAATAATATATACAAAATTGTAAAATATGGGAGTATTTGGTGTTTAAATAGAATTGAGAAATATGGGCTGTTTAAATCGAATAGTCCTGTTTTAAATCTAAACACGTAACACAGATATATCTTCTTTGACTAACTTGTAAATAATTCCAACCCGATTTCTATTAAGATATGTTTATATATATTAAAACTAATTTATATTTTACAGTTACACCACCACTCATTTAAACTTAATATAAATTAATTCCATAATTATGGTACGCACAATCCCTCAAACCTAAAATGTTCCTCTATTTTCATAAAAGCAACAGCTTACATTAATGAAATCATCCATTTTAAATATTTTATGCATGTATTAGACGGACTGAACCATAGCGTAATGTGCCAAACACGAAGGTAATTCATTCCTCAAATCTAAAGAATTATTACAAAACAAGAAAAGCTTAAGTTGTGCGTTACAGGCTTCGATTCTTTTCCTTTTACATCTAAAACTGTCTTTTAACTAAAGGTATGGATTTATTTCCTTCCTTTACATTCGAGCTGAAAATACATCAAAAACAGCCTCTCACGGAGCAAAGAAACAAAAATGTTACAAATACAGTAAAAAAAAAAGCGGAGCTGCTCCAAAACAAAACATTTTAAAACAAGAAATTGCGAACTTCCAGAGCGAAATGAATTTTTATTCTGTGCATTTCTTAAATGAAACAAAAATTGTTTTGAGATGTAATTTACCTCGCAAAAGCAGATTGAAGTGAAGTGACTTCAACAAATTTCTCGTGCTTTGGAGGAGACGAGAATCGAATTTTTTTAACGGCTTAATTCTTTTTCAAATATTACAACTGCTGCGATTAAATTTCAGTTCGTGCTGCTGCCTGATTTCATTTTTTTTTCTTTTCATTTCTTTCTATTCGCGTATGAATGCCACATTTAAAATGCAATTTCATTGCGATTTATATTTTCTACCCCGAAACCAACTTTAGCTGCCTACGGATGATGAGATGCATTTCATTTTAGTTAAAGAATTGAGATCTTTGGTGTAGGTAAATATTCACAAAAATCATGCAATTTTAAGACAATCTCAAAGAATAAATAGAAAACTTGTTCTTTAACTGTGTACCAAAATTAAATTAAAATTGAATTATAAATATTTTAAGTAAATACGACTTTGGATTTTCTTATAAAGTAACTAAGCCCAAGCCAATCCGTTAGTTTTCAGCTTTATAGTCTGGTTTTAGTAACCAGCATTACTGTCGGGTTTTAGCTTCCATCAAGCTTTTGTTTCTGGCAGTATATTCTGGTTCATGATTTATCCATGGCAACATATTTCTCTCAGATATGACTGAACTATATTTAATTAATTTCCTCTTTGCTGCTTTAACACTCCCCTTCCTTTCGCATAGAGTTTTGCATTTATCATTCTTGCGTCTATTACTTGTGGTTTTATTATAATATTTACTTTTTCACTTGGAAGGTGGCGCTGACACTGCTTATTATCACACAGTTTTAATATTTTCCCTTACAAAGTAACAAATTAGAAATATACTAACTACATATTCAAAAGTTATAATTTTGTATAATAAAAGACGACGTCTATAGCTGTATGTGTGTATATCTGTCTATCCGACTAACCGACTAAATTAGGTTTTGTGCCATGGTCAGTGTCAAATGCACACATAAGTTACCTAAGTCACAAGGGTTTCGTGAAGGTATAAAGTGATTTTTGAAGGAAAAATTATTTAAGTTTTCACGTTTTTGCGTTAAGTTTTAAACTGTGGTCGATACTAAATATAAGTTTATAGAGATTCAGCCTTCTAGATTAATAGAAACCCTTCCAGAGGATCTGTAAAGGTTTTTAAACTATTTTTCGACCACGGTGGGGATAAAGGATATTCTGCACCGATGGGTTCTTTCCCGTGTTCTATAAGTGTTGTTGTTGAGACCCAGACCGTCCGACCTACCAGAAAGGTGTAAGGTAACTGTATGGACGGCCGGGAAGTGCCACCCAATTTAGACCGGAACCCAGTGGGGGAGGCATCCACAGGGACCGTACCCTCCTTCCCCTACCACCAACCTCTCGGAAGGACTTACGGACCCACATGTTTAACGTGATCGTACTCCGCATGAACACGGCGGCATTTGTGGCAGCGTGCAAACCACGGGGATACCGCACCCGAGATGGCCAACAGCACGCGGCGTTCCGAGGTGGTCACCCACCAAGTACTAACCGCGCCCGATGCTGCTTGACTTCGGTGATCTAACGAGAACCGGTGTTTTCAGCACGGTACGGCCGTTGGCCCGTGTTCTATAAGTGTGTAAAGTTTCACTTCTCTAGGTCACCGCTAGGTCACCGTTTATATCATTTTCTTATCGACGGTAAAAATTATATAATTTCATCATGCACATCACAATTTATTTCTTAGATGTAACAATAACTCCTTAGAAACAAATTTTCATTATCTACAATGCATTAAAAATTTCGTATAATAATATTTATCTTCCAATTTCTTTTATATGTGATAATATATATATATATATATATATATATATATATATATATATATATATATATATATATATATATATATATATATATATATATATATATATATATATATATATATATATATATATATATATATATATATATATATATATATATATATATATATATATATATATATATATATATATATATATATATATAAGAGCTAATAGAGTGTGTTGATAAGGGGCACACAGACAGATGTTAATTCCAGAAGGATATTGCAATGCAGTAACGGCATAGACAGGGTGATCAGTAGGCAGTAGGACCACTTCTTAACGCGATACAAGCTGCAAGCTTTCGAGGAACAGATGTAATGAGAGTGCAGATAGTTTCCTGAGGGATGTAAAGTCATGTGCCTTCAACCATACGCCACATCTCGCCCTCTATTTGAAGCGAGGGGAGGGCAGATAAACGACGGTCAATCACGTCCTATACATGTTCGATAAGTGAGAGATCTGAAGAAAGCGGATGCCAAGGAAGTACGTGGATACCTTGCAAGGCTTGTCTGCTGATAGTTGTCATGTGCAATCGTGCATTATCTTGCTGGAAAACAGCATTTTGCAACCGCTGAAGGTAGGGTAATGCAAACGGTCTCAGCATCTCATCCACATATCGTCGTGCCATCATTGTGCCTCCGATACGAATCAGGGGTTACCAGCTATCGAAGACGATGGCATCCCAAACCATGATGCCACGTTGACGAGCAGTATCTCGTTCAACAGTCGCAGCAGGATTGGATCTGTTTCCATGTCGCCTCCAGACTTTCATTCGGAGACTGTCATTCGACAAACACAGCAGATACTCATTGCTGAACACTACCTATCCTAAGGCTCCTCTATATACGAGCTGACTCATCAAGCATATTGAAGCCCACCATAGTTGGAAGCGCAATCCATTAACATTAGCTCTATTCGTATTTTCACTTTAGGAAGTATAATTGAAATAATTATGGGTGGTTGATCTGCACTGAACTGTTCTAATCATTCTAGAAATGGTTTTAGGCGATTTCGCTTTCCTAGAAACGAAGAAAGAAGAAAACAATGGCTAATAAATAATTGGATACCCGATACTGGAGCATACTTGTTTGAGCTGAGTTCTACAATATTCTAATTGAAACTTCTTTTCTATATAAAGTATTTATTTTAAGCACTTATTTTATAATTTCTGAAATTGTAGTTTGGAACCCTATGGGCTTCAATATGCTTGATAAGTCAGCCTGTAGTACAGGAGCTCTAACCTATCCCATTCACTCATCCAAGAGGCGCGGGTCCGATACCATTACAATCTCTCACGTCGGGGTCTTGTCATCAATCACAGTATTCGAAAAGGACGGCTTGAATGCAAGCCGCTTTCGGCCAATCGTCGAAAAACTGCTCTGATATTGGAACATCCAATGTACCCTGCAATTTCTGCGGAATATCGACAGTCGCTGTTTGTTGGGCCGCCGCTGTGGTGTATGCCTTCGAATGCGCTGATCAACGCGTGCTGGCGTACGTCTGAATGGACCTGTGCCACTGCGACGATTCACATGACCTTCCTTAATACATCTTCTCCAAATCCTTTGCACAATGGACGCATTTGCGCGTGTTTTAGCTGCGATACGCCGGTACGACCACCCCAGCCATGGAGAGGCCTAAAATGAATTCCCACGCATGATCGTCCAAATTCTGAAACGGACTTTGCCATTCATCGGCCAGGCATCTCTTCAGCAAAACACTTTCGAAAAACAGCTCAGTTTCTATAGGGGACAGACAGTAACAACTGCTGGCTCATTTGTCGTTTCCATCCCTTTTATCCCACGCTCCATTCACGTGACCTAATTACATTTCAGCTCATTTGCATGCATCGGTCAGCTGCGTGTGTCTTGAAATTTGCATAATTATACGGATAAAGCTTCATGGTGTTGCATTTTCTATATCGGGAAGTGTGTGTATATATATATATATATATATATATATATATATTGCATGAATATAATATTATGAAATATATATTCAAGGTAATTACAACTAACTGTATTAAACTCTTTACTTAAAAAAATAAATATTTTATTTCACATTTAAAGTCTAGGAAAGCATTAAAACAGTGTTTTATGATTAAAAATTCATTTTTGATGACAGGTTATAAAATTACTTACTTAAATAACAACTTTGAAAGTTATTTATTTAGTCTGGTATCATAAATCTTAAATCACCAATTTTATTCTGTAAACACGGATTTAACGATATGTAAAAAATAGCATGACAATAATTTAATACAGAGATCGCTATGTCGTAGGATATGTCAGTGACATTAAAATCAAAAGAACTTTTCAAAAAGGAATTAAATATTCATAAGCATTTAAAACTATTCAAAAGTGGGAGAAACAACATGTTTGAAACTAATTACAAGTGAGGACACAGATTTCTGGATAATGTATTAAATTTCTTTTCGGTATGATTTGCAAATTCTCTTAATTTATTTAACAGAACGATAGATGCTCTCAAAAAATAATTTTTCCAGTTGATGTCACCATATCGTTTATTATATTCTCAAATACTACAGAATTTTTGATGAATTTTGTAAAGGTAGATTGCTGCATTTAATCAGAATGTCTATAATTCATGCCCTTGTTAGCGTTAAGTTTGATTTAATATACATAGTAACTAAAAGACAAATAACAATTTTGTCTAAGAAAAGAAATTAAATTACTGATTCTTTAATTCTTCCTTTAACTTCAAAAGAACTTCAAAAGGAATGTCAGACATTTAAGAAGAATGTCAAGCATTTAATTATTAAAATACCCAAACTAGCGAATAGGTTTTTTATGACGTTAAATATTATGCTTAAAATAGAATCAAAAATTTCATTTTCGAAAGCTAAAATATTTAAATAATCATGCATTTTGTATTTAATATAAAAAATTAAGATAGTCTAATAAACAACAGAATCCGACGTAAATATATATAAAAGGGGATTCATATGAAGAAATCGTGTAAAACTTTGTACAAATTCTACACTATAAATAAATTCCTTGATATGCCTTTTTAAGAAAATAAGTCTGAGTTGATTTCTCTTAGGAAACACAAATATTTCTGATACAATAAATACTATAACAAAATGTTTTCTAGAGTCGTAAATAAAAACATTCTCCCTCGCTTGAAAATTTTTTGTTGGTTACAAAACCCATCTACGACAATATGGATCACTCTCTAAAAAGCACGGCCGCATAGGAATTCCTCCAAAACAGATAAGTTAGTTTCAGACATGTGGCAAAAATACGTGCATATCCCTGTGACGCGTGTTGATGGTGCAAAGAAGACATCCACCAGCAGAACCAACCAAATCTTTTCAATTAATAGCTGAGATATGGAATTTTGGGGACTGATAGTTGAAGTAAATTTTAAGTCCAAGGATATGACACAGACAATATGTATATCCAGGTGTAGAGATAGTGCAGAGACTATAGCCACCAGCAGAATAAAAATAGCTCCATTAGGAGGCGTAATGTAAAATTTGGAATTACTTGAAGCAAAAGTTACGCCCAGGAGGTATCTAAGCAACATTGATATCAGATGAAAGTAGAGGCAAAACTACAGGGATGGGGTAGAAGTGGAAATTCAAGTCTGTTCCAATTGGAATGACTTTCGGCGAATTTTGCTCAATCTTAAAAAATCTGTAGTAGAAGAAACTATCCACTTTATCAAAATTTTGGCCCATGAGGTGTTTTGATAAACCTTTGGCTTCAGTTTAAAAAAAATTGATATCCTCACTTGAAATTGCAAGGATAAGATAGCTTTTGAATATATCCCTGTTTTATCCTCAATTTAGAGGGGTTTTCTTTTTACAAATATTTAAAAATATATTATTTTTTTTAATGTTTCTAAGATTTCCTGCACCATTCCCGATTGCTTGCTACATGAAAAAAATATAATGCTTAAGGAAATTGGAGGGAAGTGTATTTCCCCTCCGTTTTAGAGGGATTTTTTAAATATTTAAAATTCTATTAAATTCTTGGAATTTTCGACAGTTTCCAGTTTGTTCACGGATTGTTAGCTATATTATAGGGGAGATTCGAGGTTCTGGGCTAAATAGGGGCTTTTCACATCAGAAGCAAATGCATAAATTCTCCTTCTCCCTTTCTCATGGTTTTTGAAAATATCCAGAAATCTATTAAATTTTCTTAAATCTGGAATATTTTAAATGCGTTCTCGAATCGAAAGTTGGATTTAAAAAAAGAGCGCGAGGTTATAGGCAGACTAGGGTATTTATAGATCTGGATCAGTACATATGTTTTATTATGTATTAATAGTATAGTATAGATCATAGATTGCGGACAATTTATCTTTATTTTTATCCAGAAGAACAAAACTTACGGAATAAAATTTCTTGATTTGCGCACCGAACCGCATGGAACCGCAAGAGTTTAAAATAATAAAGTTATCTCTTTATCGGAAAAATTCACAAGCATTAGCTTAATAAAATCATTTTAAAATAGTGAAGAAACCAGCTATTAATTGAATTATCGCACACATTTTCTAATTTAATGATTTAGGAGCATTCACGAGCAAATATATGCTTCAGGTAATTAAAGTCTTGCAAAAGTTACGATATTTTTTGCGTATTTAAACTTATATTCCCTTAAATTTGGGGAGCAAAAGGAACGAACATATTATACAGATCTATGGAAATGTTTTAACATCTATGCCAATATTTGTCTTTGTAGATGGTTTTTAAATCTGTCCTCAAAAGTCTTGGAATTAAGTTTGTAACCTCACATTATAAAAGATGTTTATTTGTTTGTCTATATAAATGTGTATCTGTGTGTCTGTGTATGTCATCTGTAACAGAAAATGAAATCATCGGAAAGAGTCGAAATTTACAACAAAGGTGCAGACAATACACCTCGGCGAAATTTTAGAAAAATTCGAATTAGTTTAAAAATTATGAACACATAAAGCCGAAAATCAGTCAAAATTTCAGTTTTATTCCCGGCAGACGATAAAAGTAAAGTAGCAAATATTTATCGAGGCGGAAAAACAGCAGGCCATCTAACGAAGTGGACTTTTTCATCAGTTATCTAACTTTGCGTATTTTAAAATATATCGTTCTAAATTTTTATATGGTATTATATTATGATTATGAGTATTGCGCTAGAAAATGGTAAAGTTCGATGAAGATTCACTGACATAGCATGTATTATTTTTAATATTACCGCCTTTTCAAGTGCGGTTTGCACAGCATTATCATCTGCATTTTTGTATACGAATTGATGATTGCTGTGGGCGACTAAGAATACGTTTAAACTAAAAATTATGTCTGTATTTGTTTCGGTAGCAAACTGAATTTTAAAATTGGACTGGGCGCGACTACGAATTTTAGAAAATGAATGAATTGATTCAAGCAATCCCTGCATAAAATATACGGTACATTTTCCCAGTATGTATAATATAAGGATATAAGCTAGTAAATCTGCTTTTCAATATCTTCGTAAATTATTATTCAAAAAAATTCGAACTCTTCGATTTTATCTATGCAGAGACCATTTCGACAATAAGACTTGCAATTTCGTCCCAATAGCTCAACTTTAGAGCATCTGTTGGTCAGTTCGAAGATCCAGGGTTCGATTCCCGGCTAGAGCAGCAAGGTTCTTTATAATTAATGAAGACGTAGGAAATATTTGAATATGATTTAAGTTTAAATTTTTGCTCTGCCGGGCCTGTTTAAAAATACAGGTTTTGCATTGTATCAAAAATATGCATAAGAAAGATGAGAGTGATTTCACAAAATTTTACACCATTTTTCAGTCTTGTATGAATATTAATAAAAACAAAACCAGTTGCCACGTCTTTCAAAGACACCGTATGTGCATTAAAACTTTCTAAATATAACTACCAGATTTAAAAGGTAATGCTTAAACTTCCAATATCAGGGCGCATGGTGCAGCCAAATTTTTGCCAAAGACCTAAATTTAAATAACTTTAAAGAAATTTAATTTAATTACAAGTAATCTGAAAACGGGTTGAAAAAGTTAAAGGAAACAAAATTTGGAACCTGACACGCGAACGTTAAATCCGAACTATTGGCTCTGACAGTTATTTCATTAAAACTCGATCAACTTCGGTGACAAGCGCAAAAAATTTAAGTTGTATCCGTATAATCTAAAGAGAAAATAAGCGTAATATACCTTTCATGCAATATAAATCAAAACGCTTCTTTTAATTATATTTTGAGTTGGATATATATATCTTGATATGGAAATAAAGCTCAGCTTTTAGGAAATGTTTAACATTAGAAGAAGCGTGGCTGAACAAATTTAAAGACACGTTTAAAATGTTTAACGCTATGTAATTACAAAATACAAGATCCTATCCAACTTGAAATTAAAGAAAAAATGATGTGAATTACACATGATTTTCAGTACATAATGTACGTTCTCGTAAGTACTTCACTCGTTGCACAGCTAAGTGATAGGGTACAAGATCTGTATAATATTTTTGGTATTGAATATATAAACTCAATTGAAATTTGGCACTTTTGGCAACTTATTTCCAAGAACTCACATACAAAATCTTCAGAGTAACGTGCTATCAAAATACAATGGTATTTAATTAATATCCTTTGAAATAAATAATTAATTACTAATTCTTTGGCGTCAAAATAGAAAACTATTGCAGAAAGTAGCTTATATCGTTCGTTCGTTACTAATTCCCTCGTGGTGAAGGAGCGCCTACGCAACACGTCCACAAGACCCCCCAGGGTATCCCATGGTGAAGGGGAGGATATTTGCAGCTTCACTTTTATAGAGGCTCCCGGGAGGGCGGAAGTCTGACTTGTCCTCGACATGACAAAATCCAAGCCCGTTGGCAAAATTCGAACCCGCAACCCGGCAATCCAGCGATCAGACGGAAACGCATGCCCCTAACCGCTCGACCACTGGATCGGCAGCTTATATCATAAATGGAACGAATAGATCCATACAATGATGTTAACATATTTATTGAATAATATTACGTTGGAAAGTGAACCTATTTGTTCATACTACCATTTTTACTTTTCCTTTAATGGTAATGCATAGGATAATGGTAATACATAGCAATACACAGGGGAAGTATATTGGGAACGTCTCTAAAATCGAAACTCGAGTTTTCGACGGACATATATGTTTCGAGCACTTTAGAATACAAAAAAACCCATTTTTAAATTGATGTCTGCATGTATCTATCTGAGTGTCTGTCTGTCAGTGAGTGCAACTGTTTAATGGATAATCACTGCATCCAATCTAGTAGCTCAAAAACTAATACGCTAAATCTCACAAAATTTTGTAGGTGAGTCACTTGTACGTTACCCTGGTATTGATCTGATTTTGGTACAATTAAAAAAATAGAACGTTCCTTTTCTGCAAAATGGCTCGCAATAAATAGCAAAATCTGAAATACAAGACGAGAACGCAAAATCTGTAAAACAATGTACTAAATAAATTAATGCACATTTAATAAATTAATGCACTGAAATGTATTAATGAAATGCTTATTTTACACAAAATTTTTAACGATAAAATGAATAAAACCAATGCAATTGCTCTAGAAAGGGCCATTCTCGCGATATTGCTTTGTTTTTGTAATTTTATGAGCTGACGAGGTTTTTTGCTGTAATTAAAAGGATGAAATTTCTTGCAATTTGGTAGGCAAGTCATTTGTGGGTTATTCGTGTGCTTAGACTTTGATATGAATCAACAAAACAGAACCGGCTTTATTTTGCGAAATAGCCCGCAGAATTTGGCAAAATCTGAAATAAAGGAATAATGTTGCTTAAATATATTAATAAAATGCTCCATTTCTATTGAAATTTTGGCGGCAAAACGAAGACCAATCCCATTACTCTGACATGAACCGTTCTCAAAATATTTAATTTGTTTAATTTTGTGAATTTGTCAACGTTTTAAAACGCATTAAATTGTCAAATGAAAATAAAAAACCTATTAAAACTACAAATTGGTTATAGTATCAAATAAATATCTGTGTGATTTGGGGCTGTTAAACTCAATTTAATGGATTATGAAGGAGAAAATAAATTTGAGTCTATAGGAAAAGTCACAGATTTATTTTTATTTTATATAAATTTTATTTTATATTTTTTTTAAACGTGCGATATCTCGAGAACGGTTTATGCTAGCGATCTAACGTTTATGACATTCGTTTTCTAATGCAAATTTCGTATGGAATGTAATATATATTTATCAGTATTGAAGATCCCGATTTTTGTTTCATTATCATAGTGGAAAATCTAAAATTAAATCTAAAATATCAAATATTAAATAATTAATATATAAGTTAGTTTACTAACTAAAATCATACCAAACAATTTGAAAATTATCGTTTTTTAGTTGATTTTTCTACTAACACTTAAACATTGACATTTGACCTCAGATGTTCCAATACATAGATCGAAATATACAATTCGGCCTTCGTCATGCTCTAAAGCAGGATTAGTTCAAGCTACGTGCAAAAAATTTCTTCGAATCGGTTGAGTTTTATTTTGTCAATGAAAATTTCGTACACAATCAGATATGGATTATTACTGAGGAATCCTGCTTAATGAGAAACCAGTTGATTCTGCTGCATACATGTCAAACAGAAGCAAGATGTAATTTTTAAGCGCCATTCAATCAATTATCCTCTCTTTATCGTAACACTGCATATCTATGGAGCTTTTTCTAAACTGATAAGGACGTTGACAGACCGCTCCTCATCCTGAAAAACTCCAACCTTCAAATTAAGAGCAAACAAATTAACTGTCTTTCCAGGAAGCTTAAAAATAACTCTCTTCCCTTCCTAGTTTCCAAAATTCAGTGGACGCATAGATAACGCTCTTCTGGCATGAATTCTTCGAACAGTAGCCCTGGCAAGCTCTCTTCTTGTGTCATTGAAGAGTAAAACACTGGTCTATGTACATTCCATTGGAATTGCAGTTAGGCCTCTAACCTTCCCAAATGTGTCTGGCAGAATGCCAGAGATACAATACAAGCAAACTTGGAGCCTGGAAATTCAGGAGTTTGGAGATAATGGCCCCCGGATTAGCACCCGGTAAGAGAGGACGGAGGATAATCTCTTACTAATCTTCCAACAGTCCAATATAATTGGAATCTGGGGCATTGACAATTTATAGCTGCTACATGGAGAGAATTATATACGGATTGGCTCTTGAATTTGAACTGTTGTCCACAGATATATATTTCAGTGTTGTTGGGGAAATGATTAGTATAGATAATTTTATTTTACGGGATAATTTTTTTTATTTATTGACACTAATATGCAAAATATTTATTTAATATTGTTTTATTTTTATCAAATATTTATGGACTATTCTAAAGGAGTATTTTTAAGCACAAATTTGGAGCATAATTCTGAGGATATTTTTTTAATTATTTTGAACAAATTACTATAACTAATATTTTTAAAGTATGGGCCGGAATTCCTAGTCATTAAGTCGAGCACGCGGTGGTTCCAAGTTCGATCCCTGACGCCGCCCAAAATTGCCCCGATTATGAGCATGAAAAATCTGTAGGCCTAAGTGACCATCCAAGAGGTAGGTGATGGGTGAGAAAAAGTATTTTAAGGTTCTGGTGGCTGTACATGGCTGTACATGGATTCAGTACATGAACAAGATACAGAATTGTTCAAATGGAAAAAAGGATATCTATACCTATATATATATATATATATATATATATATATATATATAAATATATATATGTAATATATATATATATATGTATATATATATATATATATATATATATATATATATATGCAATATATATATATATGTATATATATATATATATATATATATATATATATATATATATATATATATATATATATATATATATATATATATATATATATATATATATATATATATATATATATATATATATATATATATATATATACTTATATATGTATATGCGTGTGTATGTGTACTCACGGCTTTTGAACGTTGGAGGGGAGAGGGAAGATGATTTCTGCTAATGCAATCGAGAAAGTCAAATTTTGACTGTCGTCTTGTTTTGCTTAAATAAGCAAAGTAATAAAACCAAGAACTAAATGCCAAAAAAAAAAAGAGAAAGCACTAAATTTTCTCTCCAACTGGTTTTTTGTCCGATTTCAGTGTCATAGACAACTGTGCAATCACAGATGGTTTGTAGAAAGAAAATTCCAAATGTTGGAAGGTATTATTTTTTTTCTTTTTGCTCATAAATATAAACCGGAATACTAATCACGTGTTAGTGAGTTTTAAGTACTGTTTTATTGAAAATGCGAGTCTAACATGTAAGTTTAGGAAGTTATTCGAAAAATGTTCAGTCACATAAATTTTTGCAAGAATGAGAAATGCCATATATTTACATCTGTAAATAGTAAAATAACTACAAATAAGCATTGGGATTCAGAACTGAATTTACTAGCTGAAATAAGTATTTGCTAATTACTCGTGATTATTCAAAGCAGAAATTAATTTCATGAATTATTTCGAAATATTAACTAGGTTATTAATACCGTGGCTGTTAGCGAGCTTTAGGTACCGATTCATTAAAATTTTAAATCTGGCAATTAAGTATATATTAAATATTTTATGTGATATAAATATGTACAAGAATAAAAATTTCACTTGCAAATACCTATTTATTTTTTAAATTAACTTTAAAATTGAATATTGGATGAGATAAGCATTTAATTACTCATGCTAAAAAGGGAATGAATATATATATATATATATATATATATATATATATATATATATATATATATATATATATATATATATATATATATATATATATATATATATATATATATATATATATATATATATATGTATATATATATATGTTATATGTATATATATATGTATATATATATATATATATATATGTATGTATATATATGTGTATATATATATATATGTATATATATATGTATATATATATATATAATATATATATATATATATTTATATATATATATATATATATATATATATATATATATATATATATATATATACAAATATATATATATATATATATATATATATATATATATATATATACATATATATATATATATATATATATATATATAAATATATATATATAATATATATATATATATATTTATATATATATATATATATATATATATATATATATATATATATATATATATATATATATATATATATATATATATATATATATATATATATATATATATATATATATATATATATATATATATATATATACTCGGTTGCAAAAAAAACATATGCACCCATAAAGAATTGAGCAACAGTCGCGAAACAAGGTATGCAGATGTCGTTTTAGGAGTTACTCAAATGATCAAACTGTTAGTGCCAATGGTGCTATAAGCCATATTCAACCCGCATGAGAACGACGTATCGTGCAGCATTTAAAACGACCGGTGTCCTCACTTACTGGCAAATGGAATTGGGTTTTCTGCTTTGATACTGCAAGTTGTGGCCAAAGATGCCTTTAACACGTACCCGACAGCGCTATAAACAATTGTCGGATTTAAGTAGATGTAGCATCATAGGCCTAAGGGAAGCTGCTTGGTCTAACAAACGTATCAGTCGCCATCTTTGTCGGGGCGATATTGTAGTTGTTCGATGTTGACAACAGTAAATCCGAAAAGGCACGTGTAACCGTTGCAGAGACTCTGGATGTCCCAGACAAACAACTGCTCCAGAGGATAGTGCATTCAGGAGAGGAGCTAGGTCCACACTAATGGCTTCGCGATCAGCCATTTGAAGGCATTTGCCATCCTCGAGGCATCCTCTATCAAGAAATATTCGGAAACAACTGGCAGAAGGTAGGATTGGGTGTCGACGTCTATTAAGGCGTTTGCCACTAACTCCTTAACATAGGCAGAGCCATCTGGATTGGTTCCGAGTTCGGTCAGCCTGGACAGTGACCGATAGAAGGCGTGTTGTCTTTAGCGACGAATTCCGCATCTCTCTCAGTGCTGATGATATCCGCATCCGTGTGTGGAATAGAAGTGCCAGTGTTCTGATCCTGCAGTTGTTATTGAGCAACACATGGCATTACACATGGTATGACAGTCTGAGGAACCTTCTCGGGGAACAGTCGATCCCCTCTAGTTGTGCAAGATAATCTAACGGCTCGCTTGTAAGACGATGATATGCTGCTGCCGATTGTTCTGCCTATGCTGTCAAGCTGTCCAGGTTTCATTTTAACAACAAAACAACGCTCGACAACATACTGCACGACTTTTTTACAAATGTCTTCGAGGATTTAATACCCTCCCATGGTACTCAGAGTACCCTAGGTACTCAGAGCAATCACCAATAGAACACGTCTATAGGATATTTGACGGCAATTGCAGACTTCTTAGAATACCACAGCTGACCAGTTGCGACATTTGTGGCAGAATATTCCACATAGTGACATAAGCAAATTAATTGACTCTGCACCGCACCGAATATTGGTTCGGTGAGTTATGTACAAGTACATTCGGAATGCTTACAGTTGTTCTGAATTGATTGGTAAAGTCAGCAAATTTTCCGTATTTGATTAATTTCGGTGTATTCCTTTATATTAATATATATTTGTGGGTGCCTTCATACTGTAGAAAATGCTTCATAGTGCATAGACTAACATACATATTTAATCTACTGTGAAATACCAAACAAGTATGCTGATTGGTGCTTAAGAAATATGAGGGTAACTAATCGCAGGCGACTTTCGTAAAGTGGTTGATATTTTTCCCGATAATTGACTGATTTCTCTTTCTTTTACATTTTGTGGTATTTTTCACTTTCATTTGAAAAGTTTACACGTTATACCATTCAATTACCATAACAAACGCTCCAAATTTCAAACAATCATGTCTAAAATATTCTGAAATATTCCTTTTATTTAGTTTTTGTCGATTATATTTGCCAGAAATTAAGCAAGGAAGATATTTTCTGAATAAAGAAAGTTTGGGCAATGTATTCAGGCAAAAATAGAATAACAATTGCATTTAATAGCTGGTTCGAGGATATGCTGAATGCCTTTCTTCAGTACTAGGTAAACCCGAATTCAAAGTGAAGAAATGGGCATAATAAATCGTAGAGTGTCGTACAGGACAGAGCACCAGGTTCGAAGAGCCTTTAATCTCCAGTTTCAATATGTGGTTCTTATCGTCAAACTGTGACATTATTTCTGTGACCCTAATTGGAGGTTCGAGGTTTTTTTTTTACTACTTTTTAACACTTTACAACAAAGTTGAAAAGTGTTTATGACTTTGTTCATTCTGTCTGTCTGTCTGTCTGTCCGTTAGCACGATAACTGCCGTAAAAATGACTTTATCAAAATGGAATTTTAGTATGTTTTTCAGACGGTCTGTGGGACCTATGGGAATATAAATAAATAATATCACCCAATTAGTTTTTTATTGAGCCTGGGTTGAAAAAATGAAATACATTGAACCCTATGGGACCTAATTTTTCAAACATTTTTTAAGTAAACTTAAAATTCACGAATTGTTCTGAAATTTTTAGGAAATATTCACACTATCCCATAGAATATATAAAAGAAATTCAGTAAAATATGTTAAGTAGTTTTTTAATTAAAAATTATTTAATATAGGGAAAAAAACAAATTCAATTAAATTCTGACTTTGGGATATCCTCCAGAAAGAAAAGAGAGATATATTATATAATAAATGTCTTTCCAAGTGTTTAATCATTTTGCATATAAGAGAGGCTTCACATTTTAAAATAAATTTGGTGGATAACAATTTTTCACTTTTTTTAATTTTATATAACTCTTCATGATATACTTATTTGATGGCATTTTTAATGAACTTTCTTACGTCCTAGAGAGTTAAAATTTGGTACACAGCTTAAATTTGTTGAACATTTTATTCGACAAAAATTTGATGGATCTTTAAATATAGATCATACATTTTTTTCGAAATAGCCTGAAAATAATCCCCGTTCACTTCTATAAATCATTGTTGTAATATTGTTAAAAATTCTGATGTGGACAGCACATGTCTTTCCTTGCAGACTCATATTCGTTCTCTTTATTTCTTCAATAATAATTTGAGTTTATCTGCACAAAATAACAACCATAAGTATTTTAAATTACATTGAATTTACACGTTAAACTTAAATTTGGTTCTCATTTGATAGCTGGACTTATTGTCAAAGGTGGCGTAGCGAAAACGCAAAGAAACTAGAATATCTCAAGAACGGCTAGTCCTAGAGTAAGGGGGTTAGTCTTATTCTTTTTGTTGTCAAAAATCCCATATAAAATAGGAATTTAATTGATATACTTGAGCACACGTAGTCTTTTATTTTTATATATAACGATTTTTGCGGGCCATTTTGCAAAAATAGCCCGTTCCTTTTTCTCGAATCGTACTAGAATAACCTACAAATGATTTATATACAAAATTTTGTTAAATTTGGTATATAAATCACTTGTAGGTTATTGAAATATTATACACCAAATTTTGTTAAATTTGTTCCATTAGTTTTTAGCTAGAGTGGATAAAGGCAATTTCTGCGGCCATTTCGCAAAAAAGGCAGATTCTTTTATTACGAATCGTACTATAAACTAATGAATACCAGGATTTCCCACAGCAAACATACCTACCAAATTGTATGAAGTTCGGTCCATTAGTTTTTCAATTAGAGTGGATATAATATCCACACAGACACGCAGAAACATACACAGATACACCCTTACGCACACAGACGTCTTCCTAAAAATAGTTTTTTCGTGTTCTAGAAGTCCCAAAACGTGTAGATCCTTTGAAAATTCGAGTTCCGATCTTCGGCACGATTCCAGTACGTTGAGTATATACACATACACACATATATTATCTGTGCTTCTGTGTATATCTGTGTATCTAAATTCCGTGCCTATGCAATTACAATAGTTGTGATTTTAAATTATCCTAAACTGTTATTATTTCTTCAACGAAGCCTAATTTTAACATATAAAGAATGCAAATAACTCAAGCGATTGTAAGATGATTTACATAAGAATTGCTGAATTTTTTTCACACAAAATTATTTAGCTCAGGAGTCTGGAATACAAGTTATATGAATGAAATATTCATTGATTTTGCATAAAGAAACAGATGATTTATATTTCGATACAGTTTTAAATTTTTAAGTATAATAAATTTCTGTAATACTGTGATAATGTAAAAGATATCACCCCTGAATGTATAACATTTTAGAAATTTTTAAATGAAATTACATTTCAGTTGGAAAGTGTTTCATAATCAATGCTTATGCATGATTGATCTTTCCTGTTATTATTTGTCCTAGCTCCTAGTGTGTCAGTTTGTTGCACATTTAGATTTTAAGCAGTTTGGAGGGTTGATGCAGATCTAAGGGTTACCTAGCATTTTGGCAGTTTAGAATTTAGAACATTTTTTTATAAAACATTAGTCGCGAGCTTTATTTAATATCAGATGTTTGAGGTGGGATTTTTTAATTCCGATTATCGATGTTGTATCGATGTTGATTCGATTATCAATATGTATATGCATATATATATATATATATATATATATATATATATATATACATATATATATATATATATATATATATGTATATATATATATATATATATATATATATATATATATATATATATATATATATATATATATATATATATATATATATATATAGATAGATAGATAGATAGATAGATATATATACATATATATATATACATATATGTATATATATATATGTATGTATATATATATATATATATATATATATACACATATATATATATACACTCGGTTGCAAACCGAGCGGGGTCTCTTACAAGATTCGGCCTTGCGATGATCATAGTCATGCAGATTGAATAATAGTTCATTTGGAACTATTATACAGATTGAATAATAGTTCATTTGGAACTATTATACAGATTGAATAATAGTTCATTTTGGCAAATTTTTGTAAAATTTAAGCGCTAGCTTTTTAATTTGGGCTCTAACAGTTTTTATTTTGAAGTCATTCCTAATTATCGAGTTTCTTAAGTACCTGGGAGCTTTCCTGATAATCCGTAGGATTTTGTTTTGTTTTGTCTCTAGGAGGTCTACTGTAGTTTTACAGGCATATCCTCATACGGGTGCTGCATACAGCATTCCCGGGCGGATGACCGATTTATAAATTAGCAGTTTGTTTTGATGACTGAGATTTCCGTTTCCTATTATTGGGTATAAGGCTCCTGTAGTTATATACGCTTTTTGATTAAGTTTGTTACGTGCTGTTTCCAGGTTAGGTGGGAATCTATCGTTACACCTAGGTATTTAGTAGCTTTTTCCGCGCGTAGGGCATGGTTGTTTATGTACAGTGGCGGCGGAGGTTTATGGTTCCTCGAGAAATAAATCCAATGACATTTATTGGGGTTTAATTTTATTCGCCATTTTTCCAGCCAAGTTTGGAGTATGTCTAAGTGTTGTTGTAGCTGTCTGTGCATTACTGAGACATAGGGGTGTTTTGCAAGTATCGCACTGTCGTCTGCATAGAGTGCCAGCTCTGTGTTTGGAGTCCTGGGGATGTCGTTCGGGTATATGCTAAAGAGTGTCGGGGCCAGGATAGAACCTTGCGGTACACTACTTTTAATGAGCTTGGGTGTAGATAAGTTACCTCCTACTCTGACTTGAAAGTATCTGTTATTTAAGTATGAGATTAAAAGTTTGACAAGAGCGTCAGGGACTTTTAAAGTGATCAATTTGTACGCTAATACACAGTGCCATACTTTATCAAAGGCTTTTTGTATGTCCAGAAAAATTGCAGCTATGGGTGTCTTGTTATTGAGACCAGAAGATATGTACTCTACCACTCTCAGCAATTGATGAGTGGTGGAGTGCTTTGGCCGAAATCCAAACTGCTCCGGAATGATAATGTCATTCTCACTAAGGTGCGTGTTCAGTCTCTTAAGTATTATTTTCTCAGTAATTTTACTAAGTGTCGGTAGCAAGCTTATTGTTCTGTAGTTGGCTGGAATTGTGGCATCCTCACCTGTCTTATGGATTGTTATAATTATCGCCTCCTTTAATTATTTGGGGAAATAGTTTAGTTTTAATATTTCAATTATTAAGATAGTCAAGTAACATATTAGGTTTAGGGGTAGGTTTTTAACCGCAATATTTCTGATTTTGTCGTGCTCTGGGCTTTTATGGTTTTTGAGGTTTTTGATAATTCCTACTATCTCCTGTGGGGTGGCTGGGTTAATCTCAGCCGTTACCGGGAAATTCCTGAAGTTATTTAAAGTTTGTCTAGCCATTCTTAGGGTGTCCTGACACATTAGATCATGGTTTAGTTGGAATTGTTTTTCATAATGGCTTGCGAGAGTCTCAGCTTTTTCCTCGTCTGAGTACGCGAGTTTAGTGCCATCTATTAGTGGCGGGAGCTTAATTTGAGGTTTCCTGACTCTTTTTGCCAATTGCCAGAGCCATACGTCTTCTGGGCTAAGGGATTCGATTAGTTCTTTATGCTGTTGCTGCTTTTCTGCGACAATTTTTTCCCTGACTTTGCACGTGAGTCTGTTAAGCTCCCTTTTAAGGGCGGGGTTTCTGTTAGCCTGCCATGTCTTACGTATTCCATTTCTTTGCCTGACTAATTGTTTGACATGGTGGGAAAGTGTGGTGGACATAATAAAAAGGAACTGTATTGATTACATAGACTTAAGTTGTGGATTAAGAGTTCATCTGTGAGAACCAATCAGAAAGCAGGTTATGAAGCAGCTCGGCCAATCCGAAACATTGAACTAATACACAAGATAGGATTGAGCTCAAACACAAATACCCCAAAATGATGAAAAAAACAAGATTAGAAGAGTCCAATTATTAAAAGAAACTAAAAATAAGTCTAAATGGCACATAAGATTCGCAAACACAAAGAAATGTGCAAAAATGAGACAATTATAAAGAAAATGAAAAATATTACAGGGTACCCAACCAAATCGGAAACAACATTGGAGTATTGGTCAAATCATTAGTTTAATTACTAGATATTTTCCAAATATAGAAGGCTTTAAATTCGGGCTTATTGGTTTGTCTAGTACTGGCGAAGGAGATCCAGAGTATTTTCTAAACTTCCATATTCTGCAATGTTTTTTTTATTAAATGCGTTGCTCAAAATATCCTTATCCTTCCCACAAATTGGTTTCTTTACTTATTACATAGAATATGTTGAGTAAGTGAGGGTGCGGCAATCGGGCTACTGGCAAGCGTAGCTGTATTGGACTACATTGCTTCTTGAGGATGATATCAATATCGATAACTGTCAATTTATAGTTGCGTGAAATATAAGTTAAATGTATTCTTCGAAATAGAATTTACATGTTGTCACACAGAAAAGTGCCAAATGTACAATTCAGCATTAAAACATTGTGTTGTATATGTCATATATTACTTTTTTCACTGTGACAAAAGTAAATGCATTGCATTATATAAGGAAAGTCATGCGCTGCCTACATCAGATTTTTTATAAACCAGCAACGTCTGATTTGTCTCAGAGATTTTTGCATAACGCAATGATTTTATTTTATATTTCCTTATAACTGTCTCTTTCCTAATTATAATAATAATATGAATCAAAGAAAATTGTGCAAAGCCGCTTAATGAATACATTATTACCAGAGTAGGCCTGATTTATCAGAGATTTAAATAAATTAATTTTATGAAACTGTCAAAATATTAAAGATTAATGCAATTTAGCTGGGAGGTGTATTAATATTTATTTCATGAATTTTTTTGCATTAACAAATGCAAATGTGAAGGAATATTTAGTAAATCTTCTGGCGAAAAATGTTTGGTAATTAAATGACAATTATTTGAATAAATTTTGGGATAGATGAAATTGTATAAGTGAATGGCAGAATTCTAGTTAATTTTCTTTTTTGATTTTCTTTTTAATTTCTTATAAATGCAATTTTACTTTCTATCTACTAAATTCCTAAATTTATATTAAAAGTGTTTCTTTTGAAAAATTTTTCCAATAATTAGCGTGGTATAATAAATTACCGTTGTGGAAAAATAATATATTCACAATTAGTGATTAAATATGCACCTACTAAGAATATTTTGTACAATTTATAACACATATTCAATACTTGGGAATGTATTAACAAACTCAGTACTCAGTACTAAGTTGCAAATTAAGAACGAAATTACATGAATATTATCGTAGCCACTACACACGCCTCCTTCCAATTCCATATTGACGTGCAATTTGTGATTTATACGACCTCGTCTTTTACATTTCTATTTATTTTTTCTTTTACTTTTACATGATAGCTTAATATTCAATCTAACTCTACATGAACTGAAACAATACCCTAAATAGTAGGATATTGCAAAACTTTTCACTTCTTCTATTATTAAGACTTAGGTCATCTACTACATTTAAGCTGTTTGGTTAAGGGAGTTTGGGTGCCACTATAAAAAGAATATATTAAATTGAATAATTTGCCATCTGATAGCCACTATCTAATTTGCTACAGAGACGGTTGCACTTCCATCTATTTGAAGCAAACGCTAATGAACTTCAATAATTATAAACATTTTATGAAAATGATAATGAAAACTTAAGCAACGTAACTAACCATAAATTAATAAACAAAACAGGATGTATATCTATCGAGAATACGTCGAATATACGGAAACGAAATAACGAATATCAAAATACGAAACGAATATCAATCGAACATTAAACTACGAAACGAATATCAATCTAATATCCAAAAATAGGAAAACAAAATAACAAAATGTCAGAACAATGAGACACTTTTTTAAGCTCAAATCTTCTTCAATCATCACGTGCAATTCTTGAAAATTATACAGAAATAATTGATGTAAATATTGATGCAAGCAGTGCCTGAAAGCAGTTAACTGCGATTGTTTAATGGTAGTTAAAAATCACATTGAACTTCTGTGGTTAAAAGTTATAAGTTTTTCATCATATTTGCACCCTGCTATCTCTGGCCTCAAAATGTACCTTGTTCAAAAATTGCATACAATGAGACAAAGGATATATAGGAAATGGAAACATAAATTTTTTGCTAGTGTGAAAAAGCTTTCGCTACAAAAGAAGTCCAACTTTAGCTACAAATAAATAAATTTTATCTCCTTATCGGAAAATAAAAATAGAGATTTTATGGATTGGTTCTCTACTTCAAACCTCATGCTCAAGTATGAGAGTATTTCCGTCAAAGTTTCCACTCTCTGTTAAATTACTTAACCCAATTTTACCCCCCCCCCCTTAATATATATATATATATATATATATATATATATATATATATATATATATATATATATATATATATATATATATATATATATGATATATATTAATGTTCGTATTTTTTTATGTTATGACCTGATTGAGACATCAAAACGCAGTAAATTACTGTTTTACAAAGGAAACGCAATCAACATATCTTCAGAAATTAATTATTGATTAAATTGCCTAATTAAGTTAATTAATTGCCTAATGTGATCAGGGCTTTAAATCCCAGACACTAAAGTTCTATTGCATAGACGCTATCTTAGAGTGATTGCATTTTGTTAAGAGGTTGTATATTTGTTAATAATATGGATGTACATGGGTCTTGTTTTGAGGTCCGTGGTCCACGTGTTTTAAGATTTCATCAGCACCAATGCTGCAAATAGGCTGAAGGGAGGAAACTTTTGAAATATTTTTAATTATATTTATAAACCCCGTCATTTCACGGTTCTAGGCAACTATTTTTTAATTGTTTGATGTCTATTAAAAGTATATACAGTTCAGTGTGTCTTTATAGGAGTTATTGTTTTATAGTTAATTGATTAAAACTATAGTAGCATTCGCTCTAAATTGGACATCTAGGCATTTTTTTGTGAGAAATTCGAGAGAAATTGCTAGTTTTACAAGGGGCTAAAATCAGGATATTTTTCATTTCAAGTTATTTTTTTTTATTTCTCCTTAATATTTTTCATTTTCCTTTAAACATTTATTTCTCAAAATTGGCTATATATATCGAGATTGGATGCTGAATGATATGAATTCAGCATCAAATTTAGGCGGAATTGGGGGTTTATTAAGGATTTACATTTCCGATTTTTTCTACTTTCGGTTTAAAATTTTTATTGAAACGTCTATTTCTTAGAGCTTAGATGGTTTCTGATACGAATTCAGTTTTAATTCTAGGGGCGATAATATGTATTCATTAAGGATTTCCACTTCCAGTTATGGATATATCACTTCTGATTTTTACAAAATTTCATATGACTGTACGAAATAAGAGTGCGAAAGAATATAAAAATTCTTAATAATTCCATCGAAAACGAATTGCACACGCTACTTGTCAATATATATATGAATGTATAAATTTCTTGCTTACATTAGGGATTTACAGAGTAATGCAGAAAATAAAGTAATCAATATATATTAAAGTAAAAGCAGACCGTTTTTCAAGCCCTTCTTATACAGTTGTAAGCTGAAGAAAGCCCAAGTTTATTTTGAAATCCTGCAAAACAACTTTCATTTTCAAAATTCGCTGGCGGCACTGAAGTTCTTTTTCAATTCAGACCGTCCAATCTACCCGAAAGTGTAAGGTATCTGTTTGGACGTCAGGGACAGTGAAACCCCATTTAAACCGTAACCCAGTGATGGCGGCATTCAAAGGAACCGCAAATTCCTTCCCTTACCACCTACCTCTCGAAAAGAGTTACAGACCCCCATATTTAACGTGCCCATACTCCGCTTGAACACGGGGACAGTTTAGGCGGGTCCAGGATTGAACTCAGGTCTTTTGAGTGCCATCCCCGCCTACTAACCACTGGGCTGCCGCACACTTGGACAAAAGTTTGGGTGCTTCTTTTAATATCTAGGCATCTGTCTAGTCTTTTGCATTCCGGAAAATTGAGTAAGAAAAGAAATAAATATATATATTAAGTCAGGCTTAAGAAATGAAAGGGAAAAAATGAAGTTGGGGTTATTTTAGTTTCTTGGAAAGCTGCGAAAGAAAACTTCTTGGCGCTTTGGAAATAGGATTGCAAAGAAAAAAAAGAAGGGGCTTCTTTGAATCAACCGTGTCGTGAAAAACCAACTTTGAACTTCAAAAGGTAAGAGTTGTTCCTGTAGGTTGTTTAGTTATTCAGTTCCACCCCTTATATCCGGGAAAACTTTGAAATAAACATATTTTCAATCATTCAGAATCAATCAGCTCTAACATGTAAGACCATTTGTGGGAAGACAGGTATTAACTTTTTAACGGATGTAAGATTATTCACAATATATATCTACATCGTTTTCAATATTTTCTTAAAATCCTCGTTTAAAGTCAATGCTATTAAATTTTAAGCTAAAGTCTATGTTATTAACTTTATGATTATTATTTTGAATAATTTTAATTGTATGAAATAATTCTAATTGCATAATTTAATTGAAAGTTATCTTGCCCAACACGTGGTTAAAGATAACTTTCAATCCCTTTTAGAAAAATCGTTTCTTTTGATTAGTTGTCATAACCCCAGTTCTACTTTACTGTATGAATCCCTGCTTATTTATCTATATCGTGATTCTACATGTAATTTAGATCCTGTACATGTTTTAAGCTACTCTTGGCGACTCGTTCTCGATTTCATGCTCGTCAAGCCTTTAGAATGTTATCTCTTGGTTTTAATATTAATTGCCTGTAATTTATGCTTGATATGGAACTTGACAATTTGTCCTTCTAATTTGTATTATATTCAATTGTATCATGTTCAATTTAACTTTATTATTCGTATTTTATATATTGATGTATTAGTGTATTTTTTGTTTTTTGTAATGATGACGATTGTTATATGCAAATTTGGCCTACCAATGGGGATGGTATTTTAAAATGTTTGCGAATTTCATTTAATGCCACTGAAGAAGAGTATAAAGATACTCAAAAGCGCTCTGGCTTTTAATTTTTCTATAAGGAGGTTTATTAAATGATTTTTTTTTTAATCCAAAGTTCTTTAATTTATTACTTACAAATTTTAAGTTTATCCTGAAAATTACCCAGATGCAAGTTAATATCACATTTTGAAAAATATATATATATTACATGTAGCTTATAGTCTGTATTGTGCAATTTATAGTATTTTATGTAATTTATAATCCGATAAAAAACTTATGTTTTCAAACAGATAAATTATTTTAGTTAATATTAACTTGTAAATAAATTGATTCCCTATTTATCTAATTTTACGAATTTATACAACTTTTTCTCTATCTTTATCCTGTCATTCATTTATGTCTTAGAAGAGATACCATTTAAGTTTAATATTAATCGGTTTACATAATTTTAATTTCCATTTTGCATCTGAGAGTATCTGTCAGATGTAATAACGTCTCAGATGCAATGTTTTCTTAGACAGACATGAACTTTAGAAGGCTAGCATGAACCGTTCTCAAGATATAGCATGACATATTTTGAAAACGGTTGACAGGACATAAACATGTGTCGTAGATAAAATGCCATTTAAGTTTCATATTAATCGGTTTTCCTAATTTTAATTTCAATTTTGCATCTGAGAGTATCTCGCAAATTCAAAAGCATCTCGAATTCGATGTTTCCTTAGACGGACATAAACTTTAGACGGCTAGCATGGACGTTTTCTAATAAATGTATAAAAAATATTACATAAAATTAAAAATAAGTATCTACTATCTTGATATTCACTTTTCATGCAATATCATTAGACAAATTTGTTAATAATAGTCTTGTGGATCTAGTTTGCTCCATTCACGAAAGAAAAAACTTGTGCAATAGTTTTGTATTTTTACGGCTAACAATTCTGCACTAGTCATTTATATATTATAAAAGCTGTTTTCTTCATCTGTGTGTAACGCTTGGACATAAATGTAGCAAACTTGACAACTTATTTAGGAAAACATCAACAATTTGAAGATATATTGCCCCAGATTGACCAGATTATCTTATAAACTGCAAGCGACGCCAAATTGATGAATTAATTATTACAATATTTTAATATATGGACTATATTGCTTATTGCGGATGCTATCAATTTTGATAATTGTGTATTTAGAGTTGTAGGAAATATATATTAATTAGCTACTTCTAAATATTTTTACCTGTTGTCATCCATGGAAGCACCAAATGTACAATTTAACGTTAAAACTTTTCCGTGGATATTATACGAGATTTGCACACTACGAAAGAATTAAATTAATTTCACTATACAAAGAAAGTCATGTGCTGTCTCCATCGGATGTTTTTCAAATTTCGTTTGAAGGACTTAAATCCTAGTCCACATTTTCACATACGGGCACTGTCTCGTCTTTTGCATCTCTTCCTTAAAAAGTTACTTGAAGTTTTGAGCTTTCTTTGAGAGCAATGCAAAAAATAAATAAATAAATAAAAGAAAACTTTAAATCTTCGGAAATAGAATTGAAAGTAAAATGGTAGGGATTTGAATCAACAATTTCAAGTGCAAAAAAGGCTTTTACTTCAAAAGGTGAAAGTTTTTTTCTGTTTTTCTTCGAGTTTCTGAAGAATTGCTTTAAAACAAATTTCTTTACAATCATATTGATACAAAGAGAACGTGAAATTCTATATTATGAATAATATGCTATGTGACGCATTTTAATGTACGCGAAATTATTTACATGAAATTTATGAAAGAGCCTCCATTTGGTTGCAAATTGCTTGTGCATTTCATTTTCGACTGAATTTTCAAGCATATTTAAACTCTTTCTTATACTCCTTTGTAATAAAAACAACAAATTTATGAAGGCGTTTTCATTTGATAGCAAATTGCTTGTACATTTCATTTTCGACGGAACTGTCAAGTACATTTAAACTCTTTCACATATCCCTTTGTCCGCCGTGTTCATGCGGAGTACGATCACGTTAAACATGTGGGTCCGAAAGTCCTTCCGAGAGGTTGGTGGTAGGGGAAGGAGGGTACGGTCCCTGTGGATGCCTCCCCCACTGGGTTCCGGTCTAAATTGGGTGGCACTTCCCGACCGTCCAAGCAGTTACCTTACACCTTTCTGGTAGCGGCCACACAGAAAGCTACCATTAGCCTATGGGTTGGTCGTGTGGTCTGGGTTTTCTACACCTTTCTGGTAGGTCGGGCGGTCTGGGTTTCAACAACAACAACATATCCCTTTGTCCGAGCCAACGGCCCTACCGTGCTGAAAACACCGGTTCTCGTTAGATCATCGAAGTCAAGCAGCGTCGGGTGCGGTTAGTACTTGGGTGAGTGGCCACCTGGGAACACTGCGTGCTGTTGGCACATTTCGGGCGCTGTAGCCCGGTGGTTTGTGCGCTGGATTTGCACACTGCCACAACTGCCGCCGTGTTCATGCGGAGTACGATCACGTTAAACATGTGGGTCCGTAAGTCTTTCCGAGAGGTTGGTGGTAGGGGAAGGAGGGTACGGTCCCTGTGGATGTCTCCCCCACTGGGTTCCGGTCTAAATTGGGTGGCACTTCCCGGCCGTCCAAACGGTTACCTTACACCTTTCTGGCAGGTCAGACGGTCTGAGTCTCAACAACAACAACATACCCCTTTGTCCATTTGCACGCTGCCACAACTGCCGCCGTGTTCATGCGGAGTACGATCACGTTAAACATATGGGTCCGTAAGTCCTTCCGAGAGATTGGTGGTAGGGGAAGGAGGGTACGGTCTCTGTGGATGCCTCCCCCACTGGGTTCCGGTCTAAATTGGATGGCACTTCCCGGCCGCCCAAACGGTTACCTTACACCTTTCTGGTAGGTCGGACGGTCTGGGTCTCAACAACAAGATACCCTTTTGTCCGGCCACACAAATAGCTACCTTTGGGTCAGTCGTGTGGTCTGAGTCTTTCACATACCCCTCTGTAATAAAAACTGCAAATTTATGAAGGATCATTTATTTGGTGGAAAATTGCTGGTACATTCCATTTTCGACGGAACTGTCAAGCATATTGAAACTATTTCACATATCCCTTTGTGTCCCTGTGGATGCCTCCCCCACTGGGTTTCGGTCTAAATTGGGTGGCACTTCCCGGCCGTCCAAACAGTCACCTTACCCCTTTCTGATAGGTCGGACGGTCTGGGTCTCAACAACAACAACATACCCCTTTGTAATAAAAACAACAAATTTTTGAAGAAGCATTTATTTGGTGGCAAATTGCTTGTACATTTCATTTTCGACGAAACTGTCAAGTATATTTAAACTCTTTCACGTACCCCTTTGTAATACAAACAGCAAATTTATGAAGGCGCATTTATTTGGTGGCAAATTGCTTATACTTTTCACTTTCGGCGGAACTGTGAAGCATATTTAAACTCTTTCACATACCCCTTTGATCCCCTATTGAATCTAAAAATAAAGTTCCCGGCCACACATCTTGCTACCATAAGCCTTCGGTTTGGTCGTGTGGTCTGGGTTTTCAACACTCAACATACCCCTTTGATCCCGGCCATCCATATAGCTGCTCTAAGTCCTCGGACGAGTCGGGTGGTCTGGGCTTTCGACATACCCCTTTGATGCCGCCGTGTTCATGCGGAGTACGATCACGTTAAACATGTGGGTCCGTAAGTCCTTCCGAGAGGTTGGTGGTAGGGGAAGGAGGGTACGGTCCCTGTGGATGTCTCCCCCACTGGCTTCCGGCCTAAATTGGGTGGCACTTCCCGGCCGTCCAAACAGTTACCTTACACCGTTCTGGTAGGTCGAACGGTCTGGGTCTCAACAACAACAACAACATTCCCCTTTGAGTCCAAAGATGAGTCGGACGGTCTGGGTCTTCAACATACCCCTTTGTAATAAAAACGAGAAATTTATGAAGGAGCACTTACTTGGTGGAAAATTGCTTGTTCATTTCATTTTCGACGGAACTGTCAAGCATAGTTAAACTCTTTCACATACCCCTTTGTTCCCGACCATTCAAATGGTTGCTCTTAGTCCTCGGACGAGTCGGATGGTCTGGGTTTTCGACATACCCCTTTGTAATAAAAACAACAAATTTTCGAAGAAGCCGGAAGTAGTACCTCTAGAACCCAAAGTATATATCTTCAAGTCTGTCTCCTTTAGAATTTGTTGCTGAATCCGTATCAGTTAATTCTTTCGCATATTCCTTTGTAATAAAACCAACAAATTTTCGAAAAAGCCGGAAGTAGCACCTCTAGAACCCAAAGTGTATATCTTCAAGTCGGTCTCCTTTAGAATTTGTTGCTGGATCCATATCAGTTATCATCTAATAAAACCATCTATTTGAAGTAAATCCGTAAAACTAGATGTTTGATGGAAAATTTTTAATCGAAATTAGAAAGAAAAACTGGAAGTTGTAATACTTAGAAAATTCCTTCAACACTCACTATATTTAATATTGAGTCGATATCAATCAACGTCTAATTTCTATTTATAGTCAATACTGAAAAAATAAATTTTCACAGAAAATCTATCTATCTATTTTTTATAAATTCCGATATGTTTCAAGAAAAATGTAAATGTTTGAATTGGATGTCACCTATTCAGCACCAGAGATGGCAAGCCTTTGTGAGCGCGCTCTCCCACCCCCCTCCCCCAGAATTTGAAGATAAATTTGAACCAGTCATCACCTAAGCTCCATTTAGATCCAATTCAAAGAAATATATGTTTCAAGTAAGTCTCTTAAACCGAAAATAATAAAATAATAGGAAGTTTATTTCCTACAGAATCATTTTACCCCTTTTGGAATTTGATATGAAATCCAAAGCACCCATCAGATTAAACTATATTTTTGCAAAGCCTGAGAAATAGATGTTTTAAGAAAAATATTTGAACCGGAAGTGAAAATTATTTGTGAACCAACAACCTCCTCCGGAATTCGATACTGAATCCATAGCAGCCATCATCCAAGCTCATGAGAAATCATGAGAAATTGATGCTTCAAATAATTTTTTAGTAAAATCATATATTGCAAAATTTTTGCCACTAATAAATATATTTGCCTGCCGTAACATATTAAACAGTATAACATACTTAGATTTTCAAAGGAAATTATATTTTGAGTAATAGTAATATAGAATTCATGACTCTACTTTTAGTGCATGGTACTACTTAACATGTGCTTAGACTTACATGGTGCAAGAACCATATAAGTATAAAATGCCAAGATTTTCAAAGGAAATTATATTTTGAGTAATAGTAATATAGAATTCATGACTCTACTTTTAGTGCATGGTACTACTTAACATGTGCTTAGACTTACATGGTGCAAGAACCATATAAGTATAAAATGCCAAGATTTTCAAAGGAAATTATATTTTGAGTAATAGTAATATAGAATTCATGACTCTACTTTTAGTGCATGGTACTACTTAACATGTGCTTAGACTTACATGGTGCAAGAACCATATAAGTATAAAATGCCAAGATTTTCAAAGGAAATTATATTTTGAGTAATAGTAATATAGAATTCATGACTCTACTTTTAGTGCATGGTACTACTTAACATGTGCTTAGACTTACATGGTGCAAGAACCATATAAGTATAAAATGCCAAGATTTTCAAAGGAAATTATATTTTGAGTAATAGTAATATAGAATTCATGACTCTACTTTTAGTGCATGGTACTACTTAACATGTGCTTAGACTTACATGGTGCAAGAACCATATAAGTATAAAATGCCAAGATTTTCAAAGGAAATTATATTTTGAGTAATAGTAATATAGAATTCATGACTCTACTTTTAGTGCATGGTACTACTTAACATGTGCTTAGACTTACATGGTGCAAGAACCATATAAGTATAAAATGCCAAGATTTCAAGAGAGCAAAATGATAATTGGATTTTTTTTATATTTAATTGTAATTACATATGTTATTAAAATAAATGACAAGTAGTAAATAACAAGTTATATATTGCTTGTAGGAATGTAACAGTTTTCGCTTATTTTAGTTCTGCAAAGAGCGAGCAACTGCTATGGATTTACCTGGTTATTGCACCGAAGTGAATAAATAATTTTCTATTAGAGCAAAATATAGCTTAGCGGAATCTTGACTCTCAGTTAAAGTGATGACAGCACATGGCGAAAACAAGACTACTTTCTCGTTCTGTTTTCGGGATCTTGAGAAAATCAAAACATTCTCGAATACCTTCTTGAATGACTGGAACAATTTTTTGAAAGCAAAAGCACTTATTTTATAGCTAAATTGCGTATCAAATATCAGTCAATGTCGGCGCCAATAAAATAGCACAGGCAAACGATAACCGACTTAACCGGTTGGAGTCAAAATGGCGGTTGCGCCAGCCTGTGTATTTGAGAGCTTCACTTTATTAGACTGCAGTGCAATATATAGCCATTTGAATAAAAGAAGCAATTAAATTACTCTGTTGGTTGTAATTGAATTGATAACAGCATAAATGTGGCTTTATTAAGGAACAAAGTCCAATGATTGCTCATTATCAATTTCTGGTGTCTGAAACATACAGTTCTCATTTTCTGTTCACGATAATTACTGAACCAAATGTAACTTTTGAGATACATAATATATATCCGCAAATTATATCACATCTTTGATTCTTTTTATTTTTAATCGGGAGTTATCTGTAGTGACTGTTGTCTGAGGTAACTGTTTTTCGTATGTGTCTCAGTGTAGACAAAATTGATAAAAATCGTTTTTGCACCAAATTTCACTGAATGACTTAATATTAAAAAGTAAAATTCACCAAAACTGAACTTACATGTTTCTTGAAACCCAGTCCTTCAACTTATCTCCAGTGTTATTTTTTTCGTGTACATTATATTTTCCAATAATTTAAAAGCAAATGCAACGTTAGTTTTATCTCAAATACAGTCTTTAATCTCCTTAATGATGAGTCAAAAGCAGTATTTTTTTATTGCTAATTATTTTAAGGGAAATTGCCCCAGAAACGATTTATGAGCACAATGTGAGAAAAGTCACGTGTTATTTATCGAAAAAAAATGTATATTATTTACTTCAATAAATATTAGGCCAAAAATCACTCTTTTTCGCCTTATATGGTATTTCTTGAATGGCAGCTTACTCTTTCATCTAATTCCAATATTGTGACAATATAACTGTCCCTTTTAAAAATGTCTCGATGTAGTGATAACAATTAATTCATTAAATGAAAAATAAATTTTACTAGTTTAAAACATTTCTGTATTTACACTTTATTTCATACTTTCAATGGAATTCACTGATTAAATAATACTAATGATATCATTTAATAAAGTTATGATTTCAACAATTTCCTTAAGCAATTAAATTGCTGTGTAATTAAATTATGCAAAAATATACTGCGACTAGTTTCAAATTTCACCAAATGCAATCCTTATTCACAGCTTTATATGAATACACTAAATTCAGGGACTTCTTATACTCCGAACGGGAAGGAATTCTCTCCTTATTTAGAAAACTAAAAAGAACACACACTTTTCATTTAAAATTTCACTAGTGAAACTGAGAGACGCGTACATTTTGACACCAGGGCATGTGACTCACTTTTTGCAAACGAGAAAACAGAGTAGCAAAACTAAGACAGAACTTTTTCTTTACCGCGATTTATCCATTTGAACCGCCGTGAAAAGGCAAAAAAGTAAATTTTTTGAAAGAGAAAAATTGAAGTTTTTTTTTATCTCAGAGCTGTTGAAGGTACTCTTTGTCTCGTTAAAAATATATAATAATATATAAATAGGGGACTTTGCCTCGTGCAGTACTTGTAGAAAATCGACTTAAAACTTCAAAGCGTGGTAATTATTAAGCTCTGGTGCATATGTAGAGGACTAAATGAATAGCTATGTAATCATTCAGAAACAAAACAAATATGTTTGTATAACAATATATATATATATATGTGTGTGTGTGTGTGTGTGTGTGTGTGGTGAGAAATAGGATAATTAATAATTTCACTTACAATTTTATTTTTCAATTTGACATTATCAATTTATATTTTATCAATTATTGAGATTTCCAATTAAACTTTCGGGCTTATTGTGACCACAGACTCAGGCTGAAATTTTTATAGACTTGAGTCAAATTTCTAATTAAAATATAATACCCTCGCGGACAGTTAAACGGTACCTTTTGCCTTCCATGTCATCTGACGAGGCATCATGGAACATAGTCGTTGTAGTCAAATTTTATTACAACTCATCTAGGATTTCTACGGGACACACATCTTATTTCCTAAGTCTTCTCCATCTCTGAATGGTGAATTTTCTCTATACACCACGAATTGTCATTTTTATTTTACTCAGACTTGCATCTCTCTAGGCTCCGCCTTCATTTTTCCTTTGGGCCCTTTCGCTGGTAAGTTAAAGCAAAGAAGTTGCCACTAGCCAGGGATCCTCGGGAAAATAATTGCTTGAGTTTCTAAGGACCACGTAACCCATCCATGTGTGTGTTGTTGTTGTTGAGACCTAGACCGTCCGACCTACCAGAAATGTGGTAACTGTTTGGACGGCCGGGAAGTACCACCCAATTTAGACCTAATCCTGTGGGGGAGCCATCCACAGGGACCGTACCCTCCTTCCCCCACCACCAACCTCACGGAAGGATTTACGGACCAACATGTTTAGCGTGATAGTACACGGCGGATGTTTTGGAAGTGGCGGGAATCGAAGTGTGCAGTGGCGGGAATCGAACCCGGGCCTTCCGAGTGCAATTCCCGCGCGCTAACCACTGGGCTACCGCGCCCTATCGATGTGCGTGTAAATTATTTATTGCCCCATCAAATCAATCAGCATTTAACGTCAAGTCCTGACGTCAGCCGGTCTGCTGTATTGTTAGGTGGAACTAACCTTTCATTGCATAGGCCTTGACCTGAAGGCAATGACTCTTGGTACCACAGCATCCTAAAATTAAATTTTTCACGCTATCATCACAACATATATATATATATATATATAAAACCTAACAAAAACCTATACGACCTATATAACCTATACGAAAAACCTAACTTTCTAACAAGTCTACAAAATAAAAGTATAAATCAGCAAATCTTCGATCAAATGGATAAAAATACAAATTTCGAATCATCAAGTTAAAGAAAATCATCAAAAATCAACGGTATGGAATCGATAAAAGAAAAACAAATGAAATCCAAGCATTAATGCTATACACGTGAACAAAGGCTAGGCCTAAATCATGGATTTGTTCACTTCTCCAAAACTCTTCCACGGGTCCAAGTATTTTGTCGAAGCAAACACAAAAAATGCATGTTTCTGAAGAAATAGATATCTATAAACTACGGACTATATTATTTGGACAACATATATGAAGAAAAAAAAATAAAAGGAAACAAGAATACCTGGAAAATAACACTACAAATGCACGAATATGTCGAACCCGAGAACCCAGAATGTTGCCATTTTCAAAGGAAAAAGAAATGATCTACTGTTGCCATTCGTAAGAAATAAACAACAGTAATGCGTAAAGGCAAGAATGAGTGATAATATACAATCAGAGCTAGTAAAAGGAGGGGCTAATAATAGAATAGCTAATGTTTAAGTGGGTATAAAAATAAAAATATTATTAATACAAGAGATTGGAGATGTCAGGCTAATATAAAAAACTATGAATAGCATTCATGAAAATCCAGTTAATCTAAATTTAACTATACCATTTGCAAAATAAAAGGGATATTTATATAAATCGCTGTTAATTTTTAGATTATTTATATGCATAGCATGAAATTTTTTATCAGATGATCTACAAATTCTAAAAAGCTGATTAAGTATAATATTTCTAAACAATAGAATCGAATTGCAGGAATTAAATGGTAAGATTTTATTAATGTTAAAATTAAAAAATATTTCTTATCATATAAATTAGTTACAATTCCATTAGAAAGTTCAATAATAAGATTTAAATCCATAAAATTAATATTATTACTAATAGTAGCTTCATTAGGAATTAATTCCAAATTGTCTGCATAGAAATCTATATGACATAATTTTCAGTACATACTAAGCAAATCAGATCATCAACATATCTGTATAATGTATAATCTATTGAAGTAAAAGACTGTCCATAATGATAAAGGTATAAATTAGCTAACATACTGCTACTGCAGCCACCCTGTGGAACTCCTGAGACTTGTAAGTATAATTTATTTCCTTAAAAAATATAATTATTGAAAATAACAAAGTGAAGAAGTTTAGGAAAATTTATAAAATAGGTTTGAGTTGATAGATTAGTAATATAAGCATTATATGTAGAGATAAAATTACAACATATATATCAGAGATCTTAATATTATTAAAAAGATCTTTAAAGTCGAAAGTTTGAAATCCTTTTAGTTTTCCTACTGATGTTAATTTATTTTTAATTATTTGCTATTATTTAGAATAAGGTAATTATTGCTAGACTGACGTAAACTATCATTTATTGGATTTAAAGAATTTAGTAGTAATTTACTCGCAGCAGTAGAGTGAGTATTATGACAACTAGTTACTGTTCTAAATTTAATAGGATTTTTATGAAATTTAGGAATAAGTTCTATATATGTAAATTTAAGAAATTTATATCAATATACATATTGATAAATTTCAATTTGATACTATTAATGGAATGTAAATCAAGAAGCTTAAAATGACTATTATTTTTTAAATAATTTAACATATATATATATATATATATATACCATGAAATATGAATTCTTTAAACCAATTCTTTAAGAGCAAAGAGTTGTATAGGCTGATTAAGTTATCAACTGTAAAGTGGACTGATTTGTTGCAATTATTTTATATTTTTTCTGATCGAAAGATCAGTTCTTTAGTTTTGAAAGTGTATACAGTCAAATTACTGTCATTTATCATGAAATATTAGACATATAAATTCCCAAATTTTATAGACTGTACTTACAAAAAATTTCACAAATGGAAGAAATCATGAAGACAAAGTAAAAGCAGTGTTTGCTTTTTCCTGTACAACTTTACTAAGCTGGACAAATTCCCTGCTTATTTAGAAAAGCTGTTAAGCACGCAGAGTCCATTTTCAAATTTTAGCCAGCGGGACTTAGTCGTGGCGCACCTTTTGACATCCGGGCATCTGTCTCGTCTTTTGCATTTGAGTAAATTGAGTAAGAAAAGAAAAAAAATTAAGACCGAGCTATTTCTTTTGTGCGATTTCTTGTTTTGAAGCGCCGCGAAGAGAGAAAAGAAAAAATAAAGTTGCTTGAGTTTTTCGTTTTCTGGAGAGCTACGAAACACAACTTCTTACCTCGTCGGAAATAGAATTGAAAAATAAAAAGAAGGGGGCTTTGAATCGACCATTTCGTGTGGAAAACCGACTTTGAACTTCAAAAGGTAAGCGTTGTTATTTTTTGGCTGTTTAGTTATTTAGTTTCGTCGCCTTTCTGGAGGATTACTTCCAGAATCTTTATAATTATCCAGAAACAAAACCTGGCTAAATTTTAGATTATCTTTGAAAGGAGAGTGCTTCTTTTTGACTTAATGTAAGCTTGTTCACATTTATTATGAGTGCTTCTTTTATTCATTTAGAACCAATTCGATACTGTAAGTCTTGGGGATAATTTTTTAATTAATATTGATTCAACATTATATGAATCTCTTTTAGCTATAGAAAATGGCAATTGCACTCCTTTTATCATAAATATTATTTTAAATATCCATTCTATTTCATCTCAATTTTCTAACTATTTATGTGATATTACGGATTATTAATGAAGAGACTATTTTATTTGTAGCCTATCGACCATTTTCAAACAATTTAATGTAAATTTATTTTAAATATTGTTATCATAGTTATATTATACATGAAATGAAATTTTTTTAACACTTTCCAACATGGCTGAAAAATGTTTTGGACTTGTCCATTCTGTCTGTCTGTCCGTTCGCACTATAACTGCCGTAAAATGATTTTATTATAATAAAATTTTAGTATGTAGTTGAGACGGTCTGTGGGACATATGGAAATATAAATGAATAATATCACCCGATTAGTTTTGGATTGAACCCGAGTTAAAAAAGTGAAATACATTGAACCCTATAGTATCTAATTTTTCAAACATTTTTTAAGCCAAGTTAAAATTCAAAAACTACTTCGAAACTTTTAGAAAATATTTATAAAAAAAATCAACAACAAAATATCTTCGGTAGTTTTTTAAATAAAAATTAAAATAATAATTACACCCATATTATATGAAGAGATCACGTGACCCACTTCAAAATAAAATTTGCCATCATCTTTTCTTCCCTGTGTAAAAATAGTGATTTTTAAACTTCTTTTAAATTTATATTTAGTGTTGCATCCTAAAACCGCTTTATTTTTGCGTATTTTCTGTGGATATATATTCTGTGCAAACTCAGTTACAACATTTTTGAGTTTAAATGGTCATCAAACTTTGATTATTTCTACAACGAAGCATAATTATAATGGAGGCAGAATGTAAACAAGTGATTGTAAGATGAGTTGTTTAAGAATTGCCGAATGTATAAGTAAGTTGTATAAGAATTATTTTTTTCACTCAAAATTATTTATATCTGGAGTCTAGAATAAAAGTTATATGAATGAAATATTCATTGCTTTTACATAGAGAGCCAAACGATTTATACTTCGATGACGTCATTTGAAAAAAATTCATTTTTTTCGTTGAAATTTAAAATTTTCAAATATAATAAATTACTGTAGTACTGTGATAATTTAAAATATATCAGCGCTGAATGTTTCGCCTTTTAGAGATGTTTAAATAAAATTGCATTTCAGTTGGAAAGTGTTTCATAATCAATGCTTTACACACGATTGATCTTTCTTGTTATTTTTATAAAATAAATAATATGAACCGCGAAGTTATCACCAATTAATATCTGTAGTTTGTTTAACCCCCTCTGTATATATAATGGGGAAATTATGTGAATATTTGTGAAATAATATTTACAAAATCGAAAGAAGATCTGTTTAAAGAAGTTTGTGCAAACTCTCTCTATATATAATGGATAAATTATGTGAGTATTTGTGAAAGAATATTTACAAAATCGAAAGAAGTTTTGTGTAAAGAAGTGAGCATTTAAAATACTATAAATTCCCGTAAAAAATATAATACGCAAAACAAATTTTAAGTACTATTTACCTGAGAAATGGCTACATTATATTTAACAGTCCATTATAGCTGTATAGAATCATCTTTATGTTACATAAAAAATTTTATTTTCCGCCACATGAATCAAAACTTTAAACAAGGATCTTTTGCACAAAAACCAAATGAGAAGAAAATTAACATCATATTAACATTCCATATTTTGACTAAGGGATCAGTCTCATCTGTACTTCAGACCCTTATTCCAGTTAATGTTCCATAAGGGCCCTATTGATATAAAGACTAACGCACAACTCAAGAAATCCACTGAAGGTTTTATTCAGACATTTAATGCCATAAGCTTCTAGAACGTGCTTGTATAGGATTATAAGCTGTACAGGAGTGTTTTACCACGCGGATTGGAAGAGACCATAGACCCATAATCCTCGGGAAATTAAAATTTAAAAAAATGCTTTAGGTCCTTCTTTGGGGGTTTTCATTTATATCAAAGTTTCTTATCAAATATCCATATTTATAATATTTAAGGTACTTGCGTCTAATAAATTATAGCGATCTTATTATATCCGATCTTAACTTTGGATATATAATTACAAATTATGCGATTTAATGATGGAAAATAAGCTATGTAAATAAAATGAAAAACATGTCTGTATGTCTGTCTGTTTGTTTGAAAGCCGATCTGTCTGTATGTATATTTGTCTTATCATCACAATGAAATATTTTTGATCATTACATTTTTATTAATATTTTTTATCAGTAAGGAACGGAATTGTGTGCAAATTGCTCAAACTTGGGCTTCAACATAAAATAATTAAAAAACTACGACTAAATTTTTAGAACCTCTTGCCGAGATATTTCGTCGAGGGAGTTCGGCTACGCCTGTACTACATTTAGTGATTGTCCATAGATTCGATTTATCGTTACAGGCGACATAGGCACACACGCATCTTTCTTTATTATATAATATCCATATTTGCTTTTCTTTCTTAAACATTTATCCATCGTATGAGATAATTTATGAAACTGGAAAAGTAACTTATAATGTAACTCCTTCAGATTTCAAATTGAAAGTATCGCTGTGCGTCCTTTTTGTTCAAATGCTTTTTTCATACAGGATATCATCTTTTTCGTAACTTTCTTTTTAACTTTTTCTGAATTAAAATCACTTTTATAAATCTTCTGGTATCCCTAACAGCATTATTTTTCACAGTGACGTAAGATTTACGTCACACTGTGACTTCGGGACGTCACAGGACGTCACAGTACATCTCGGCAATGTCATATTGAGGTCACAGCGAAGTCATTTTGGTCATTTTATGGTCGTTTGTGACGTCGCATATCAACTTGTTTGTGACGTCACATTGTAATTGCCATTGTAATGTCGTCACATTGTTACGTGTTAATTAAATTGTGGAAACGTCACAAAATATAGTCACAATGAAGTTATAAAGTTACTAATACGTAACGTCGCATGAACGTCACAAATATGATGTCACATTGTGACCCAGGTGTCATGTGACTATAATGTCACTGTCACACATGTGACGATCTTTGATGTGAGGATAGGGTAATCGTGCATTTATAAACCGTGAGGAAATTCAGTTTTTAGTACTATTCAAATCTCATTCAATTATTGCATTCAACCTGTAGGAATAACCGCCATGTAAGTTGTGTAAAACTTAGAGTTCGGGCTCCTTTGTAGAGTACTTGCCTTTAACTCAGATTGCGTTGGTCACTCTACTCCCCTGATCGGATGTCATTGAAAAGGTTAGAAATATTTGTAAAGTCTTTAATTGACCTTGGTTGCGTTAGTCTAAGATATGGCAAGTAAAAGTGACATAACTCTAAACTTTGGTAGTAATGAATATAAAAGGTCTTACAGCCAAGGGCAATAACACCCTGATACAGAAAGTCAACTTAAAGACATGTATTGTGTTCTCACTCAAAATACAGGCGTTGACTGCGTAACTAAATATCGACAGATAAAAAAAACCAGGATTGCACATTCCCGGTATTTAACAAACAATATCAATAGCGAAATATGACCGGGCCTGGTGATATTACTATCTTTACGAAATCAGTGGAATAACTGTACATCGTCAATGCTTACCCTACGTCTTCTTCGGACATCTAAATCTTGTACTGGCCAATTCGTGATACTAGATCCTCACGATCATAGTTGTATCAATACTATTGACCTGTTCCACGGACGTATGCTTTTCATCTTCTCACTCACCCATCGAATCGACTGCTAGAGACTTCCATCCTCCTACCAAACTTTCAACTGACTACCAACATGACTTCAGCAGAACTCTACATAGACTTACAACATAACTAACTCTCTCACCAAAGATCCGAAACTTATCCTGCCGCTCTGCAGGACCGCAGAATGTTGCTTCGTTCGGCGATTGGTTTACAAAACTGAAACAGTCAGAGATAGCTAATATAGAATCAAACATAAATTATAACGCAACTGAAGGAAATGGTAACCAAAAGGGTATGTGGACCTCACAGTTGATCAGGCATCATTGTAAAGAACTCCCCGCAAAAAATAAACTAATCACATTTCGCCAAGCCTGTCAACGCTCGATCCATTGAGATACAGTAATAATTTTCTTCCGTTTTATATATTAGGAGAACCTTACAACGTGAACACCAGTATATTTGTATTTTTATAGTTAGAATATAAATCAATATTATAGCCATGTATCTAAATATCCTGGTAATCATCATAATTAAATTCCTTTCAATTATTCTGTTTCTACGTTAATTCATATATAATTGATATGATTTCTCTATGTATGCAATTACCTTATATTAAAACTATTTATCCAAATGTTCTTCGCGGTAAAACAGATAGCTTGAAAAAAAATTCTATACTTGCAGATATAAAATAGCCATTATTTTTTTATTAAAACGTTTATTTAAAAATATGTTTTTTTCATTTTCAGTCAGAATAATTTGTTTTGTTTAGAGGTACGACACAATTTCTTTTATTGTGATATTTTCCTTGTTATACATAGAAAAAAAAGAACTCAAATATATTTTACTGCAATATAGTCTCTCGACTAATTGGCAATTAAAACAATGTGGTTCATGTCTCGTTAGTAGTTCATATATGGTAATTTAAAGCCATGTAAAATACAATACATAATTATGTTTCTGATTCTGTCAGAATATTTTTTATCCTTTGCTAAGTAAAAATATATGCATAATTTTAAGGTTTTTTTTTATCTTAACATAAACAAAGTATGTATTTTATCTTTCTTATTAAAAGATGATGTATGCGAAGAAAATAATAGTATTGATGCATAATGACTTTCCAGTAAAACTTAAAAAAAAAAAAAAATTAGTGACATTTTCAAATCTTCTTTCATTTACTAAGTGATTTTAAATAATTTAAATAATAACCAGACTAATATTGTCCAAACAATTATATAGCTGAAATATGGGGAAAATCATTTACCAGAAATCTATGAGTCCATATTAATAAGTTTACCTTATAACTAACTATTGTCGCAGCTGGAAAAATCGACTACCGTCTTCTGGCTTGGCAGATAACTTATTTACCGAGCTACTGAAACGATTATATTTATTTCTATATTTAACTACAGACAGAGTAATTATGAAAGTGTACTAATGTTGGTCAAAATAGCAATTTAATATATGTACAAATTCAAATATTATTTCTTACCATAATGTGTTTCCAAACATTTCCCTAAAAGTATTAATTTTAGCTTTGCTATGAGAAATGAATTGTCTTTACAGACAAATATAAAGAATAAAACATCCGCATCCTATTTGTAAATTAATTTACACTATTAGTTTATTTTAAACTATGTGCCCGTTCTTCGCACGAAATATATAATGTAAAGAAATTTATAATTCACAATTTGTGGTAAATTTTGAATATCTGGAGTTTTACTTTTTGAAATATGATAATAATTATCACAATAAAACGGTGAGTTTTCTCGTGTTGAAATAAACAGAGAGATAGAAGCACAATTTACAATTTTACTTCTATAGATAATAACAAGTTTATAATTAAACAATAGCATATTTGTAGACTAGGTTTCTGATTTGTGGTAGTGTAAATAATATACAGATACAATCTTAAATTTATGGTTTGGAAATTGAAAGGTTTGTTTTATTTCATTAGTTTATGAAGATTCCATAATTTTAGAGATATAGGCACGAACATCGATCATATTAGAGATATTGTAGAGAGGCTCAAAACACGGTTTTGTCACTTTAATTTGGAGACTAATTGGATCCCAATTGTTTGGAGGCCTTTAAATATTGGTTCACGCTGAAAGTGGGGAAACATGAAGTGGGGGACATGAAGATAGAACGGATAGCAAAACATTCAATAGGATTTTACCAAGGTTACCATCAAAATATTATGAAATTTGGTACAGCTGTCTTCTCGTGATGATGACACAAACAAATAAACGTAATTTTATTTATGTAGATGTGTTAAAATGAAAACATTGAAATGGTAGTAAAGATATTCCCGGAATATTTTTTGTTCCTTTTGCAAACTCAAGTAAACACAATCTGCAATATGTAAGCTGTAATGTAAAAATGAACATAACATACGCATAACATACGCAATTAACTATTGCGTATCAGTTTGAGTCCTATTCACTAAAACTATATGAAATCCATATATTTTCTATAAATTTCAATTATTTTATGGGCAGGATTCTAAACATTTTAAATATCTTATAAACCATGCCATTTTTCAAATTTAAAAAAAAATATCAAAGAAGCTTCGAAATACAATATATTTATATTTACATGGTTCAACCTTTTGCGGTGCTGTGTTTATAGAGCCCCGACACTACGATTTATTACTTCCAGTCATGTCGGGTGAACCCTCGACATTGAAAATTATTCGTTCCAGTCAGATGTCGTGTGAGCCCTGACATTGAAAATTATTAGTTCCAGTCATATGTCGTGTGAGCCCTGACATTGAAAATTATTAGTTCCAGTCAGATGTCGTGTGAGCCCTGACATTGAAAATTATTAGTTCCAGTCAGATGTCGTGTGAGCCCTGACATTGAAAATTATTAGTTCCAGTCAGATGTCGTGTGAGCCCTGGCATTGAAAATTATTAGTTCCACTAAGATGTCGTGTGAGCCCTGACATTGAAAATTATTAGTTCCACTAAGATGTCGTGTGAGCCCTGACATTGAAAATTATTAGTTCCAGTCAGATGTCGTGTGAGCCCTGACATTGAAAATTATTAGTTCCAGTCAGATGTCGTGTGAGCCCTGACATTGAAAATTATTAGTTCCAGTCAGATGTCGTGTGAGCCCTGACATTGAAAATTATTAGTTCCAGTCAGATGTCGTGTGAGCCCTGACATTGAAAATTATTAGTTCCAGTAAGATGTCGTGTGAGCCCTGACATTGAAAATTATTAGTTCCAGTCAGATGTCGTGTGAGCCCTGACATTGAAAATTATTAGTTCCAGTCAGATGTCGTGTGAGCCCTGACATTGAAAATTATTAGTTCCAGTAAGATGTCGTGTGAGCCCTGACATTGAAAATTATTAGTTCCAGTCAGATGTCGTGTGAGCCCTGACATTGAAAATTATTAGTTCCAGTCAGATGTCGTGTGAGCCCTGACATTGAAAATTATTAGTTCCAGTCAGATGTCGTGTGAGCCCTGACATTGAAAATTATTAGTTCCAGTCAGATGTCGTGTGAGCCCTGGCATTGAAAATTATTAGTTCCACTAAGATGTCGTGTGAGCCCTGACATTGAAAATTATTAGTTCCACTAAGATGTCGTGTGAGCCCTGACATTGAAAATTATTAGTTCCAGTCAGATGTCGTGTGAGCCCTGACATTGAAAATTATTAGTTCCAGTCAGATGTCGTGTGAGCCCTGACATTGAAAATTATTAGTTCCAGTCAGATGTCGTGTGAGCCCTGACATTGAAAATTATTAGTTCCAGTCAGATGTCGTGTGAGCCCTGACATTGAAAATTATTAGTTCCAGTAAGATGTCGTGTGAGCCCTGACATTGAAAATTATTAGTTCCAGTCAGATGTCGTGTGAGCCCTGACATTGAAAATTATTAGTTCCAGTCAGATGTCGTGTGAGCCCTGACATTGAAAATTATTAGTTCCAGTAAGATGTCGTGTGAGCCCTGACATTGAAAATTATTAGTTCCAGTCAGATGTCGTGTGAGCCCTGACATTGAAAATTATTAGTTCCAGTCAGATGTCGTGTGAGCCCTGACATTGAAAATTATTAGTTCCAGTCAGATGTGTGAGCCCTGATATTGAAAATTATTAGTTCCAGTCAGATGTCGTGTGAGCCCTGACATTGAAAATCATTAGTTCCAGTCAGATGTCGTGTGAGCCCTGACATTGAAAATTATTAGGCAGATGTCTGACGAGCCCTGACATTGAAATTTATGGGTTTTAGTCAGATGTCGGGTAAAGCCTGATATTGAAAATTATTAGTTCTAGCAGACATAGAGTAAACTATGACATTGAAAATTACTAGTTCTAGTCAGATATCAGGTGAGCCCCGGCATTGAAAAATATTAGTTCCAGTCGGGTGTTAGGTGAGCCCCGATGCCAATTAGTTTTTCACGCCAATTACTTTATTATTGTACTGCGAACACCATCTATGAATTAAATATTGTACTTATCACATATCATTTAATCAGATATCTCTGGTTTTCGAAAAGGCGGCTACAAGGAGGAAAAGGTTAACGAAGTTACCTATGTTTTCGTTGATTCTGAAATTAATAATGAAGTGTATGAATTGGAATATAATTAAATGTCCAACAATGATAATAAAATATAAATTAATTACCACTGTTTTTTTGATGTGTTTGTTCTTGTATTCCTTCAAAATTAAATATGACTTATGCTAGCTTGTGAAAACTAATATTGACCTGAAAATGTTAAAAACTCAATTTTCTATAAAGTTATTAATACTGGCAGAAAATAACTAAATGCCGTTTAAAATGCATGAATCACTAAATTATTGGTGATATAAATTATTGATACTGAATTTTAGAATATCTATATATATTTTTAAAATATAAGGTCTTAATCTATTGAGATTTTTTTTAATGTTCTACATTTTTTTTTTATGTTTTGGAATGTATTACGTAATATCTGCAACGAAAACGGGGTAACAATAATTTCCTGCCAATATAAAGCTATTCATATGGATAGGAATAACACAATTAAAATCCGTTTAACTAAATGAATCACAAAATTATTAGTAACATGAATTATAGGTACTGAATTTTAGCATATTTCGATAGATTTTTAAAATAGAAGCTCTTTATTTTACTGTGAGTCTTTTAAATGTTTAATTTTCTTTATGTTTTATACGTAATGAAAAACGAAACCATAATATATAGCCAAACAAATAATCAGATATCTGCCCTGCAATCAGATATCTTCTGTATGCAGTAAATTAAATTAAAGGTGCATTTTTAGAATTTTCAGCTTGTTAGGTGTGAGTTACAAACGAAGAAAAAGTGTACTTCAAACAATTTTGGGCAAAATCATTCAATTGCGGTTCCTTCGGTTTTCTTTTGAGAATTTTCTCTTTTTGTTTACTTTATATAAGATTCGCGCCCTAAGACACTCAACGAGATTCTCCAGGATGCTCAAGAGGAAGTTATCGACCGGAACTGACCATAAATGGGGGTCAAATAGGCTTCCGACGCGCAGAGTTCTGACCAATTAAGAGCTACCTGTGTCCATGGAATTTCCTGTGGGATTACACGAAACAAGTGGGGGCGGAAAAAGTCAATAAAACCCACATTCTGTCAAGAAAGTTTTACGGCTAGTCTTTGTTTTTGCATCATTAGTGTTTCGTGTAGATGCTTTTTTCTCATTTCATTGTTCTTTATTTCCGATTTTGTCGTTCTGAAATCATCGCCACCGGAAGATAATAGTCAATAATGCGGGAGACATATCTCAATAGTTTCAGTAAGATCAACTAGGATTTCCCAATACAAAATCAAGAAAATCATTTACTTTACAGAAACAACAAGCACACAACTATAATAGAAGGTCTTTATTTCACTTCTTTAAGACGTACAAAACTTAAAAAGGCCAGAGCGCTTTCGAGAGTAAATACGCTCTTCATCAGTGGCTATATGGAAATAGAAATGATCGTTTATATATAGACCAGAAAAAGTGACAAATTTGCATAAATACAATTATCAATAAACTTCCGCTTATCTAAGGAGAATCCAAAAATACAAAACATTTTGAACAGATTCAAAATGTTTTTTTTTTAAATTTTGTACGTCTTATAGGAAGTGAAATAAATACCCTGTATTATAGTTGTGTGCTTGTTGTTTCTGCTAATTGAAATCAGACGTGATGCCAATTCATTTATTCATTTACTTTACTTTTAAGGATTACGTATTTCTATTTCAAGTCTTTGTTTTTAATTTTTTTCTTATTCATAAAATTACAATGCATTTCCAAATTAATTTTTTTTTATTTCAACACATTTTGGAGAACATTTTATGTAATAAGATTGATGTATAAAACCCTTTGAATTTTTTTCTCTGAAAAATGTTCATTCAAGATGGTGCTCCGCACTAAAAAGTTGGAAACGATCGAAATGTGAGTCACTACAAAAAGTACTTTGCAATGAGGTATGCATTTACAGTTTAGTTCAACGGTAAAATGTTTGATAGATAAAAAGTTAGTTTTTCAATATTTCCTATTTTAGGGGTTTAATACAACAAAATGTTCGATTTATCGTGTAGTATTGAATAGCTCTCCTTTAAACAAAACTGGGGATCAGAAAGATGTGAAGATCTTTAGAGAAAATTTGCGTATAACAGATTTCAAATATTTGCTTTTAAACAGTTGCGGCATACCAAAATATTCTTATTGTGGGTGAAAGATAAAACATACTTCATCGTAGGATAAAAATATGGGGTTTGGGATAAAGATTATTCGATAAAATTTGCATGAACATTTAAAAAGAAATAAATACATTTAGGACGAGAATATAAATGTTTGAATTGTTGATTGATTCCGAAACACATTTCCCCATAATTTTCTTATTTTACAATTGTTTCGCGTTAAAATAGTCGATGTATTGAGAAAATACACAACGATCTTTTTTAAGCAAAAATAATTAATTCTAATTCTGTAAAAGTGTCGATCTTGCAAAAAAATACTTCACTTGCTATGTACTTATCCACAGGGTATTTCGCATCAAAATCTTCGAATGGCTGGGTAAGCATTAAATATTCATCCTGATAAAAGAAAATCTGGAAACTGGTACAAGGTGGATTGTTTGATAGAAATGACGGATACATTAAATAATTCGATTACTTTTTTAAGCAACGTTAATTATTGTAATTAGTAAAAGGAGCAATCTTGCACAAAAATATTTAACTTTCAATATAGTTTCTAAAAGGGAATTTCGCTCCAAAGCATTCGAATTGCTAGTTAAGCATTAAATATCATTCCTGTTAAAACAATAATTGGTAAATTGGCATAAGGTGGAATGCGTGATAAAAATGACGACACATATATTAATTCAATCAATTGAAAAGCGACTACAGAAACTGTAATTATTCAGAATTAAATAAATATGTGATTTACTTTTCGAGGTTTTGGCACTTTTAAACTTTTAATTTTCATTGAACAAAGCTTAAAAACCATTATTTAGCTTAACCCAGGATGAATACATTCACTATTTCATAATATTGATATAAAACACTCCATGCTTAAAGAATCGTGACGTTAGCATAAATCTCTCTTTAAGTGCTATCTATTCTAGTAAAATATGCAAATTTTCCCTTCAAAATTATAGACTGCATTGCAAGTAACTGAGTGCTAAGTTTGCTCATGGATATACTTTATTAAGTATGGACCGCAATTCCAATTTGAAGAACCCTTTATCACTTAATCATAAGAGATACAGGGTTAATTGTTTCTCAAAAAATTATGAAAGATGATGCAAACAATGCAAAACACACTTTTGTTCAATATTTAGAGTACACTATTTTGCAAATTTGAATGGAACGTACATATGTACCCCTATGGCCGATATGGGAAAGAAACTTGAAGCATTGCAATCGATATATTTGCTTATTTATTAATACATTTATATAAAATATATGTTACAAATGGTGAAAATGGAATAATAAATACACATTTAAACTTTAAAAATTACATTTTGAATGAAAAGCAGGAAATGTGACGAATCAGGTTCAGAAAGATGTAAAGCAAAAATAAATATTTCAATTACAAGGGTTTTTTGCAATTACTGGATTTTTTTAGTCTTTTTAATTTTAGTATTTGCACAGTGGACACATCTGTTTCTTTTCCCAACTTTATCCATGATGTGTTCAGAAGTGGGTGAAATGTATCATTTTTTTTTGTGTGTGTGTGGTGGTGGGGATTATGCAATCAGACATAAGCTGCCGTCTGTTAGTGTATTCCCAAATTAGACATTCATTAGACATTCATTAGACATTCATCCACTTTTTGTGATCTATTCTCATAAAACCCTGGGTACAGCATCTATGCACGGGACTTGACAGAATTAACTCCATAAAAATTCATCATTCCTGGAACTTAATCGTCTAGCTCTTTTTTCTTCCCCTTGAGTAAAATTTCGTTTCTTATAGGCAGCGGTCAAGTCTGATCTCTTCCTAAGTTTTATCTGTCTATATTCTCTTCTTAATTCGGAGTGTCTGTATTCCAAGTGTCGGAATGTCTGTATTACTGTGAACGGTAACTGGGAATACAAGTATTACAGTGAACGGTAACTGGGAATACAAGTATTACAGTGAACGGTAACTGGGAATACAAATTATTACCTGGAACGCTGTTGATTGGAAGATTTTGTCCTTTTCTTGGGTCATTTTTTCTACCCGTGAACTAACCAGCTTCATCAGCCATTTCTTCTGGATGTTACTTGCCTGTAAAACTGCCATTGTGAAGTCTGGGCCATCATACTGTATTGCGCTAATTATTCCGTTAGCTTTAGTTCTTTGAGCAAATATTGCACACATTATTGTAAACAACTTGCGACCACTAACGGTTATAAATATAACAACCAGTTTTTATTGTAAAAATTTTAGCAAGTTCTGCGCCCGCTCAGAGGGTGCAAAATTTTCCTTTCGCCTCCTATCACAACCCCCTTTTTTGCGTCCCCTTCAAAAGTAGCAATGCAGCGATATTGGGTCCATGTTTAGCTTGAGCAGGTTGAGTGGGTCCATTGCAGAGTCAAAGATACGGCTTGAAAATTGCATCAAAATCGGAGCAAGCGCACGTGCCCGATCCAGTGACGAGCAATCGACAAGAGATCGGTTGTTGGATGCCGAGAGAAGTGAGAGAGTTCGCATTTTGTGGTGCTTCCATCTTATGAATAGCGTTGCGATCATCGCCTAGAAGGTTGTGTACTCGTTTTGTCATCCAGTTCATCACTATGATTCGACTGTGCTCCGTGGGGGTTAAAACCCAGACATGGAAGCACGATAGTACAAAGGTTAAGCTAAACGACATCTTCCAGCATAAACACATATTTCGAGATGTGCTTTGTATTACACCAATCGATCTTTGTTAGAATGGTGAAGAACCGGTCGCCATATAATAATTTTTTTACTCTGCGAAAAGGCAATCTTCTTTGATTGAGAAGAAATATGTATCAGCAATTATCGTCTGACATATTAAAAACAGCAAACGATATTTCTGATATATTTTGGGAGCATATAAATGTCGCCTAACTGAAAAATATTCTACTATTTTAAAGTCTTGATACATGATACGATTTCAAAATTTGATATTCGTGACTTTTTGACCACCCTGTATTTAGTTACTATTCATCTTCATCGAAATTATTGTATGCTTTATAAAATAGTACAATGATTCTAGAATAAAATAATATCTGTTTTCCTAAAAAGAAAATATATGATAATTTTACTTCCATATTTTTACTTTTATATGACGTGTTTATGTTTCCTTAGATTAAAATTGCATTTTTATTTCAAAGACTAAGAATATATTATTTTACATAACATGTTTTTTATTTCTTTCAGATATCCCATTGTTTTGTGTCTATTGTGTCTACCGTGGTTTAAAAAAATCTGAACTATATTGACAAAGTCTTACATTATCAGTCTTGAGCCTATAATGATAAAAGGAATTTACATTTTAAAACTTGGTCCAATCTAAATTCAATATTTCGAAACGCAAAGGTAATTATAAATCATTTTTGCTTACTTTACATTTTATTGTTAATTTCAGTTCATCCCTATACAAGCTACCCCTTTAAATTAGATTTTCTGTGAATTATATCTTTGTGAAAAATACATCATGTAGTTAAATGTAATTACATGTAATTAAACACTATTTTAAGATAATTTAATATCAATCATAATTTCAATTTCTATGATTCAAAAATGTTGCGTCATTTTCGCAAACAGTATGGCCAATTAAGGTTTGCTGGTTTCATAGGCAAGCGCCGTAACATGAAGAGTCAAGCTGCATGGTTCAAGTTCAATTCACCATTAGGACACTATTGTCGGACTGCAATGTGCACACTTGATTTCATACTTTTCCCAACATAAAAAGTAAATTCGGAGAAGAGTTAAGCAAATTGTTATCATTTAAATACATTCCCCCATCTGCATGTTTTCTATATATAAACTATCTGCAATGCCCGCAGCTAGTTGACACAATCAATAGCAATCCCATATTTAGTCATTTTTTTTTGTAAATAAACCAGAAAAAGAACCCCGAGCTCATAAACTGGAGTAAACCTGCTCTCCTCCTTTAAACTATAAATCTTCATCCTCATCCATAAATAACATGTGTATCTTAGAAAAATAGGGTAACCCCAAAATAAAAATACATAACTTCGACCCCTACCCCAAAATCAGAAATTCCCGCCTCCAACGTACACAATTAGAATCAAAATCAGTATTTTAGTACGCAAACAGATTGGCGGTTAGTTCAATACAATAAGAGCGCTCATCCCTACCAGAAATGACATGACATTCTTAGGATAGCCAACATCTGCAACCTCAAGACGTCTGAGAATTGACCGCCACGTTAACCATGGATTAGTTACCGTATCACGTGTTTGAGCGACAAACTGCCGGTAGAAACGAAAGGCAGCGGTGGTTGCTTTGAAATAAAGAGTACTAATTCGTTAATTAAATGTAAATGCTCATCCCTACCAGAAATGACATGACATTCTTAGGATAGTCAATATCTGCAACCTCAAGACGTCTGAGAATTGTCCGCCACGTTAACCATGGATTAGTTACCGTATCACGTGTTTGAGCGACAAACTGCCGGTAGAAACGAAAGGCAGCGGTGGTTGCTTTGAAATAAAGAGTACTAATTCGTTAATTAAATGTAAATGCTCATCCCTACCAGAAATGACATGATATTCTTAGGATAGTCAATATCTGCAACCTCAAGACGTCTGAGAATTGTCCGCCACGTTAACCATTGATTAGTTACCGTATCACGTGTTTGAGCGACAAACTGCCGGTAGAAACGAAAGGCAGCGGTGGTTGCTTTGAAATAAAGAGTACTAATTCGTTAATTAAATGTAAATGCTCATCCCTACCAGAAATGACATGACATTCTTATGATAGTCAATATCTGCAACCTCAAGACGTCTGAGAACTGTCCGCCACGTTAACCATGGATTAGTTACCGTATCACGTGTTTGAGCGACAAACTGCCGGTAGAAACGAAAGGCAGCGGTGGTTGCTTTGAAATAAAGAGTACTAATTCGTTAATTAAAAGTAAATGCTCATCCCTACCAGAAATGACATGACATTCTTAGGATAGCCAACATCTGCAACCTCAAGACGTCTGAGAATTGACCGCCACGTTAACCATGGATTAGTTACCGTATCACGTGTTTGAGCGACAAACTGCCGGTAGAAACGAAAGGCAGCGGTGGTTGCTTTGAAATAAAGAGTACTAATTCGTTAATTAAATGTAAATGCTCATCCCTACCAGAAATGACATGACATTCTTAGGATAGTCAATATCTGCAACCTCAAGACGTCTGAGAATTGTCCGCCACGTTAACCATGGATTAGTTACCGTATCACGTGTTTGAGCGACAAACTGCCGGTAGAAACGAAAGGCAGCGGTGGTTGCTTTGAAATAAAGAGTACTAATTCGTTAATTAAATGTAAATGCTCATCCCTACCAGAAATGATATGACATTCTTAGGATAGTCAATATCTGCAACCCCAAGACGTCTGAGAATTGTCCGCCACGTTAACCATGGATTAGTTACCGTATCACTTGTTTGGGCGGCAAACTGCCGGTAGAAACGAAAGGCAGCTGTGGTTGCTTTGAAATTAGGAGTACTGATTCTTTAATTAAATGTAAATGTTCATCCCTACCAGAAATGACATGCCATTCTTAGGATAGCCAACATCTGCAACCTCAAGATACAGTGCTTAGAACTAATAGTGTGCCGACCGAGGCGAAAAACAGGTTCCCTAAAAACCGCCTCCGCCAGACGGCGATGGTCTCGAATTAGCGGTCTAAAGCGGAGGAGTTAACATTAAAACTAATGGGAATTTATTCCAAATGAAATGACCGATATCTTTCGAAATAACTGAAGAATCTGTGTGAAATTTGGTGCGATTATTGTAAGTGGTATATACAAAACGTCATTTGATTTTCAGAGAGATTGAGCAAGGGATATATTCTTATTTTTAAAAATTTATTTAACTTTATCTGTGGTTGTTCAAACATTTGAGGTCCAAAATAATCAAGTTCATTCATCACAGTAACGTGATATTCGGTATGACTTTTTCTCTTGTGGTACATTTCAGTTCTTTCGATTTCGAATCTTATCGGGCTAGCCCGTCCTGGGCCAGCCATAGGACTTAACTGGTTTTTAGAGAATAACTCGAAAATCAGAGAAAGTAGGAAATCTAAATTTAATAAATCGTATTCGTTTGGGGTATATTTTAATTTTTTCAATTTTGAACCGTAGCGGGTTAGCCCGTCTTAGGCCCGCCTTAGAAACTCACTCTTTTTTGCGGTATTACTCGAGAACAGGTGCATCTAAAAATTCGAAGTGTAGCATATCCTTGTCATTTGCTGTTGTATATTTTAACTCTTTGGATTAAAAATCTTACCGGGCTAGCCCGTCCTGAGCCCAACAAGAGGAATATATCTTTTTTTTTAGGATAACTCAAAATTCGGAGCATCTAGAATGTCTAAATTTAATATATCATTGTCCTTAGGGGTATATTACATTTTATCGCATTTCGAACCTTATCGGGCTAGCCCGTCTTGGCTCGTCATAGAAATTTACTCACTTTTCAAGAATAACTCGATCAATCGGAGTAGCTAAAAAAATGTAAATTTAGTATATAATTTCGTTTTGGACGAATTTTAATTTAGATTTTGAACCTCATCGAGCTAGCCCGTCTTGGGTCCGCTGAAGAATGTTTTCGTTTTTGAAGAATAACTCGAGAGCCACAATAGCTAAAAATTCCAAGTTTAACATGTCGTTGGCTTTTGTGGTACATTTAAGTTTCTTCGGATTTGAACTTTATCGGGGTAACCCGTCCTGGGCCCGACATAGGAATGGACCCGTTTTTTAGAATAACAGGAAAATCGGGGCAACTAGAAAATATAAATGTAGTACATCCTTATCTTCTGGGGAACATTTTAATTCCTTCGATTTTGAACCGTATCGGGCGAACCCGTTTTGGGCTCGCCTTAGAAATTCATTTTTGGGGGGGGGGATAACTCTAGACCGGGAGCATCTAAAAGCTTAAAATTTAGAATGTCGTTGTCATTTGCGGTATATCTTAGCTCATTGGATTTGAAACCTTATCGGACTAGCCCGTCCTGGGCCCAACAAAAAGAATGTACTCGTTTTTTAAGAATAACTCCAAAACTGTAGCAGCTTGAATGTCTAAATTTAGTATATCATTGTATTTTAGGGTATATTTTATTTCTTTGGATTTTGAACCTTATCAGGCTAGCCAGTCTTGGACCCGACGTAGAAATGTACTGGTTTTTCGAGAATAACTCAAAAATCGAAGCAGCTGGAAAAATCAAAATTTAGTATATTATTTTCTTTTGGGGTAAAGTTTAATACTTTCGAATTTGAACCCTATAGAGGTAGCCCGTCCTGGGCCCGACATAATTATGCACTCGTTTTTTTAATAACTCAAGCAGAGCAGCTAAAATATTTTATATATCGTTGTTTTAGGTATATATTTTAATTCTTTAGATTTTGAATCTTATTGGGCTAGCCCGTTTTAGGTTCGTCTTAGGAATGCCCTCGTTTTGGGGAAATATTTCGAGAAATGAGAAGCTAAAAATTCCAAGTTTAGCACGATCGCATTCCTAACCCAATCGCATTCCTAAGGCGGACTCAAAATGGGCTAGTACGATGAGGTTCAAATTATAAATTATGATAAACCCCAAAAGAAATTGATATACTCCGATTTACGAGTTATTTTTGAAAAACGAGTACATTATCACTATGTCGGGCCCAAGTCGGTCGAGCCCGAAAGGTTCAAAATCCAAAGAAGTAAAATATACCCTAAAAGACAATGGTATACTACATTTAGATATTCTATCTGCTACAGTTTTGGAGTTATTCTTAAAAAACGAGTACAATCTTCTTGTTGGGACCGGGACGGGCTAGCCCGATCAGGTTTTAAATCCAATGATCTAAGACATACCGCAAATGACAACGACATTCTAAACTTGAAACTTTTAGATACTCCGGTTCTAGAGTTATTGCCCCCAAAAAGTGAATTTCTAAGGCGGGCCTAAAACGGGTTCGCCCGATATGCTTCAAAATTGAAGGAATTAAAATATTCCCCAAAAGATAAGTATGTACAAAATTTATATTTTCTAGTTCCCCCGATTTTCCAGTTATTCTAAAAAAATATGTCCATTCCTATGTCGGGCCCAGGACGGGCAATCCCGATAAAGTTCAAATCCGAAGAAACTTAAATATACCCCACCGACATTGCCAATGACATGTTAAACTATATATAGCCTTATAATATAGCCAACGACATGTTAAACTTGGAATTTTTAGCTACTTCGGCTCTCGTGTCATTCTTCAGAAACGAATGCATTCTTCAGCTGATACAAGACGGGCTAGCCCGATGAGGTTCAAAATCTAGATTAAAATCCATTTAAAAGGGAATGATATACTAAATTTGCATTTTTTAGCTACTCCCATTGATCGAGTTATTCTTGAAAAGAGAACGAATGTCTATGGCGGGCTCTAAACGGGCTAGCCCGATAAGATTCGAAATGCGATGAAATGTAATATACCACAAAGGACAGTGATATATTAAAGTTAGACATTCTAGATGCTCCGAATTTTTAGTTATTCTCAAGAAACAATATATTCCTGTTGTTGGGCTCAGGATGGGCTAGCTCGAATAGATTTTTAATTCAAAGAGTTAAAATATACAGCAAATGACAAGGATATGCTAAATTTGGAATTTTTAGATGCACCTGTTCTCGAGTTATACCGCAAAAAAGGATGAGTTTCCAAGGCGGGCCTAAGACGGGCTAACCCGGTACGGTTCAAAATTGAAAAAATTAAAATATACCCCAAAAGAAAACGATATATTAAATTTAGATTTCCTACTTTCTCTGATTTTCGAGTTATTCTCAACCAGGTAAAGTCCTATGGCGAGCCTAGGACGGGCTAGCCCGATAAGCTTCAAAATCCAAAGAACTGTAGTATACCACAAGGGGAAACGTCATAATAAATTTCACGTTACTGTGATAAATGAACCTGATTATTCTGGACCTCAAAGGTTTGAATGAACACCATATCAAGTTAAATAAAATTTTAAAAATACAAATATATCCCAAGCCTAATCTCTCTGAAAATCAAATGACTTTTTGTGTATACCACTTACAATAATTACATCAAATTTCACACAAATTATTCTGTTATTTCGAAGGATATCTGTCATTTCATTTGCAATAAATTCCCAATAGTTTCAATATTAACTCCTCCGCTTTAGACCACTTATTCGAGACCAACGCCGTCTGGCGGAGGCGGCTTTTCAGGAACATCTCCCAGCATTGAGAGGTATAGGCGGTCGGCACACTATTACTTTTAGACACTGTACTCAAGACGTCTGAGAATTGTCCGCCACGTTGACCATGGATTAGTTACCGTATCACGTGTTTGAGCGACAAACTGCCGGTAGAAACGAAAGGCAGCGGTGGTTGCTTTGAAATGGAGATTACTGATTCGTTAAGTATATGTAAATGCTCATCCCTACCCTACCAGAAATGACATGACATTCTTAGGATATCCAACATTTGCAACCCCAAGATGTCTGAGAATTGTCCGTCACGTTAACCATGGATTAGTTATCCTATCAAGTGTTTGAGCGACAAACTGCCGGTAGAAACGAAAGGCAGCGGTGGTTGCTTTGAAATGAAGAGTACTGATTCGTTAAGTATATGTAAATGCTCATCCCTACCCTATCAGAAATGACATGACATTCTTAGGATAGCCAACATCTGCAACCCCAAGACGTCTGAGAATTGTCCGCCACGTTAACCAAGGATTAGTTACCGTATCACGTGTTTGAGCGACAAACTGCCGGTAGAAACGAAAGACAGCGGTGGTTGCATTGAAATGAAGAGTACTGATTCGTTAATTAAATGTAAATAAAACAAAACAAGTCACAAACACAATATTTTTATTTTTAGAGATAAGAAATCCAATTTTATACTGACACATTTTAAAGACTGCAAATTGCAAAGTTTAGGAAGTGAAACAATTTTAAAAAGAAACTCGCGAAAAATTCTCTGATGTTTTGAACTACTAATTCTTAAAAATATTGTACATAAACACAAACTATCCATATTTTGGGAATTCGGACTCTTGAAGTCAATGTAAAATATACTTATCTTAAGTTTAAAAAAATTGAGATCTTATATTTGAATTTGAATAATATATATTTTTAGCTATCCCTCCCGTCCATAAAAAGCATATTTTTACAAATATTAAAAAAAATATATTAAATTTTTAAAAGTTCGAAAGTTTCATTTCAACTTCTCGAATCGTTATCTATATAAAAATTATATATAAAACTGCGAACATCTGAGTCGATTTAGAGCTTCAAAATAGAGAGGACATACATACAAAAAACCAAATATTATTACAGACAAACACGGGTTTTCAAGCGTTAATGTTATAGATGGGTTTACAAGTTATCAACCATCAACATACTCACGGTGGTGTACTGAGTACTCTATTTAGCGTTGATCCTGCAGTATCTTACATAACAATGACGTATATGGATCGAGACTACATCAATCTTCTCTTGAAACAAAATGTGATGTGATTAATTACGTCGTCTCAGGAGTCTTAAAGTGCTATAAACAGAGTAAATTCAAATGCGTCACATTTTATTTTGTACCTTTCATACCTAAAAATGTTATGCTTATTAATTGAATACTTGTATCACAATATGAAAATCAATCCTGTATGAAAATCAACAAGGTGGATGCGATAATAATATTTTTTAAAAATGTATAAATTCATGATTTTATTAAAATTTTATTTTGATATATGTTACTTACGCTCATGATAGCAACAAAACTACTGCTTCCAGAAACAAAAGTATTGCTGATTATGATGCAAAAGTATCAATTTAAGAAGCTATACTTACAAATAAAAGTTTTTATAATGAAAGTTCTTAAAAATGTAATTTAAAATCTAATTAAATTTTACATTCGATTAACCGAACATTCGATTCAAATTAAAATCAAAAGGCTTCCAATATTCTCAGATTGTAAATTCATGTACCAAATTTCATTTGAAACGCTCCATTTGTTCGTGAGATATCGTCTCCACAGACTCACGGACACATACATACGCACACATAGGTACCACCTCAAAAACGATTGATTTGAGTTCAGGGATGCTTGAAACGTGCTCTTCCGTTGAAAACTCAATTCGAATTTTTGACCACGTCACAATACTTTCCCTATACATTTTACTATGTATATAGAAAAAGAAATAACAGAAACGGTTTCAAAAGATAATATGAGCTAACTTCCTCAACTAAAAGAAGACATCAATCGATTATTCTATTAAAATATCGTTGAATTAAACTAAAAGTAAGAAGGATATTACTAAATTGTAAGAAATATAACCGGTTTTGTATGCTAAATGAGCTAAATTTTATTCTCAGAAATGCACATAAAGAATGCCTCTCTGGTATGAAGATGTGAGGATTTCATAATTTATCAATAAAAAGATTATCAGAGTTCTAATAAATGAAGAAATTCCTAAAAATAAATACAGAGGTAGTGTGGAGAAATAACCTGATTTGGATAGCTACAATAGTGGCCTCATCACTTATATTCACATAACCAACGAACAAATTGCTTTAAAAGGAGTTTCTTCAGTAGTCAGCTAACTAATTTGTAGTCACTTAATCAAGTAACGTAATCTCACTACCTAATCACATAACTAACTTGTAGTCGCCTAACTGGCACATGCTTACTTTCTGCAAGGAAGTTGTATGAGTTTTCCCCGAAATCAAATCCTGAATTGCAGAAGTTCGCAGCATGGAAACATACTTCGTGCACATGGCCGTATATAGAGAGGGACAGGGGGTTGTTGTTGTTGAGACCCAGACCGTCCGACCTACCAGAAAGGTGTAAGGTAACTGTATGGGCGGCCGGGAAGTGCCACCCAATTTAGACCGGAACCCAGTGGGGAAGGCATCCACAGGGACCGTACCCTCCTTCCCCTACCACCAACCTCTCGGAAGGACTTACGGACCCACATGTTTAACGTGATCGTACTCCGCATGAACACGGCGGCATTTGTGGTAGCGTGCAAATCTAGCGCGCAAACCACGGGGATACCGCACCCGAGATGGCCAACAGCACGCGGTGTTCCGAGGTGGTCACCCACCAAGTACTAACCGCGCCCGATGCTGCTTGACTTCGGTGATCTAACGAGAACCGGTGTTTTCAGCACGGTACGGCCGTTGGCCCTAGGGACAGGGGGTGAAAGACCCAGGCCACCCGACTCACCCTAGGGTATGAGCAGCTGGTTGAGTGGCCGGATGAGGGACAGGGGGTGTAACCCGCCCTCCCCCCATCTGGAAAACTGCTAATTTAATTAAAAGCCAATATGAGAGCAATTCAAGTGAGAAAAAAGCCTTTTGGAATTAGAACATTTAACCACAATTCTGTGTTGTCTCGCACGTGTATATTAATAAAAACAATTTAAACTTATACCTAAATAGAAAACTTAGAATTATTGCATTTGGTTTGTTTCTGAATGTCCAATTTGTCAGTTTAATTTCTCTGTCTCCAGGAAGGTTAGAATTCTGTTACGAAAGGGGGAATAATTTTTAAAGGTGATTCGCACTAATTTTTAAAAATTGATGCACATTAATTTTTAAATGTGCTATGTACACTAATTCTTAAAATGTAATGCTCATACTATCTATTCAAATTTAATTTGTAACAATACATATTTCAAGATTGATAGTAATCTCTAAATTTTGAAAAAAAATCCCTGAAAAAAATTCTGCATACGCCCATGTTTGTGCACAGCGATGTATGTACAGATAATTTTAGACTCTAATATATCTAGAAAATTTCAATCATTTTAAGTTATTTAAATACTATCTGTTTGTCAAGATAGTAATATATCAACAATAGAAATTAAATTTCATCCAAAAAATCTTGATTTAATACAATATAAAGTTATATATGCCATTTTTGAGAAATGCCTCTCAAACCCATATTAAATAAATGACTACATGTGCTCAAATGTATCAATGAAATGCTGTTTTTATAAATAATTCTTGACGAACAAAAGAATAGAACCATGCTCATTACTCTAGGACTACCTGTTCTGGAGATATATCAGTTTTTTTATAGTATTGTAACATCCCTTTTGAAAATAAATCCAGTCGCCAAATGAAAATGAAAATGGAATTCAAACTGCAAATTCTGTGCAATTTCTAATAATTATCCGTGTAATTATGTGTCAATTAAACTCAATTTAATGAATTACGAAAGAAAAGAAATGGATAATGAGTTTGAGTCTGCAAGGAAAGTCATGTGCTGCCCACATCAGAATTTTTTATAATTTTTGACGACGAAAAGAATAAGACCATGCTCATTACTCTCAGACTAGCTGTTTGGAAAATCTTTCAGTTTTTTCATAGTTTTGCGACGTCCCTTTTGAAAATACACCCAATCGCCAAATGAAAATGAAAAAGGAATTAAAACTGCAAATTCTGTGCAATTTCTAATAATTATCCGTGTAATTATGTGTCAGTTAAACTCAATTTAATGAATTATGAAAGAAAAGCAAGGGATAATTAGTTTGAGTCTGTAAGGAAAGTCATGTTCATTTAACTGAAGTAATGTGGATTCGAAAAATACATTTCATTTATTTGTTTTGCATTTATTGAGGAGCAAGATGTAATTTTTCCCAAATAACATTTGTTCTTGCATAATATTAATGCGCTGTTTCTGAAGTCGGATATGGAAAAAATGATTGAAAGTTCAAATGGCAGATGCATTATTAAAATTTTATATGGAGGTTAACTTCCATCAGGATCATGCAGTATAACTAAAAGGATTTTAATCCAGGTAAGGTTTTAGCATCGTAGAATTTATATTGAACGGAAATATAATTTGATTTATTCAAATGATGTCTTAGTATACATGAGATACACGAGAAAGCGTTTCTTGATAATGCTCCACATATAATGATTTTAGACATTCCTTTTATTATATTTAGTCTGCTGGGATTTTAATTTTTTTTGTTTTAAATTTTGTATTCCGTTTCAAATTTGATGTTTGGTGTATCATTTTGTTGTGATATGTTTGGTAGCTTTGTTATGAATTTATACTTTCGATACAATACATGATAATGTATAGGAAAAGTATTAGATATCGAAACTCTAGTTTTCGATGGATATGCACGCTTTGAGTAATCTAGTACACGGAAAAAACTTTAGAGTGGCATTTGTGTGTGCACCCGAGTAGGTGTCTGTCTGTTTTTGTTGTTGAGACCCAGACCGTCCGACCTACCAGAAAGGTGGTGTCTGTGCATTTGTTCAATGTATATAACCATTCTAGCTCAAAATATAATCATCGAACTTTCACAAAATTGCTGTACGAATTACACAAAAATGCCCAAATGATGATTTTATATTGATACGATTCGGAAAGTGATAACTTGCCTTTTTATGAAATAGCCAGTAAAAATTATCAAAATCTGTAATACAAAACTAAATATAATTAATTATATTGATTAAATAGATGTTGTATTTAATTTTGACTACAAAAAAATTGCAAAAAATGCTACAAAAATTGGCGACAATATTCCACAATATCGCCAACTTGGAGACTTTTTGAATATCTCGCCAACTAGACGAATTTGTTAACACATTGGCAGAAATGATATTAAATTAGATGAATATTCAATGTTTTGAAAAGTAACTTTAAATTTGATAATTCCTATTGCTTTGGGGAAATAAATATATTTTATTCAAAATACAGTGATTTTTAAGGTTTGTGGAACAATTATGTTTTGTTAGGGCATCTGAGGTGTCATAAATTAATTGCGTTTTTTGAGGGATGATAAAGCAATTATTATAGGGAGTCGTATAAGAATTAATCAATATGACGGGATTAACATTCAGTGTTATTATGCGCCCCAGTGATTGGTTGGTTGTTATAGTAACGCGATTCGACTTTTCCAAATTAAATAACGGTATGTTAAATATAATATTGGAGTATAGAAACATTATAACAATTTAAATTTTGAATTTTAGAAATCTATTGTTTGGAATTTAGATCATCAGTTTTATATAAAAATATCTGTTTCTAATTAATATAGTCGTTTAGTATATGTGCATACTGCTTAGCCTAAGCTTGCTCTATTTCGAATTGTCAGGTTAGATTTGCAATAAAATAAAAGTTAATTGTGTACTTCAAACTAGTTTTGCATGTTGTCACCTAGAAAAGCGCCCAACAATTATGTGCAATTATGTGCAACGCTATATGCAAGGCAAATTCTTAACTTTGTTCCATAGATATTGTACATCGTTAACTGTGAAAGAAGCAAAGTCATTGCATTATGTAGTGAAAGTAATTTGCTGTCTACATATTTTGTCATCTTGTTATTAGAAAAAAAGAAAGACAAAACGATCATATTACCAACATTAAACATGGTATAGCAGTTATATGAACATATAATTGAAAATGGTAAAATATGATAAAATATGATAAAATTTAGCTTTACAAAAATTTGTTGGCTTCCATGATTCGGGTGATGTATATAGATTCATTGCAAAGAGACAAAAGCAAAGATATGTGGCTATTAAATCAGTGTATGTTTTGATATCCCTTTTGTTATACATAATTGTATAAAACGTTAATTTCAAAAGTTACATTATACTGCAATTTTTTTCTTGTTTGTGTTCTTACTTGACTAATTAAAGTATGTTTTCTAAGTTTCTAAAGATTCTCTGTTTAGTTAACAATAAAAACACATTCAAAAAGCAGCTGTATAAAAGTAAGACAAACGTTGACAATGCTTTGCATGTAGAAGAAGAAACAAAATCCTATTTCATTAATAATTAGAAGTTAGAAACGTTCCAGTGTATATTTTACACAGTTAAATCAAAATAAATATGCTAATAATAAATTATTTTCTAAACGTGCTTGAAGAAAACTACAAAGAACTAATTGGCGCGTCCAATTATAAATTGAATTGAACTGCTATTTACGATTTTTTTAGCTGAAGCGGAATACATAGAAATTCAAATACGACACAATAAAAATGTTTATGTTTATGACAGCCTAAAAAATTAATTTAGTCATAAATTCTTTCTTAGACAAAGAAATTATATGTTATTAGCACGTGTCCCCCCTAAACATTTGTTCATCTAATTTTTGAATTCGAAATTGTCAAATCTTACATTTATCAATGTAAGGTAACGCATTTCTTCATTCCAACTCAGGTAACACATTTCTTATTTTTGTAACATACTCAGGTAACACTTCGTAATAAATTGATGCCTTTTACGAAAGAGTTTAGACGTGTATGTAAGACAAAGTTCTGTTTGGTAAAATCTGGCGAAAATATCATTTTCTTGAAAGACAGTATTGCATTTCGTCACGTCTATAAGTCATCTAGAATTTTATAGAGAGGCATTTATTTCATTTAAAATTACAATATTTCGTTTTCTGGAATGAAACTAGTGTTATTTGGTATAGAGCGTTCCTCCTAAGTTCTTTTCCACCTTATGCATTCGTTTAAATTTCGATTAAAGTGTTCTAGAGCTACAGAAGCAGGGTACTAATAGGATAGTGGCTATACGCTATCGATTTAGAAAGTTTGCAGTGCCTCTAGCGGTGAAATATAGAATTTATAATTTCTAACTAAACAAAGCAAAATAGACGAACATTTTAAAATTCAAAGTTGTATAAAAATCAAATTCTCAAATACATTTTTGAAAAAAAATCATAAGAAATCTCAGGACCTTCGATAATGATAAATAAACAATCATATCCGACATAAATTTTCATTGGAAAATAAATGGCATCAATTTTAAAACGTTAATGTCACCCATTCTCGATATATTGAACGTTCTTCAAATAAATTTATCAAAAGCTGCATAAAATTGAAAACTGGTAATCATTATCAAATAGTTTCACTTTTTACATGCAATATTATGCAGCAGATCTGCTAATAATATTCTCATAAATCTAGTACATTTCATTCACGAGAGAAGGTTCTCTATGTACCAGTGTTTCATATTTTGAAGTCAAAGAATTCGTTCATAGTCATATATTTCACATTAACAATTAATTGGATTTTGATGAGGATTTTGCACATGGATATGGATAAGTCACTCTGGTTTAAACTCAGTTTAATATGTTGCCAAAAGCGCCTCATTTTGATTTTTATGGTGTTAATTCAACGCCTTGAGTCAGGACAATGCACCCTGACAGGGGACATTGGCTAACAGGACATTGCCAATGTCATTGGGGGAGGGGGGGCAGGGCACTGTCCCATTGGATGGGGAGGCAGGGACATTGGCAAACAACTACTTGACTTCAAAACAAACCATAGTCAGGCCTTAGGGTTTAAATTACGAATTTTCCTCACAAATTAAGCAGAATTTAGGCAGGCATGAGTATTATTACTAAGTAGAGGAGAGAACTTAGAAACTAAGTGTTTGTCTAATTTGTAGGAAGCAGTACCATTATTAATTAAAATGGGTCTGAAAAGAACACCTGCTTTATGAACGTTGGGGCGAGTGTACAAACTATTAGCACAGTTGGTCACAGAAGGAATCAGGGACTTTCAATAATGTTCAAGAATTACACATGAAGATTTGGTGACTTGTATAATTTTTGTTTAAAACAGAATTACTAGGTTCCTATCGAATAGCACAATGCGGTAATAATATTGATTAAATTTTCAACTTTTTCTACATACATTTTTTTAACCAAAACAACAATCTGACCATCCTTGTCAACCTTAGTGATAACTAAATCAGTATTGTTACGTAATGCGTTGAAGTTGTCTTTTAGATTTGTTAATATGTGATTTAGAAATGTTATCATTGAATTCGACAGCGTTGACAATGAGATATCTAATAGCGTCCGTTTGAGCGGTAGATAGAGCGCTGAATTTGAAAGTTTTTTTCAACTGGGGCGATAAAACTAAGGACAGACAATTTAGGAGTAACAGCCAAATTGTTATTTAAAAATCATTATTTAGTTTTAAGGCATTGATTTCAGTTTTGTTAAGGTGAACCTTAGATAAATTTACCACATAATTTTCATTAACAACCGGAAGAACATTGAAATAACTAGGAGTTAAATGTTGACAAAGTTTCAAAAATTTTGTATCCACAGAAACCTTATGTAAAGCAGAAGAATTAGCCATACTCTGCCAAGAATTATACTCAAAAGTAAGGAAATTCGGGTTGGAAATAGAAAATTCCCAATGAAGTTAAAGCGTCTCTTTTTCAATGGCAACAATATGGCTGCGAGTGCCTTGAATAACCGCCCTAAGAAGGGACAAGCAAAAATTGGACATAGATTTACGAACTCTATTAGAAAGCTTAAGGTTAGTATTCACGAAAATAAATTTTGTAACAATTTTACAACGCCTACGATTCCCGGCCGTACAAATGGATATTCTATGTCTTCGGATGAGTCGGGCGGTCTGAGTCTTCAACGCCTATGATTCAAATGAAACTCAACTGACTTCAGCGCACAGATTGTAAAAACGATTGAATTTAAGCTGTTTTGCACTGAATAACGAAAATTTATCAAACTCGTGTCGTGAAAATGGAAACACGTTTGGAATGCAGCCAGTTGAAACATTTAATTAAACTTTAAATAAATTTATGAAATTGCTTAAAATTAATAATAAACTGAATAAACTTTATGAATATGCTTAAAGAATAAATTTAATTGCTTGAATACACTTTATGATCATAAACTGAAAATTTATTAAAAGTAATAAATTTATTTTTGTTATTTAAAAGTGATTATTAGAATTTATTATTTACTTGCCTCCTGCGGCGACTAGCCCGTGGTTTTTTAAAACAAGTCGGTTTTTGTAAAACTTCTAAATGTCCTCAATACGTACCAGCTTATGCGATATAAATCATCCCAAATAAAGATATATTTATCATTGTTTAGGAAATAATCATTATAATTAAATCTTTAGACTAATCTTACTAGATTCTGCATACAATGAAATCAATTTATAAAACTTCTGTCGTGAACGGAGAAATACGTTTGGAGTGTAGCCATTAGTCTGAATAAATTTTAAAGTCATGTAATTATAAACAGAAAGTTTATGAAAATGTAATACATGTATCATCGTTGTTTGAAAAACAACATTAAAATTTATTATTTAACATTGTGGCAAACAATATTAACATTTATTACTTAGCATTGTTTAGGAAACAATGAATGTAACTAGAACTTTAAACTAACCTATATATAAAGTTTAAATGATGCTTTTATTTTTTACTAGCAGCATACCCGTTCTTCGTACGGAGTATATAATATAAAGAAACTTGAAATTCATAATCAAGCCCAAATTCTTATAGTATACTAAATGACATGTTTAATCAAAATATTCTGTTAAAATATTTAATATAATGCTCCTAAAAAGAAGTTTAAGAATCTCTGTTCTCGCTATATAAAATTATCTTCATGGACATATCTGAAGAATAAAACATTTTGGACCCCTTATGTAAGCAAATATAAAAAAAAATATGGAATTGAATCAATATATGCAAAATAAAAGCGTTAAAATTGTATGGGACCCGTACTAATTATATACGCGAATATTAGAAAATATAACCTGTATTAGTAGATTACATGTATAAATTGAAAATACCAATAAACCCGTAATCTTTAAATCTGAAGACAGTCATTTATTCCAATATATGTCAAAATTAAAGTGCTAAAATTATATGGGAAGATATACACGTACTACTTATAATGTCCGATTATTAGTAGAAGATTACCCGTTTTGCAATATGAATCACAAATGTTTTTTGGTAAAATACAACAGACGACGTAATAAATTGAATATATAATTAATCCCCTTAATCTTCATACCAGAAGACTGTACTTGATTCCAATATATATGCCAATATACCTGTACTACTTATATTCTCGTAGGTTAGAAGATATACCCGTGCATTCCTAGAAGATTACTCGTACAACGTACAATATGCGTGTGTCAGCAATTTTTGCCGCAATAAAACAATGGCGTAATAACTTAAAAATATCAATAATCCCTGAATCAATAATTCGGGAAAATATCAATAATAATAATGTTTAAACCTGAAGAGTATAATTGATATTATCCAGTCCAAAATGAAATGGCAATGAAATTTATTTTATATACATATCTTCATTATTCAAATCGGAAAGGATTTAATAAAAATCGTCTGCCGCATAAACACATTGCATTTAAATCCGTTGCTAAGCGACATGATATCATTTGCTTCAAATAAATTGGTAGAAAAAATATCGTCTAAATAGTTATATTTCTATGGAACATTTGGCGACAGTTTCGTCAAATTAGCGACATTTTAAAAAATCGCCAAATTTATCGCCAAGTGGGACTGTAGAACTGACAGTTCCACTTTGCGACAAATTGACGAAATATCATCACAATACTATCTCCTAACAAAAAACAATTAATATCATTTATGTAGCGCAATTTTATCAATTTCAAGATATTTTTTTAGATTTGAAAACATTTTTATCAATTTGGTGACATTTTAAAAATTCGCTAAATGTATTACTAAGTAGGATGGTTGGTCTGACAGAGAAATGCTAACCAAACATCATTTCAGTACTCTCTTCTAACAAAACAAAAAAAAATTTCATTGATATGTAGAAGACCCAAGCCACACGACCAACCCGAAGGTTTATGGCAGCTGTTTGTGTATCGTTTATATCAATTTGGCGACATTTCCGTCAATTTGGCAAAGTTTAAGAAAAGTTGTCAAATTAGCGATATCCCTCCAAATTCGTAGCTTTGAATTTGCAGATCTGAATGAAACATTCTTATCCCGTTTCAATATACTAAATGAAAACACTACAATTGTATTAGAAGATATACCCGCTCTACTCTTTTTCTGTTTCAACAATCGGCTATATGAATTTATTGGCTAAACACAATATATGAGTTTAGTAGCTAAATACGATATAAGCTTGAAAATTCTTTGCCAAAATAAATGAAATTGATGTATGCAGTCAGCAATTAATATAATTAAAAGAAAAATCAAACCGTCCATTCATAAGATATATTTTATATCCATTTATCCATTTATTTATTATTTAAATCGAAAAAAAATAATAAAAACATTAACAAACACATTTAATTTAATTGCGATGCCGAGCAACATGATATATCCTCCTAAAATGTTAAAATTTATTAACCACTAACAGCACACCCGTTATTCGTACGGAGTGTATAATTTAAAGAAACTTAAAGTTCGCAATCATGTGCAAATTCTGTTAAAATATTAAATTTATTGCTCCTAAAGAGAAGTTTAAGAATATATGTTCTCAGTATGCAAAATTATCTTCACGATCAGATCTGAAGAATAAAACATCCTGCCCCCTTTTGTAAGCAAATTTACAGAAGAAAAAATAGGAATTGAATGAATATATGCAACCCTGTACTAATTATATTGTCGCAGATCAGAAAATATGCCAATGTGTTAGTAGAAGATTACCCGTATTACAATATCCGTCTCAAAAATATTTGCCAAAATAAAAGAGATGACGTAATAAATTGAAAACATCAATAATATCCGTACTCTTTATACCAGAAGGTCGTAATTGATTCCAATATATGCCAATATATATCAAAACATATGTCAATATACCTGCACTACTTATATTCTCGTAGATTAAAAGATATACACGTGTATTTGTAGAAGATTCGTACAACATACAATATATGAGTTTAAACAATTTTTGTCATAATAAAATAATTGCATAATAACTTGAAAATATCAATAATCCTTGAATCAATAATCCCCGAAAATATAAATAATAATAATTTTTAAACCTGAAGACCGTAATTGATATTATCCAGTCAAAAATGCTATAAGAAAAATCAAATCGTTCTTTTCTAAAATATATTTTTATATCCATTTATTTATTATTCAAATCGAAAAAATAATTATTAAAATTAACAGACAGATTTAATTTAATTGCGTTTCTGAGTAACATGATATAAGATAGAATCTTATAACATGTTAAATATGTCATGTCTTATAACATAAACTGCGAAATTAAATAACGATTTTGATTTCTCTATACTTCTCATTGTTCCGTAAAAGCGTGTTTTAAATAAACCATGAACCATGGAGATAGATTTCCCCTTTAAATCATGTTTCAAACAATTCATGTTTTCAGAAAGTGACTAATTAACGCAAAAAATCTCCCATCAAACTCAGAGATTAAATTTTAATTCACTTTCAAACGATTTTCAAGCTTTTCGTTTGGATAAACCACGGAGTTAGGGAGTAGAACTCCTAGGAAAAAGTTCCGTTTTTCATTAATATCTCGACAACCCCAGGTCTTAGAAACTCGAAACTTGGACAAAAGTTATGGAGGGATATTTCAAGGCTATTCACCAAATTTCATTAAATTCGGTTCAGCCGTTTTTTCGTGATGATGAGACAAACGAAAATTTCGTTTTTTACTAATATCTCGAGAACCACTGGTCTTAGAAACTCAAAACACGGATATAATTTTAAGTGGGGCTATTTCTGGGCTACCCACAAAATTTCATCAAATTCGGTTCAGCCGTTCTCCCGTGATGGTGTGACAAACAGACAGACAGACAGACAGACAGACAGACAGACAGATTTTCATTTTTATTTATATAGACTTCTGTCTGAACGTTTTTGTATTTCATAGCAAACAAAAAATGTGATCTTTTTTTTTATTTTATGTTAAAAACAATGAAGTTTAAATTAATCAGATATATATTTTCTTCATCAGTCTGAAACTTCTGTATATTACTTCATAATAAACTGAAAATGGAATATCTATATAAATAAAAATGAAAATCTGTCTGTCTGTCTGTCTGTCTGTCTGTCTGTCTATCTGTCTGTTTGTCCCATCATCACGGGAGAACGGCTGAACCGAATTTGATGAAATTTTGTGGGTAGCCTAGAAATAGCCCCACTTAAAATTTAGTCCGTGTTTTGAGTTTTTACGACCAGTGGTTCTCGAGATATTAGTAAAAAACGAAATTTTCGTTTGTCTCATCATCACGGAAAAACGGCTTAACCGAATTTAATGAAATTTTGTGGATGGCCTTGAAATAGCCCCCCATAAATTTTGTCCAAGTTTCGAGTTTCTAAGACCAGGGGTTGTCGAGATATTAATGAAAAACGGAACTTTTTCTTAGGAGATCTACTCTCCAACTCCGTGGTTTATCCAAACGGAAAGGATGAAAATCGTTTGTTTAAAACGCTAAAATGAAATAAAACTTTATTTCCGAGTTTAGTACAGGATTTTTGCATTAATTAGTCACTATAGGAAAGCATGAATTGTTTGAAACATGAATTTAAATGGAAAAATCTACCTCCATGGTTCATCTTTCACAAATGTTTACTCAACGATGAAGAGTATAAAGAAATCAAAATGGCTATTTAATTTCACATTTTATGAGGAAGATTCTATCTTATATGTGTTGGTAATATTTATTATTATTTTTTCTATTTGTATAATAAATAAATGGAAGTAAAATATATTTTATAAATGAACGGTTTGATTGTTCTATTAATTATATATATTGCAGACTGCGTACATCACTTTCATTTATTTAAGCAAAGAGGTTTCAAGCTCATATATTGTGTTTAGCTAATAAACTCATATATTGTGTTTACCCAATAAATTCATTTAGCCGATTGTTGAAGCAGAAAAAGAGTAGAACGGGTGTATGTATCTTCTAATACAATTTTAGTGTTTTCATTTAGAATATACAAAAGGGATCAGGATATTTTATTCTTCAGATCTGCAAATTCAGAGTTACGAATTTAGCGGAATATCTCTAAATAACTTGGTAACTTTTCTTAAACTTTACCAAATTAGTGGAAATGTCTCCAAATTGATAAAAATGGCCCAAATCAATCAATAAAATTAAATTTGTTTTTTTAGAATAGAGTACTGAAATGATGTTTCTGTAGCATTTGTCGGTCAGTTCATCCATCCTACTTAGTAACACATTGAATGAATTTTTTTAATATCACCAAATTGGTAAAAATATTTTTAAATCCATAAAAATATCATGAAATTGATAAAATCGCGCTTACTAAATGAAATTAATTGTGTTTTGTTAGGGGATAGTATTGTGGTGATGTTTCGTCAATTTGTCGCAAAATGGGACTATCAGTTCTACAGTCCCACTTGGCGATAAATTTGGCGATTTTTTAAGTTATCGCTAAATTGACGAAAATGTCGCCAAACCTTCCATGGAGATTGCATTATTCAGATGATATGATTTCTATCAATTTATTTGAAGCAAATGATATCATGTCGCTTAGCAACGGATTCAATATGTTATGCGGCATACGATTTTTTTAAAATCTTTTAAGATTTGAACAATAAAAATATGTATATAAAATAAATTTCATTGACATTGCATTTTTGACTGGATCAATTACGGTCTTTAGATTTAAACATCCTTGTTATTGGTATTTTCGGGGACTGTTGATTCAGGGATTATTGATATTTTCAAATTATTATGGAATTGTTTTATTATGACGAAAATTGTTGAAACTCATATATAGTACGTTGTACGAGTAATCTTCACAAATGCATGGGTATATCTTCTAATCTACGAGAATATAAGTAGTACAGGTATATTGGCATATATTTTGATATATATTGGCATATATTGGAATCAATTACGACCTTCTGGTATTAAGATTACGGGGATTTTTGATACTTTCAATTTATTACGTCATCTTTTTTATTTTGGCAAATATTTTTGAGACTCATATTGTAATATGGGTAAGCTTCTACTAACACACTGGCATATTTTCTAATCTGTGACAATATAAGTAGTACGGGGTTGCATATATTGATTCAATTCCTTTTTTTTCTGTAAATTTACTTACAAAAGGGACCAGGATGTTTTATTCTTCAGATCTGCCCGTGAATATAATTTTGCATAGTGAGAACAGATATTCTTAAACTTCTCTTTATGAGCAATAAATTTAATATTTTAACAGAATTTGCACATGATTGCGAATTATAAATTTCTTTACAGTATATACTCCGTACGAAGAACGGGTATGCTGCTAGTCTATATAAATAAAAATGAAAATCTGTCTGTCTGTCTGTCTGTCTGTCTGTCTGTCTGTCTGTCTGTCTGTTTGTCACACCATCACGGGAGAACGGCTAAACCGAATTTGATGAAATTTTGTGGGTAGCCCAGAAATAGCCCCACTTAAAATTATATCCGTGTTTGGAGTTTCTACGACCAGTGGTTCTCGAGATATTAGTAAAAAACGAAATTTTCGTTTGTCTCATCGTCCCGGAAAAACGGCTGAACCGAATTTAATGAAATTTGGTGAATAGCCTTGAAATGTCCCCCCATAAATTTTGTCCAAGTTTCGAGTTTCTAAGACCTGGGGTTGTCGAGATATTAATGAAAAACGGAACTTTTTCCTAGGAGTTCTACTCCCTAACTCCGTGGTTTATCCAAACGAAAAGCTTGAAAATCGTTTGAAAGTAAATTAAAATTTAATCTCTGAGTTTGATGGGAGGTTTTTTGCGTTAATTAGTCACTTTCTGAAAACATGAATTGTTTGAAACATGATTTAAAGGGGAAATCTATCTCCATGGTTCATGGTTTATTTAAAACAAGCTTTTACGGAACAATGAGAAGTATAGAGAAATCAAAATCGTTATTTAATTTCGCAGTTTATGTTATAAGACATGACATATTTACCATGTTATAAGATTCTATCTTATGTTACTCAGAAACGCAATTAAATAAAATCTGTCTGTTAATTTTAATAATTATTTTTTCGATTTGAATAATAAATAAATGGATATAAAAATATATTTTAGAAAAGAACGATTTGATTTTTCTTATAGCATTTTTGACTGGATAATATCAATTACGGTCTTCAGGTTTAAAAATTATTATTATTTATATTTTCGGGGATTATTGATTCAAGGATTATTGATATTTTCAAGTTATTATGCAGTTATTTTATTATGACAAAAATTGTTTAAACTCATATATTGTATGTTGTACGAATCTTCTACAAATACACGTGTATATCTTTTAATCTACGAGAATATAAGTAGTACAGGTATATTGACATATGTTTTGATATATATTGGCATATATTGGAATCAATTACGACATTCTTGTATAAAGAGGACGGATATTATTGATGTTTTCAATTTATTACGTCATCTCTTTTATTTTGGCAAATATTTTTGAGACGCATATTGTAATACGGGTAATCTTCTACTAACACATTGGCATATTTTCTGATCTGCGACAATATAATTAGTACGGGGTTGCATATATTCATTCAATTCCTATTTTTTCTTCTGTAAATTTGCTTACAAAAGGGGGCAGGATGTTTTATTCTTCAGATCTGATCGTGAAGATAATTTTGCATAGTGAGAACATATATTCTTAAACTTCTCTTTAGGAGCAATAAATTTAATATTTTAGCAGAATTTGCACATGATTGCGAACTTTAAATTTCTTTAAATTATACACTCCGTACGAATAACGGGTGTGCTGTTAGTGGTTAATAAATTTTAACATTTTAGGAGGATATATCATGTTGCTCGGCATCGCAATTAAATTAAATGTGTTTGTTAATGTTCTTATTATTTTTTTTTCGATTTAAATAATAAATAAATGGATAAATGGATATAAAAGTATATCTTATGAATGGACGGTTTGATTTTTCTTTTAATTATATTAATTGCTGACTGCGTACATCAATTGCATTTATTTTGGCAAAGTGTTTTCAAGCTTATATCGTATTTAGCTACTAAACTCATATATTGTGTTTAGCCAATAAATTCATATAGCCGATTGTTGAAACAGAAAAAGAGTAGAGCGGGTATATCTTCTAATACAATTGTAGTGTTTTCATTTAGTATATTGAAACGGGATAAGAATGTTTCATTCAGATCTGCAAATTCAAAGCTACGAATTTGGAGGGATATCGCTAATTTGACAACTTTTCTTAAACTTTGCCAAATTGACGGAAATGTCGCCAAATTGATATAAACGACACACAAAAAGCTGCAATAAACCTTCGGGTTGGTCGTGTGGCTTGGGTCTTCTACATATCAATGAAATCTTTTTTTGTTTTGTTAGAAGAGAGTACTGAAATGATGTTTGGTTAGCATTTATCTGTCAGACCAACCATCCTACTTAGTAATACATTTAGCGAATTTTTAAAATGTCACCAAGTTGATAAAAATGTTTTCAAATCTATAAAAATATCTTGAAATTGATAAAATTGCGCTACATAAATGATATTAATTGTTTTTTGTTAGGAGATAGTATTGTGATGATATTTCGTCAATTTGTCGCAAAGTGGAACTGTCAGTTCTACAGTCCCACTTGGCGATAAATTTGGCGATTTTTTAAAATGTCGCTAATTTGACGAAACTGTCGCCAAATGTTCCATGGAAATATAACTATTTAGACGATATTTTTTCTACCAATTTATTTGAAGCAAATGATATCATGTCGCTTAGCAACGGATTTAAATCCATTGTGTTTATGCGGCAGACGATTTTTATTAAATCCTTTCCGATTTGAATAATGAAGATATGTATATAAAATAAATTTCATTGCCATTTCATTTTGGACTGGATAATATCAATTATACTCTTCAGGTTTAAACATTATTATTATTGATATTTTCCGGAATTATTGATTCAGGGATTATTGATACTTTTAAGTTATTACGCCATTGTTTTATTGCGGCAAAAATTGCTGACACACGCATATTGTACGTTGTACGAGTAATCTTCTAGGAATGCACGGGTATATCTTCTAACCTACGAGAATATAAGTAGTACAGGTATATTGGCATATATTTTGACATATATTGGCATATATATTGGAATCAAGTACAGTCTTCTGGTATGAAGATTAAGGGGATTAATTATATATTCAATTTATTACGTCGTCTGTTGTATTTTACAAAAAAAATTTGTGACTCATATTGCAAAACGGGTAATCTTCTACTAATAATCGGACATTATAAGTAGTACGTGTATATCTTCCCATATAATTTCAGCACTTTAATTTTGACATATATTGGAATAAATGACTGTCTTCAGATTTAAAGATTACGGGTTTATTGGTATTTTCAATTTATACATGTAATCTACTAATACAGGTTATATTTTCTAATATTCGCGTATATAATTAGTACGGGTCCCATACAATTTTAACGCTTTTATTTTGCATATATTGATTCAATTCCATATTTTTTTTTTATATTTGCTTACATAAGGGGTCCAAGATGTTTTATTCTTCAGATATGTCCATGAAGATAATTTTATATAGCGAGAACAGAGATTCTTAAACTTCTTTTTAGGAGCATTATATTAAATATTTTAACAGAATATTTTGATTAAACATGTCATTTAGTATACTATAAGAATTTGGGCATGATTATGAATTTCAAGTTTCCTTATATTATGTACTCCGTACGAAGAACGGGTATGCTGCTAGTGATGTATAAGATCTACGGTACAATGTTTTTAATGTTAAATTGTACATTTGTCGCTTTTTCAGATTACAGCTTGTAAAACTACTTCAAAATACCCAATTTGACTTATATTTCAAGCAATCTATATAAATAAAAATGAAAATCTGTCTGTCTGTCTGTCTGTCTGTCTGTCTGTCTGTCTGTCTGTCTGTTTGTCACACCATCACGGGAGAACGGCTGAACCGAATTTGATGAAATTTTGTGGGTAGCCCAGAAGTAGCCCCACTTAAAATTATATCCGTGTTTTGAGTTTCTACGACCAGTGGTTCTCGAGATATTAGTAAAAAACGAAATTTTCGTTTGTCCCATCATCACGGAAAAACGGCTGAACCGAATTTAATGAAATTTGGTGAATAGCCTTGAAATATCCCCCCATAAATTTTGTCCAAGTTTCGAGTTTCTAAGACCTGGGGTTGTCGAGATATTAATGAAAAACGGAACTTTTTCCTAGGAGTTCTACTCCCTAACTCCGTGGTTTATCCAAACGAAAAGCTTGAAAATCGTTTGAAAGTGAATTAAAATTTAATCTCTGAGTTTGATGGGAGATTTTTTGCGTTAATTAGTCACTTTCTGAAAACATGAATTGTTTGAAACATGATTTAAAGGGGAAATCTATCTCCATGGTTCATGGTTTATTTAAAACAAGCTTTTACGGAGCAATGAGAAGTATAGAGAAATCAAAATCGTTATTTAATTTCGCAGTTTATGTTATAAGACATGACATATTTAACATGTTATAAGATTCTATCTTATATCATGTTACTCAGAAACGCAATTAAATTAAATCTGTCTGTTAATTTTAATAATTATTTTTTCGATTTGAATAATAAATAAATGGATATAAAAATATATTTTAGAAAAGAACGATTTGATTTTTCTTATAGCATTTTTGACTGGATAATATCAATTACGGTCTTCAGGTTTAAAAATTATTATTATTTATATTTTCGGGGATTATTGATTCAAGGATTATTGATATTTTCAAGTTATTATGCAATTATTTTATTATGACAAAAATTGTTTAAACTCATATATTGTATGTTGTACGAATCTTCTACAAATACACGTGTATATCTTTTAATCTACGAGAATATAAGTAGTACAGGTATATTGGCATATATTTTGATATATATTGGCATATATTCGAATCAATTACGACCTTCTGGTATTAAGATTACGGGGATTTTTGATACTTTCAATTTATTACGTCATCTCTTTTATTTTGGCAAATATTTTTGAGACGCATATTGTAATACGGGTAATCTTCTACTAACACATTGGCATATTTTCTGATCTGCGACAATATAATTAGTACGGGGTTGCATATATTCATTCAATTCCTATTTTTTCTTCTGTAAATTTGCTTACAAAAGGGGGCAGGATGTTTTATTCTTCAGATATGATCGTGAAGATAATTTTGCATAGTGAGAACATATATTCTTAAACTTCTCTTTAGGAGCAATAAATTTAATATTTTAACAGAATTTGCACATGATTGCGAACTTTAAGTTTCTTTAAATTATACACTCCGTACGAATAACGGGTGTGCTGTTAGTGGTTAATAAATTTTAACATTTTAGGAGGATATATCATGTTGCTCGGCATCGCAATTAAATTAAATGTGTTTGTTAATGTTTTTATTATTTTTTTTCGATTTAAATAATAAATAAATGGATAAATGGATATAAAAGTATATCTTATGAATGGACGGTTTGATTTTTCTTTTAATTATATTAATTGCTGACTGCGTACATCAATTTCATTTATTTTGGCAAAGAGTTTTCAAGCTTATATCGTATTTAGCTACTAAACTCATATATTGTGTTTAGCCAATAAATTCATATAGCCGATTGTTGAAACAGAAAAAGAGTGGAGCGGGTATATCTTCTAATACAATTGTAGTGTTTTCATTTAGTATATTGAAACGGGATAAGAAAGTTTCATTCAGATCTGCAAATTCAAAGCTACGAATTTGGAGGGATATCGCAAATTTGACAACTTTTCTTAAACTTTGCCAAATTGACGGAAATGTCGCCAAATTGATATAAACGACACACAAACAGCTGCCATAAACCTTCGGGTTGGTCGTGTGGCTTGGGTCTTCTACATATCAATGAAATTTTTTTTGTTTTGTTAGAAGAGAGTACTGAAATGATGTTTGGTTAGCATTTATCTGTCAGACCAACCATCCTACTTAGTAATACATTTAGCGAATTTTTAAAATGTCACCAAATTGATAAAAATGTTTTCAAATCTATAAAAATATCTTGAAATTGATAAAATTGCGCTACATAAATGATATTAATTGTTTTTTGTTAGGGGATAGTATTGTGATGATATTTCGTCAATTTGTCGCAAAGTGGAACTGTCAGTTCTACAGTCCCACTTGGCGATAAATTTGGCGATTTTTTAAAATGTCGCTAATTTGACGAAACTGTCGCCAAATGTTCCATAGAAATATAACTATTTAGACGATATTTTTTCTACCAATTTATTTGAAGCAAATGATATCATGTCGCTTAGCAACGGATTTAAATCCAATGTGTTTATGCGGCAGGCGATTTTTATTAAATCCTTTCCGATTTGAATAATGAAGATATGTATATAAAATAAATTTCATTGCCATTTCATTTTGGACTGGATAATATCAATTATACTCTTCAGGTTTAAACATTATTATTATTGATATTTTCCGGAATTATTGATTCAGGGATTATTGATATTTTTAAGTTATTACGCCATTGTTTTATTGCGGCAAAAATTGCTGACACACGCATATTGTACGTTGTACGAGTAATCTTCTAGGAATGCACTGGTATATCTTCTAACCTACGACAATATAAGTAGTACAGGTATATTGGCATATATTTTGACATATATTGGCATATATATTGGAATCAAGTACAGTCTTCTGGTATGAAGATTAAGGGGATTAATTATATATTCAATTTATTACGTCGTCTGTTGTATTTTACCAAAAAACATTTGAGACTCATATTGCAAAACGGGTAATCTTCTACTAATAATCGGACATTATAAGTAGTACGTGTATATCTTCCCATATAATTTTAGCACTTTAATTTTGACATATATTGGAATAAATGACTGTCTTCAGATTTAAAGATTACGGGTTTATTGGTATTTTCAATTTATACATGTAATCTACTAATACAGGTTATATTTTCTAATATTCGAGTATATAATTAGTACGGGTCCCATACAATTTTAACGCTTTTATTTTGCATATATTGATTCAATTCCATATTTTTTTTTTATATTTGCTTACATAAGGGGTCCAAGCTGTTTTATTCTTCAGATATGTCCATGAAGATAATTTTATATAGCGAGAACAGAGATTCTTAAACTTCTTTTTAGGAGCATTATATTAAATATTTTAAAACATGTCATTTAGTATACTATAAGAATTTGGGCATGATTATGAATTTCAAGTTCCTTTATATTATATACTCCGTACGAAGAACGGGTATGCTGCTAGTATATCTATATAAATAAAATTAAAAATCTGTCTGTCTGTTTGTCCCATCATCACGGGAGAACGGCTGAACCGAATTTGATGAAATTTTGTGGGTTGCCTAGAAATAGCCCTACTTAAAATTTAGTCTGTGTTTCGAGTTTCTATGATCAGTGGTTCTTGAGATATTAGTAAAAAACGAAATTTTCGTTTGTCTCATCATCACGGGAAAACGGCTAAACCGAATTTAATGAAATTTTGTGGATATCCTTGAAATAGCCCTCCATAAATTTAGACCAAGTTTCGAGTTTCTAAGACCAGGGGTTGTCGAGATATAAATGAAAAACGGAACTTTTTCCTAAGAGTTCTACTCTCCAACTCCGTGATTTATCCAAACGGAAAGGATGAAATTCGTTTGTTTAAAACGTCAAAATGAAATAAAACTTTATTTTCGAGTTTGGTGCAGGATTTTTGCATTAATTAGTCACTATCGGAAAACATGAATTGTTTAAAACATGAATTTAAATGGAAAAATCTACTTCCATGGGTTATCGTTCACAAGCTTTTACTCAACGATGAAAAGTATAAAGAAATCAAAATGGCTATTTAATTTCGCATTTTATGAGGAAGATTCTATCTTAGATCATGTTGCTCGGCAGCGGAATGAAATTAAATGTGCTGTTAATATTTAATAATATTTTTCCTATTTGAATAATAAATGAATGGATGTAAAAATATATTTTATAAATGAACGGTTTGATTGTTCTTTTAATTATATAAATTGCGGACTGCGTACATCACTTTCATTTATTTTAACAAAGAGGTTTCAAGCTCATATATTGTGTTTAGCTAATAAACTCATATATTGTGTTTACCCAATAAATTCATTTAGCAGATTGTAGAAACAGAAAAAGAGTAAAACGGGTGTATCTTATACAATTTTAGTGTTTTCATTTAGTACATACAAACTGGATCGGGATATGTTATTCCTCAGACCTACAAATTAAGAACTACGAATTTGGCGGAATATCACTAACTTGGTAACTTTTCTTAAACTTTACCAAATTAGCGCAAATGTCTCCAAATTGATAAAAATGACGCAAATCAATGAAATTAAATTTGTTTTTCTAGAATAGAGTACTAAAATGATGTTTCGGTAACATTTGTCGGTGAATCCATCCATTCTACTTAGTAACACATTTAACGAATTTTTTTAATATCACCAAATTGATAAAAATATTTGTAAATCCATAAAAATATTATAAAATTGATAAAATTGCGTTTAATAAATGAAATTAATTGTGTTTTGTTAGGGAATAGTATCGTGATGATGTTTCGTCAATTTGTCGCAAAATGAGACTATCAGTTCTACAATCTCACTTGGCGATAAATTTGGCGATTTTTTAAGTTATCGCTAAATTGACGAAAATGTCATCAAACCTTCCATGGAGATAGCATTATTCAGACGATATGATTTCCATCAATTTATTTGAAGCAAATGATATCATGTCGCTTAGCAACTGATCCAATGTGTTATATGCCATACGATTTTTATTAAATCTTTTCCGATTTGAATAATAAAGATATGTATATAAATACATTTCATTGACATTATATTTTTGAGTGGATAATATTAATTACGGTCTTCAGATTTAAACATTATTATCATTGATATTTTCGGGACTGTTGATTGAGGGATTATTGATATTTTCAAGTTATTATGCCATTATTTATTTATGACGAAAATTGTTGAAACTCATATATAGTACGTTGTACGAGTAATCTTCTACAAATGCACGGATATATCTTTTAATCTACGAGAATATAAGTAGTACAGGTATATTGGCATATATTTTGATATATATTGCAATATATTGGAATCAATTACGACCTTCTGATATAAAGATTACGGGGATTATTGATATTTTTAATTTTTCACGTCATCTCTTTTATTTGGCAAATATTTCTGAGACTCATATTGTAATACGGGTAATCTTCTACTAACACACTGGCATATTTTCTAATCTGTGGCAATATAAGTAGTTCGGGATGGCATATATTGATTCAATTCCTTTTTTTTTAAATTTGCTTACAAAAGGGGCCAGAATGTTTTATTCTTCAGATCTACCCGTGAAGATAATTTTGCAGAGTTAGAACAGATATTCTTAAACTTCTCTTTAGGAGCAATAAATTTAATATTTTAACAGAACTTGCACATGATTGCGAATTATACGTTTCTTTATATTATATATTCCGTACGAAGAACGGGTATGCTGCTAGTTATTGAATAAAAATGATGCTCTGTCAGGTATTTAAAATAATCTTATAAATCAAGTAAAAATGAAACATATTAGTGTTACATACTTTAGAGACAATCGGTCAAACAATGGACCTAAAATTGGTTCTTTGGTGATCTAAAAATTAGAAAAATATAATAATTCGAGTAATTTTAAAGGTAAAGTAAAGTATTATTAACCTATTCAACATTATGCTTCATTCTTGAACGAAAAGAAAGATGTGACAGAAGTCCTAAAAAGTTAGTCCTACTGTTGGCATATATTCACCAGTTATACACAGGTTATATACTTACCAGTTATATGCAGAGCTATCTCTTTAACTATCAATTAAAGTGTTCTAGAGCTGCAAAAACATAGTTGACTAATAGGACGGCGACTATATGCGATTGTTAAAGAAATTTTGCAGCGCTTTTAGTGGCTTGAAGAAGTTATAATTCCTATCTGAAAAACGAAGTAATATAGGCAGCATTTTTAATTACAGAGTTGTAGAACGCCCTTTATTTAACCTAGAGATACATAAGTTATTGTACACAGGCGATAAAAATTAAGTCACATATTATTGTACACAGGCGATAAAAATGAAGTCACATATTATTGTATACACAGGCGATAAAAATAAAGTCACATATTATTGTACACAGGCGATAAAAATGAAGTCACTTATTATTGTATACACAGGCGATAAAAATGAAGTCAACGGAAAAGGGATAATTATTGTACTGCATCATTTTTATATAACATTTATTTTTTACTGCAAAAATGATTATTCTACATAAATTAAAATTAGTTTATTGCAGGGATTATTATTGTTTCATGCTTATTATTTGACATTTCCTTCAGAAGTACTTCAGTATAACGAGACATTTGCATAAATATCACTTTTAGTTGACCTCATTCTTTATAGTATATGTACAAGTATAAACCACACATCGTTCCATACTAAATATGGAGCGCTAACTGTGTAATTGAAAGTTTTGCCTATCTTGCTTCGTTGTCGATACATGAACTCCAACTTCTTCCATTCTATTCTGGGGGCACTGACTTTCTCAATAGATAGCCATATTCATTATCCTATTAATATATCCCGATTTTGCAAGTACTTCAACATAAAGTTAAATGTATGCATAAGGACTTATAAGAGGGCCCTATATGTGGGCGATCTAATACTGCAATGCGTAGCTACGAAATGAGAGAGTAGCCATGCTTATAAAATGAGGGTGTAGCTATGTCTGTAACAACCAACAGTTAATGACGCGTTCACGTTTCATCCCCAAATCCGATTTAACTGTTATAGTCTCTGCACACTCCTAAAATTCCTGTTCCAGCTTATCGATTGTACTCTCTATTAAATATCATATATTTAGTAAAATAAGTACGATAGGAGATTAGTTGCTATGTTAAACTGAATTGTTACTACGTACTCCTGGAGTTTCTGCTTTACGTTTCCACAGTATTGATTCTAAATTATATTAAATATAAAACCCAGTGAGTCTGGTAAGAGATTAGTTTCTGTGTTGCAGTGAATATCTAAACTGATATATTTAATTGATGTATTGAAATTATAGTCATTTGTTGAAACAATTTATAATGATATTTTACACATTGAAAAATAAATGTGGGGAGTTAAACACAATACCTTCTTGACGAACTAACAACTGCATTTTTATTAGAAGTAAACAGTAACAAAAATATCCTTCTTCTTGTGATCAGAGCTCGCTGAAAATTAATAGCGTCTTTTAAATTCAATTTAAAATGCACGTATCAAATATAATCTGATTTGATCAAATCTGAGCGAAGTATGATGCATTCTGTGAGGAAAGTAAGAGAGTAGTTAAGCAAAGGATAGTTAAGTAAAAGAGTAAACGTAAAAGAGTAGTTAAGTAAAAGAGTAAAAGCAAAATAGTAGTTAAGTAAAAGGGTAAAAGTAAAATAGTAGTTAAGTAAAAGAGTAAAAGTAAAATAATAGTTAAGTAAAAGAGTAAAAATGAAAGAGTAGTTAAGTAAGAGAGTAAGCGTAAAAGAGTTGAAAGTCGTAATATTGAAAACGAACGGTTCGAGATAAAATAAATGGATAGATTTAATCCTGGAATTACGAGATTATGAAAAACGTCTTAGTATGTAATCCGTGGCTGTGAATAAAATAGCAGACATTGCAATACTGTTTAAATACATGCGATTTATACCAGGTGATCCACAGGTGTTGTGCATATAATTCATCATTTGATACAATATATACACATTTAACTTTGACTGTTGTATATATAAATTTAGCATTGGCTATTATATATACACGGGTAGTAAAGAACCGTGCGACTTACCTGTTGGTTTAAAATACCAAAGCACACGACCGGACACATTTGGCAATGGCTGTTATCTATACACATTGAGAATTGATTGTTATATATACACATTTAGCTTTGACTGATATAGTTTGTCTTCCAAAAGTAAAGCGCAAGATGCAATTTACCATAAAGCGAATGTATCCTTGAATTTCATTGGGTGAAACTTACTGTTGTCGTCAATGAGGATATACAAATATTAAACGATGTGTCCAATAGCGATTTGATCCTCGAAATATATGAAAATTAGGAGTGGAGTTAAAATGACTCGTTTAAACCAAAGAGTTACAATGCTTAAAGAAGAGTTTTTGAGGTGTGTTTTGGATTAGATTAGTTTTGTTATGACACAAAGAATACGCTTGGAAGATTCTCATAACTCTCATGTCTTTTCTGTAAAATATTCTGCCATTTTTCATTTATGAAAATAATTCCAAACATATGGGACAATCCTTTACAGGTCGGGTCGTTCTTGGGCTACAACATCTTTTGATAACCAGTATATATTATGATTTGATACTAGCTAAACTCAATCGCCGAGCAACGGCACCAGCTGTCCGAGCAATTTCAACTACAGAAGAAGAGTCGATATCAGCAAATAATGTGAGGCGAATCCTATATATAGTGTCAAAGGACTCAATATCCGGGTACCACAAGGCTGTGTCCCTTTAATTCGCTTAGACCAGAAGCACACGATAACAATGGTGTCATCAGCATGCGAGAGTAATGGTCCAAATAGCCACGATGCAATTTTTTTGTTCGTGACGTCATTAGCTTTCCTCGGAAGCAAGTTACCTTATCCCCAGTCACTTTAATTGTAATCATTTGGACAAATGATGCCGATTTTTAAAAAAAATTCTTGTGAAATTTGAAAACAAAAGCTACTAAAAATGGATTCTTGTATAAGGAAGTCGAGGTGAACCACACTCCAGATATTGTTTTTTAAGTTTTAGCGAAATATTAGATCGATCACATTAGAAAATGAAATGCAACCAAATATTAGAAAATGAAATATGAATCATTAGAAAATGAAATTACATAACCGAAATAACTCTGTAATTTTGAAAATTTCTTTTAGTAATTAACAAATACGAGTATATTACTTTACATTGCTTTTTTTTTAGAAAATAAAATATCCCTGTTTGTGGATGCACCAATTACCTAGGCAATTTACTTTAATGTACAAGCACAAAACGAAAGTGGCCATGTTTGCAGTCACCCATAGTTAATGACGCGTTTTAATTTCCCGGCCCTAAAACCGCTTTAACTGTTCTAGCTCAGCGTATACCCGAAATATCTGCTCTAAGTTTTCAACATATCCATCATACTTTCTATTAAATATCAAATATTTGGGGAGTCTAGCAAGGGATTAGTTTCTGTGTCATACTGAATATCTAAACCGGTCTATGAAAGCGGTGTGGAGGAAGTGAAAATGCATTCAGCGCATAGCAGTAATCGAAATACATTTATTGCATTTAGTAATGAATTAAAATTATATATATTTATTTATCATTGTTAATAAATCAGAGTGTTGCTACTATTAAAAGCAATTTTAAATTATGTTTGACAGAAATGTTTTGTTGGTGGTTTGAATTGTGGTAGAAATGTTTTGGAGAAGAATGATGATTCATCAAAAATGTCCACTTCCGGTTATTATAATTTCCCGTTCAAAATTATTTATGTTACTTGAAACATATATGTATCTCAATTGGCTTAAACAGAAATGATAATTGATATACGATAGTTGATGATATTTGATCTGGATTTGTATAAATTCTGGAGGAGGCAGGATGATTTTTGAAGAAGTTTCAATTCCGGTTTCTTTTCTACTTCCAGTTCAAACATTTTCTTTCTAACATCTATTTCTCAGGATTAGCTATAGATATAGCTCAGATAATGACAGATATGGATTCATCAAATTCCAGAGAGTATAAAAAGACCCATCAAGGATTTCCACCTTCGGTTCACATCAGATTCACTTCCAATTCAAAAATTTGAACTTTCCGTGAAGCATATATTTCTCGAGATCTGCTACAGGTATAACTTAGATGATGACTGCTATTGATTCAGCTTCATATTATGAAGGGGAATAGGTAGAGTTTACTCAGGAATTTCCCTTTCGGTTCTTTTCTACATCCGTTTCAAACAAAATTCTTGAAATGTATATTTCTCAAGATTGGCTGTAGAGCTTAGATGCTGGCAGATATTAACCTACTACTATGAAATTCCGAAAGCAGTGGGTACACTAAAGGCTTCCACTTATGTTTCAAATAATTTTTTCTTCGAAAATCTATTTATCAGGATTGGTTATAGATAGAGCTTATGAGATGACTGATATGAATTCAGCATCGATTTCCAGAGCACGGTAGCGTATTCACTATGATTCACTATGACCACTATGATTCACTATGATTCACTATGGCCAGTATGAATTCACTATGAATTTCCATTTCTGGTTTTGAGGATGTCATTTCCGTTATTCCGAAATTTCGTATAACTGTACAGAGAACTATGTAAAAGCGAAACAATGCTGATTTGTTCCGTCAAAAATTATGTGTACACACCATTTGCCACCATATGAAAACTCCTTCAAAAATTTCTTGTTATAAATAGCTTTCAATTTTTCAAATATATTTATTTCGGAAGTTGAAAAATAAATTTTATAAGAGATTGTTATGTTGAAAAATATTTCAGAAATATATATTTTATAATATTTTTTAAAGCTAATTATAACAGTTTTTTGACATTAGTATACTATAAAACTCGAATTCGAATTTTTAACCCCGTCACTATACTTTCCTTATACATTATACAATGTATATAAGGAAAGTAATATACTTACTCATATTAAAATAATACATGCTTTATAAATACTCTTAACTAGAAACGAATTGAAACTATCTTAGGACTCGCCACGTATCGTTCTTGGGATATTAAAAAAAATTCCCACAGGGAACCTCGAAAGAAAAAAGTGATTTTCATGACATTTTGTATATGTCATTTAATCAACAACAGCGATAAGCCTAGAAATTCTCAGCGAGATTAAATTACAGTCCCGTTATATTTATCGTTGTCCCTGAGTATCGAAATATTTTGTTGAGTGCCGTAATTTTTGTTGTCTCTGAGCATCGTAATTTTTGTTGCCCCTGAGTATTCAGTTGTAGGGAAAGTGGTATGTTTTTATCCTTATTAATACAAATTCACAAGAGTGTTGCATTCTCGTAGGTGTGAAAAAACGTATGAAAGACAAAAAGTTAGTGGGTGAACGAGACACTCAAGTTAAAATTGCGTCACATAAAACCATAGTAGTCATGTCACGTCGTTTGACAAATTATGTGACAGGCATGCCAACCTAACAAGATACCAGTCAGATTGGAATTTTTTTCCTCAACTACAGGAAACTGCCATTGATCAGTATTTTGAAAAATTTATAGGGAAAACATTTGGAAATTAAAACAGAATTAATCACAAATGTATTTTTTCATAAGAAAATGGAAGTTGTGTAAAGTTCTTTCTATCACTATAGGTGATAGAGACCTGACTTAAACATCACTGGAGTAGTAATTTCTCCCCTCCCCCCAAAATCAACTAATTATTAGCTCTAAATGCAAGTAAACTTATATATAGGTTAAAATATAGGTTACAAACATTAACCTATATAAACTTATATATAGGTTAAAGTTTGTTATTAATATAAAATCTGAATTTATTGTTCTTAACATAAAGCCGGATTTAGTTATTAGTAAAATTAGAATAATAATTTACAAAATTAATGAAACAAAATATCAATATAAGCACTCAGCAGCATAAGCACTCACTCAATCAGCATAAACATTCAATATCAGTATAAGCAATCAATCAAAACACACGTTTCTCGTGTATGAATGTATGCCGTCAGAAGCCACACTCTGTACTTGGATTGAGCTGCTGGTCCTCGCTGCATTTGACTACATATTACCACCGTTATTTGTAACGAAGATTGTGTACGTGTAACATGGAATAATTTATGCATGCTGAAATAGCTGGGTCCGGAATAGCATAGTGGTTAAGGAGAAAAGATCGCACGCAATAAGCTATATATATTTTATAATCTTTCATAATTCCCTTTGTAATGTAAATAAAACTAATTACAAAATGTGTAAAACATTAAAAGGAAATAAGACTTCTGAACTCTGATTACTTTAAACACGGTTGATGCCATATATTTTTTTTTTGCTTACAAGACTCAATTAAAGTGTAAAGAAAGGAATGGGATATATGTTTTAAAGTATTATAAACTACAATATTTCACTATATGTCCTAGTTATAAACATAAATGTCCCATTTTCCATTTGATAGTTTGAATACCAATCACTGTATCTTACGAACTTAGACCGTTTTGCAATAATAATTTTGAATACTGTGACTTATCACTGTTATCTACTTTAAAGCACCATTATGAGGTTTTAAAGCGAATCTGCCCACACCATATTTACTTTGAACTAAATATTTAATGTTTTTATTCTATAGGGGATTCATGAACTAACACATAACTGTCAACTCGAAATCATAAGAAATGAAATATCTCTCTGGCTTCAGGTAATGCGAGCATAAAACTCAAAACATATTACGCTTCAATAAGTTAATACTCTCATTAACTAACGTTTACACGATGAAAGCTGCTGGAGATTTTAGCATTCGACAATCTCCATCCTTATAAATTCTTCAAACGCGCGGTCATTTCTTCGCGTATGAAAAAATCCCCCTTTATCTCATCACCGCTTCTATTCTGCATGAATTTTTAATGCCCAAGCTCCGAATCACTCCTTCGAAAACCAGTTTCTTTGCAAACATGCTTAAAGTTCCTTTTATATTTATGACTTCAATTCATAATTCATCAACATAACTCAGAAATTCCCATCTGATTTCAATAACATTCCCATAGATTCGTTTTTGAATCCTAACTTATTTACTTCGTGGTAGTTACGCTTCTCAAATATTTATATGACGTTTTGGTCAGCAGATGTGATTCTTAACATGCAGAAACTAATAAATATTTTACTTAATTCGCTTGTGCTTTTTCTTGCTTGCATTATCATCAGTAGTAGTTTTCCTGTGACATTAATGGACTCCAGTTTCCTTGCTCATTAATAAAGATCATTTCTCTCTGCCACGCTTCAATAGATGCCATTGTTTAAGACGTAAAAACGTTTCCAAGCTTTGTTTTCGTTTTTATATTGATGTGTATATAGTCACGAATGTTAGTATTACAATGTTCGTATGTTTAGAACACGACATGTTAAATGTAGAATAGAGCTGTTTGCTTGCTGGATGTCGAGGTTTTCGGTTTTATGGCCTTCAAATATTTTTATGATGCTGAATTATTTCGTTCTTGTCATACTTGTTTCTCGGAAATGATTAATATAATTACTTCCGTCTGTACCAACCCGAAGTGTTATTTTTTATGAAATATTTTTTAGTTTCTATAGTATTGATAAACAAGAATTGAGGCAGAAGGAAAATCCCATTTCATATTAGCATATACATTGCACTATGTAATCATATAATTAATATTATTATTATTACGTTTTTTACTACCAGGATCAACTTGTATGTAGTCAAGTATAAGGAGAAGAGGAAATCAAGGTATGTTCTGCGACCAAGTAAAATATATTTCCTAAATAAAATCTACCCTCATTGGAATGTATGCTTTAAAGTAACTGAATAAATCATCTGATATACAGTGAGAATTTGAAAGCTATGTACATATCTTCTAGCTTAATTAAAACTAAAGGTAGAAATAACTAAATAATATTTCTTAGATTAGCCCTTTCAGATTAAACTTATTTTTCTCTACACAGCTCCAATTTAATTTTGAGTGAAAAATACGCATCAACAAAAATTATGATTTTATTTTATTATAATTTTTGCATGTTTGATCATATTCCAAATCATTAATTTCACTAACATTTATATCACTTTCAAAATCAACTAAAACACTGTTAATTTAGTTTAGAAACAACATTTCCTCTTTGTAACGCTTTTTATAAAAAACAAAGATTGGTAAGTACAATATTTTGCCCATTAATGTCGTTTGCAGCGCAATAATGAAGTATCAATAACAGAAACACTTCTTCAAAATACAGCATGTACTAAATTTAAAGGGTCAACCGGTTTCGAGAGAAAAATAATTTACTTCTTCAGGACAATTAATAACCGCAACCGCATTTAATCAAGCAAGTTCGGTGCTGATGATTTTTTTTTTACTTTCCCTGTAATACATGGTAATGTATAGGGAAAGTATTGGAATCATGACGAAAATCACAACTCGAGTTTTCGACGGATCTACACGTTTCGAGACCTCTAGAATACGAAAAAACTATTTTTAGCGTGACGTATATGTGTGTGTCTGTCTGTCTGTGTGTCTGTCTGTGTGGCTGTCTGTGTGTCAGTCTGTCTGTGCAGATATTGCATCCACTCTAACTAAAAAACTAATGGACTGAATTTCATAAAATTTGGTAGGTGAGTCACTTGTGGGCGAATCTGGTGCTGATTGGTTTTGGGTACGATTCGGGATAAAATCGAGATATTTTAGTTTTTTCGTATTTTCTCTATGTATGTCCAGTTATCGAATATATGTCCAGTTATCGAATGAGAACGAAAATTGAATTAAAAATGAATTAAATTTAATTAAAATAAAGAGAACGTGATTATAAGTCTGCAATAAAAGTCATGTGCTGCCCACATCAGATTTTTTTAAATTGCTTTTAAAATAATGATTATTTCCAAACATATCCAGAAAAAAAAAACCGCAAATAAACATGATATACCTATTAATTTTCGGTACCATTGAACATTGGTATGACTCTCAATTTATTTTTCGAGCATAACACGCAAATGTTATAAAAAATGCATTTCAAAATATATTACTTAAATGGCAATTTTAATTGTAGTATTTGATTAAACTTAACTGAAATACTTTATAGGGCATATGCCATTTAAGACAAATTCTAAGTATATTTTACGTCTTGATAAATTGTATTAACTTTTATCTTACTTAATAAAAGAAAATGGCTGGTGTGTGCGGTCTATAGCGGGAAATTTAATCATCGTAACGAAACGAAATTCGAAACACATGTACTTCAAATGCTACTTCATAGTGCACCTTGGTGTTATTTTTATTAAAATTCAAATTAGTATTTTTGTTATTTTATGTTTCAGCGCGATAAAATTACACAGATTAGTAAATTGTAAAAAATACTCCATACCTCTATATTATAGTAATGTTAACATATTGTTTAACATTGCAGTATAATTGTATCTTTTGTAAAAGTTTTTTCAACATGGTTTTGCAACTTATACATTAATAATGGGTTAAATTAATTATTTGCTTAAAATGTATTGAATATAAATTACATTTAAATATTTGACATTTAACTATGGGTTTTTTGTAAATGGGTCTTCTAAAATATTTCTCACACAATATTTATGGTACACTGAACTTTTTATTAATTGTTGTCTCTGAAATGCATTTCCTGCTTGATATTCAAATTATAACACATGTTCTCAGAGTGTAGTCCTATTTTCTGAGTTGGAATTCATATCTCACTTTAGCTTCATAAATATTAATATATATCCTCTTAATGGCGATATTACGACTATTACATACTTTAAAACTGTATACTATTAAATGACCATATGCGTATAAATGACGTTATGAATATAAATCAGTAGAATCGTACATATTGTTACTGAAGCAGGTCTAGTCTTAATGTGGGGCGAGTTACAACTTTTTACTTTCCTTGCAATAGATGGTAATGTATAGGGAAGGAATTGGAATCATACCACAAATTCCAACTCGAGTTTTCGACGGATCTACACGTTTTGAGACCTCTAGAATACGAAAAAACTGTTCTTAGCTTGTCGTCTGTGTGTGTGTGTGTCTGTCTGTTCGTGCAATGCATGTATCCACTCTAACTGAAAAACGAATTGTCCCTTGTGGGGGACTCTGGTGCTGATTAGATTTTGGTACGATTCGGAATAAGAGAACCCGCCTTTTTTTGCGAAATGGCCCACAAAAATCGTATGCATCCACTCTAGCTAAGAAACTGATTGGCCAAATTTCATAAAAATTGGTAGGTAAGTTACTTACAAATTACCTTCGTGATCTTTGTGAGAATTTACGTTTCTCTCTTCTATGCCTCCCACATTTTCACTTTCCCTGCCTGATGCATCCACATTTAAGAAGCTGTCCAAAATGTCATTGTCAGCCATGATTGGGTTGGCAGGATTGGCAGATTTAAATGCCAGCTATTTTTTCCCATATTCCACCCCACTTTGAGATAAACCAGGAATTTTGTTGGAGAAATTTTCTAGTTCATTACTTGTGATTTCTGATTCTATATCACTTCACTTTCTATGCCATTCATGATTTTTCGCCAAGCTCTCAGCAACGGCATTGTTTTGAGTTAGCTCCCAGCATCTACTGTCATGTAAGCACATTCCTTAAAGTCTATACGCATATAGAAATCAGTAACTTGACCTTCGTCATTTCATGATCTTCGATGAAAATCGATCCTGATGATCAGATATCCATATAATCGGCGTCCGGAAAATTAGAATAATCCTGTATTTCGAAAATTCAAATAAGGAGTAACAAGCCAAATGAATAATTAAAAAGTTCAAAATGACTTTACGAAATGATAGAGCACTCAATGTGCTAAATGGTCGAACTTTATTCTCAGATCTGGTCTCGTTTGGTCTAGGTTTTGGTCTTTGGTCTCTGTTTGGAATTTTTAGAAAATTAGTATTAGAGGTGATGATACAAAAATATTTTTTAAATACTTGCAACACTCTGTCTCTCATAAACAATAAATGCAAAATTTGATATCCTTTCGCAGCCAGCAATTAATAATGATTATCCATAACTTTGATTCAGTGTGTAAGTCTCACAGTTAAGTGGGTGTCACAGTGTATAGTGTCACACCACCACTATTCTTTGAGACTCCACGAAGCGCTGGTGAAATGGCTAGTAATACATATATAACTATTGCGTACGAATGCTTTAATAGATATTTTATTTTTTTTGGGGGGGGGGGGGGTTGAGGATAATAAATATTAAAAAAAAAGTAATTTGCCTTTTTTGAATATCACGTAAAAGGAATAGCTTTTATCAGGTTATCGAAAAAAATAAATTGACAGCATTTAATTAGAATGAGTACATTGCTAGAAATCACTTAAAAGTGCAATAAAAACGCACTTACATAATCAAAATTCGGTTGATTCGTTGTTGATGTTGTTGAGACCCAGACTGTCCGACCTACCAGAAAGGTGTAAGGTAACTGTTTGGACGGCCGGGAAGTGCCACCCAATTTAGACCGGAACCCAGTGGGGGAGGCATCCACAAGGACCGTACCCTCCTTCCCCTACCACCAACCTCTCTTAAGGACTTACGGACCCACATGTTTAACGTGATCGTACTCTGCATGAACACGGCGGCAGTTGTGACAGTGTGCAAATTCAGCGCGCAAACCACCGGGCTATCGCGCCCGAAGTGTGCCAACAGCACGCGGTGTTCCCAGGTGGTCACCCACCCAAGTACTAACCGCGCCCGGTTGATTCGTTATCCGAATTCCCTCAAACATATAACTCTTTTGAAATGTGATACTCGAATGTTTTACCCCATTGCAAAACGTCTTTATATTGCTTTCGTCAATTTTTTATTTCACTGAGAAACATTATTTATGTATTTATTTTTTTACATTAATTTTGTTAATCTTTCTTTGCCATGCTTGCGAAACATTAGAAAGTAATAAAAACTTTAACATAACTTTTAATATTACGGATAATAAAAACATGTACGAACAAAACTCAAAACCAAAGTCCCCTAAATTACTTATTTCCTACTTTAAAAGGAAATCGGCATTGACTAACATTTACCAGTCTACTTTGTACTGAGATTTATATCTTGCTAAAGACCTCGAACAAAGTCAAAATATTTTGTCTCCACTTTTCTTACAACTTTGACACCTTGACTGATAATTTTGCACCCTTGTCAGGAACTATGCGACCTTTTTGCTTCAAACAATGACACATCTCTGTCATCGAATCTTCTTTCCTCCAGGAAAGTAACTGGATCTCGCTCTGGATTTGCTGTCTGCAGCTCGGTCTCTGATCTCAGAGCAAAATGCAGATGTTAACAATGTCAATACGGCGTGTGAATCTTTTTTATTACGCTACATTAAATCTCCTGTATGTTATTCGAGTATTGTTAGGATTCCGATTTTGTCACGAGATTAGAGTGAGGCTTCCGATTCTGTATAAATTTAAATCAAGTTTCGAGGATTTGTTTGGGGTTGTCAAAATTTGCTGAACAAATTGTATAGAAATGTTATACTTTTGAAGCTGAAAGTTATCAGTAATTATATATGTTTTCAATGATTCAAAGAGAGAGAATTTTCTCTATATTAAAAAATATCTAATTTGGGAAAAATATGACTTTCCCTAAAGAGTCAGATTTATTTTTTCCCAGATCCATTACATTAAGTTTAATTCTCCAAAATGACTCAGATACTTATTCAATTTAATTTCTAATTTGCCGTTTAAATAAGTATTTTGCTTCGTTTGGCAATTTAACGTATTTTAAAACCTCGTCAGCTCCTTAAAGTTCCGAAAAATGCAAATATGTTCAGAACGATTCGTGTCAGTGTAATGGGTTAATCTTATTCATTTCGACATTAAATATTATGAAACGAGCATTTCATTAAATTATTCAAGCATCTTGACATACCAATCAAATTTTATAAACTTCTGTCGAATAATTTATGAGCTAGAGTGGATACATACATCGGACAGACACACAGACAAACATGCTTGCCCTATATATTACCACATATTATAGGGAAAGATAAATGGTCCGGCGATTTTTAACATTTTACAACATAGTTGAAAAGTGTTTATGACTTTGGTCGTTTTGTCTGTCTGTCTGTCCTTTCGCACGATAACTGTCGTGATAATGACTTTATCAAAATTAAATTTTTGTATGTTGTTGAAACCGTCTGTGGGACATATGGGAATGTAAATGAATAATATTACCCAATTAGTTTTGGATTGAACCCGGGTTGGAAAAATGAAATACATTGAACAATATGGTATCTAATTTTTCAAACATTTTTTAAACGAATTTAAAATTCACAAGTTGCTTCAAAAGTTTTAAGAAATATTCAAATTATTACATAAAATATATAAAAAAAAAATTCAGAAAAATATATCCAGTGGTTTTTTAAATAAAAATTAAAATAATAATTACTACCATTATTTGAAGAGATCACGTGACCACTATATAAAGAAATCACGTGACTCACTTCAAAATAAAATATGGCATCCATCTTGTTTCAAAATCGTGATTTTTAAAGTTCGTTTTAATTTTAAAGTTCTTTTAAGTGCGGGATGCAGTAAGAAGAGGTGTGCGTATGCAAATTTTTCATTTTCACTCCTGTTCGTCACATGATAGCGCTGATAAGAGATTTAAATGATTTGACGCGTGTGGACTATTGTTGTTCTAAGTAAAAGTTTTACGGAAAATGTTTAATTGACGAACTTGAAATTTTTGGTATGTCTTCCAGATATCACTTAGATGATTTTACGCGTGGCCTTATTATTGGAAAGATCGAAAAAATGGGCGAAAAATAACAGATGTTGGCAGGGAGTCCGACATCATCCACAGAGCTGTTTCACGGCTGTGGCAAGCATTTAAAACAACTGGAATGTGTAGCAAGCGTCACGGGGGGGTTGCGTTGGAAGTATGACGTCTGCAGGAGACAGGTCTATAATCCTGTCGGCAAAAAGGGACCAGCGCACCATAGCTCAGCACGTGGCAAATCAGTCTCTTGCTACCGCAGGAGAGCAGATCTCCCGAAAAACTGTAGCCAGACGTTTAGGAGAAGGAGGACTATACGCCGGCAGACATGTTGTGTGTGCCCCATTGTCCAGACTGCACCATACCACCCGTTTGCAATGGTGTCATGAGCATCGCAATTGGTCCGAACAGGACTGGGCTTGCGTACTATTCTCAGATGAGAGTAGGTTCAGTCTGTCATCGGATTGTAGACGCCAAATGATCTGGCGTGAGAGTGGTACTGTTTATCGTCCAGAAAATACCCAGGAAAGGGACCGATATCCGACATGTAATATCATGGTATGGGCCGGCATCATGATCACCCCTACATGTGGTTGCAAATAGGACTATGACCGGCCAACGATACATTGATGAAGTTCTAATGCTTCATGTTCATCTTTTCCGTGGTGCTGTCGGTGATAAATTTGGTTTCATGGACGGCAACGTATCATGCCATCGAACACTCACTGTTCAGGCTTGCCTATTCAGCTAGGATATTCAATGTCTCGTATGACCAGCACGTTCATGCTTTTGGGAGGCGACTTGCTGATCGAAAGTATCCTCCAACAAACAAGACCATCCTCATCCGTGCACTGACAGAGAAATGGGATAACTTGCCTCAACAGCTGCTGGATAATGTTGTGCAAAGCGTGACACGACGTGTGGAATGTTGCATCGCACATTTATATATATATTCATATACATATGCATATATATATATATATATATATAACTTTGTTTCATTTGCATAAGTCGGTTATTCAGCTTTAATCAAAAACTGGATTTTTTTCTGTTCAAAAATAATGTCTTGCCAATAAATAAATTGTGTGTTGCTACTTATGTTTTCCTATTAAGTTGCATGTTTATTATATTATATACTTCATATATGAATTGCAAAAAATCATTATTATTTTAGTAAGAAGTGAATTTGAAGGTAGTAAAACGGATTTTATTAAAACAATGTACGATTACAAAAAAAATATAATAATTTTACTCTTAAAGTAGTACGTTGTGCATGTGAATTATAAATACTTAAATTTAAGAAGAAAACTCTGAATGCTGATGAAGAATTTTCTTTGACAGTAATGTTAAAATATATTTCGCAATCAAAACAAATATTATATTTCAACACGGGGTGTTTTAAAGAAATATTGTATGGAAACCTTTTCCTCTTTATTCTCCACTGAAGTTAGAGTTACCTAGGTTTAGCGGTAAACGGTCCTTGATGCTGGTTCCTGTTAGTCTGAAGAGGGTAAAACAAACTTTGGTATACTTGGTAGAGCTAACAGAAGACTAGTGAAAGAAGGTCACCAGCCAAGTACACTTCGGTAGAGATAAGAAAGAATTTGAGGGGAAAAATTGCGAAAGGGCGCTCTTCGCTAGAGTTTAGAGATTATATAAAAATGTTTTTTACGTTAATTTGAGTATTTGAGCTATACAATAGAAAAATTCGAAAATATATTAAAGAAAAAATTCCAAAAATATTCGCACATACACAAAGTATTATTATTTTTTATTAATGAATGTTCATCAAATGATTTTCGTTGGATTGCAATTTTATTAAATTGTTTAAACATTTAATAATTTCTCTCAAATTGCTGTTTTAAATATTCTGAAAATATACATCATTCATTTGTAGCAGAATAAGCAGTTGATTGAATGTATCAAGCAATTTCAGGGGGAAAAGCAGTATCTTTCTTTAAATGTCCGAGCATCCATGCCAGCAAAGTAAACAACAGTACAGCATTTACTTATCAGACTTTTCTTGCGTTTGACGACGTGTTTGCTGTATCATTTTCCCTGAAAGAGCTGGCCACAAACTGGGTGTAATGCTTTCCAACTGACAACAATCGAGCATATAGTACTCTGACAAGACAATGCTTGACACTCTATATTATCCTATTCCTTATTTTAATTCGCGGCTTATACTCGATCAAACAATTACTAATAAACTTGTTTTTAATAAGTTATGTTTTTGGACTCTCATCATTTTCCACAACAGTTAATGTATTACAATCAATGTGAGCAATATCAATTCGTCAGTTTAAAACACTGTTGCCGGAAGAAATTTTACCTATGCCCCTTTGTCCTAGGTAAAGGTTATTTCTTTCAAGCATGGTGACAATACATGGAAGGAGATAATGATAAGAAACCGTATCAAGCTGTCATAGAATTCTCATAATACCACCTTACCAACGTATAAGCCCATCTGATAATTTGACTACTTTTTGAATTGTCTAACATTTCCATTTGACGCCCTTCCTACTCCTCGATTTTTCAGCTGCCATAAGATTCCTCGAGATTCCTCGGAGATCGGATAAGGTTAATCATTTTCCTATCTTTTTTCAACACTTTCCAATATAGTTGAAAAGTGTTTATGACTTTGGTCATTCTGTCTGTCTGTCTGTCTGCCCGTTCGCGCTATAACTGCCGAAAAAATGACTTTTGAATGAAATTTTAGTACGTTGTTCAGCCCTGCCTGTGGGACATACGGGAATGTAAATGAATAATATCACCCAATTAGTTTGGGATTGAACCAGGGTTGAAAAAATGAAATACATTGAACTCTGTTATAACCTAATTTTTCAAACATTCTTTAAGCGAAGTTAAAATTCGCAAATTGTTTTTTTAGGAAATATTCAAATTATCCCATAAAATATATAAAAAAATATTTGAGCAAAATATGTTCGGTAGTTTTTTAAATAAGAATTAAAATAATAACTACATCCTCATTATATAAGAAGATCACGTGACCCACTTCAAAACAAACTATGCCATCCATCTTTTTCCCAGTGCCAAAGTTAAAGTTTTCTTAAATTCAAGTTCTGTCAAATTAAAAGTTCTTTTAAATTTATATTTAGTGTTGCATCTATCCTAAAACTGCTTTGTTTTTGCGTATTTTCTGTGCATTTATATTCTGAGCCAACGCAATTAAAATATTTGAGTTTTAATGATCATCATCAATTATTGACTATTTCTACAAAGAAACCTAATTTTAACGTATGCATAATGTCATCAAATCAAGGTGAAAAATGAGTTGATGGATTCTTTAACGCAAAATTATTTAATTCTGGAGTCTGGAATATAGATGATATGAATGAAATATTCATTGATTTTATATAGAGAAGCAGACGATTTTAAAGCAGTGCCCTTTTCGATGAAATTTTAAGCATGGATTTAGAAAATACTTTTACCTTCATGGTTTGAAGTTTTTAAGTAAAATAAATTATTGTAGTACTGTGATAATTAAAAAAATATCCCTGCTAAATGTATCGCATTTTAGAGATGTATAAAAAAATTACATTGCAGTTGGAAATTGTTTCATAATCAATGCTTTAATCACTGATCTTTCTTGTTTTTTTTATTATCAGACTTACAGTAGCCTAAAAAATAATCTCTTTCATGTAGTTTTCAACTTAATATTTAAGTGAGGAATGCGATTGTAAAACTTAGTTGGGACATTTTATTGGTTAGAATGTAAGTTTTATTAAAAAAAAAAGTTTTAAACCCCTGCTTTTTATTGATTTTCTAAAATATTTATTGAGAGACTTTTCAAATCCCAATGGATTTTTACTATTATTTAAATTATAACCCCTGCACTTTTTCGTTGGAAATAGGGCATAACCTTAGAAATTAAGTTAGACCTTGGAATGGTTTTGAAATAAACTATAAATGCATTAAAATAAATGTTATTATAGGAATTACTCCATTATCTATATGAAAAATAAATAGTGGGAAATGTTGAATTTATTTCACAATTAATGCCGAATAAATAAACATTTTAGTACAGACAGTGTATTCAAAACTTCATATTAGCTGGTGTTTTAATCAACACAACTATGAAATTATGTTCTTCTTGTTCAAATGTATAAAATTGAATTAAAACATGGATAGTGAATAATATCGAGTTTATTTTGAAATTAAAGCAATTAATTAACCTTTCCCTAAGCACACAATGTTTTTTATACAACTCAGTTACTGCAGATGTGATTAACACAACAGCAATGAAATTATATGTTACTTGCACAAATGCATAAAATTAAATTAAGTTGGAACTTGAAATGATTTTGAAAAGAACTATAAATACATTAAAATAAATAAAATTCGGGCATATATTCGCATAGAACAGTGGCAGATCAAAAGTTCAGTGGCCCATGAAATATTATTATCAGTTAATTTCTAGAATAAGATAAGTGGAAATCACATATCAACTGAACTGAAAATATATATCAACTCTTTTAAGTCAAAACACCTTTAAGATGTAACAAGAAAGATCAACCATGCTTAAAGCATTGATTATGAAACGCTTTCCAACTTCAATGCAATTTTATTTAAACATCTCCAAAATGCAATACACTCCTCGGTAATATTTTAAAACTTATCACAATACTATATTAATTTATAATATTTGAAAACTTAAACCTTCATCGAAAAAAATGAACTTCATTCAAATGACGGCATTGAAATATAAATTGCCTGATTTAAACATCTCAAAAATGCGGTACATTCCTCGGTAATATTTTTTAAATTATCATAATACTACAATAATTTATTATATTGGAAAACTTAATCGAAAACAACTGAAATTCATTCAAATGACGTCATAGAAAAAATAACACGCCTGACTTTCTCTATAAAAGCATCATTTCATTCATACACAATTTCCCATTCATTTCATTCATCACAAAACTATAATAATTTATTTTATTTAGAAACTTAAGACCATAGAGCAACAAGTAATTAAACTCTATGCTTAAAACTTCATAAAAAAAAATCGTCCTTCTCTCTGTAAAATCAATGAAGATTTCATTCATATCAGCTATGCAGACTCCATGAGCTAAATAATTTTGCATTAAAGGAATGCAGCAATTCTTGTACAACTCATTCTACATATTTTGCCATTTACATTTTACATAAGTTAAAAATAGGCTTCGTTGTAGAAATAATCAAATTTGGATGATCATTTAAATTCAAATATATTGTAATAGCGTTGTTTCAGTATGTAGATGCACAGAATTTAAGCAAAAATAAAGCGGTTTTAGGACGAATACAGCACTCAATGTGAATTAAAAAGAACTTTTAAAATCACGATTTTGAGACAAGATGGATGCCATATTTCATTTTGAAGTGGGTCACGTGATCTCTTCATATAATGGTCATGTGATCGCTTTATATAAGAAGTGTAATTATTATTTTAATTTTTATTTAAAAAACTACTGAATATATTTTGCTGATTTTTTTTTTTATTTTATGGGATAATTTGAATATTACCTAAAATTTTTGAAGCAAATTGTGAATTTTAAATCCGCTTAAAAAATGTTTGAAATATTAGGTCTGAGATATTAGGCCATAGGGTTCAATGTATTTCATTTATTCAACCCGGGTTCAATCCAAAACTAATTGGGTGATATTATGCATTTATATTCCCATAGGTCCTACAGACCGTCTGACCAACATACTAAAATTTCATTTTGATTAAGTCATTTTTACGGCAGTTATCGTGCTAACGGACAGACAGAAAGACTGACAGACAGACTGACAGACAGACAGATAGACAGGCAGACAGAATGAATGAACAAAGTCATAAACACTTTTCAACTCTGTTGTAAAGTGTTAAAAATCGTTCTAAATAGGACATAATCTTACAATTTATTAACGATCATAAATCTGTTAAGGAGTCAGAAAACATTTAACATGTGAAAATTGTTCTAAATGCAGCATATCTTTAAAATTTATTAATGATCTTAAATTTCCATTTAAGAGTCAGCATACTTCATCATGTAAAAGTCGTTCTAAATGTAAAATAAATGTGTATATTTTTATAAAACTACCGCTTGAGATAAATGCATAAAATGTTTAGGACTTTTAAAACCTTTAGCAACTTTTCGAAAGTGTTAAAATATTGATATTTATATATTTAAAATGTTCTAATTAATATTTCTATTTTTTAAATGTCTATACTTTATTACGTTCAGCATAACATATATTGACATGTTTCAATTAAAACAATTACTATTTCGTGACAAATATATCATCATTGTTTGAGTTTTAAACTATGGATATCATTGAAGTTTGATTATCAAGTTAGGGATTTGGGACTATTTTTGTTATTTCCATTGTTAATGTAATAACAGGATTTTGTATTAAGAGCTGTTTTTTCTTTATTCTTTTAACAATAGAAGCCTTAAACTTTTTTATTTCACAAGCAAAATCATAAATTATAGTCCGTTTAAGTTCTTTAGTATTCTTTTACTCAGAAAGTTTCAGGAAATTGTATATATTTTGCTTTTTCTCCTGGATAGCAATGTTGTGTCGCAATAATCAAGCGACTTTGGCGAAATTTCCTATGATATTTTAATGCAGATAGTAGTTTTTAACCCTAAGAAAATTGATTTTCAAATTTAATTTAAAGAAATAAATTTCATATTGCGGATTAATTTGAAGCAAACTGTGTCAATATTGCATATATTACAATTTTCCCCAGTTTTACATGTCTTTAAATCATTTTTCTAAATCTCAATCTTTTGTATCTGCCCATATGATTACAAAAAATCATTATCTTAGAAATTACAAAATAGTTATTTGCTTAAAAATTACTATATATATTGAACTTATAAGAATGCATGCACTAAACCTAAAATTTCAAATGTTTGAAAAAATTATAATTAAATACAATTTTGCTTGATTTTAAAAACAAATCATGAAATGATTATAACTTACAACATAACTTGCATATATCAGTTAGGTGACGATAATTGTAACCAACAGCTTTTCTAACTGATCACTATATTTTAACTAAACACCATATTTTAGCCATTAGCTTTTCTCGCTTGAAAATTCTACTAAATTACCTGTTGAACAAATTTTAGTTTCTTTAAGAAGAATATAATTTAGTTAACTCTCTATTAAACCTCTACAATAATAATAGATGCCTATTTACATATAGGTCATTTGATTATACTGTTATTTAGGGCATTTAGTTATGTTATTTTAATGCTGTTGCTTAATTTATTTATTTTTTTAATAATGTTTTGAGGACTATAAAACCTATTGTGAGTGCTTCGATAGTATATTTGACTAAATAATTCTGCACCAATAATGAACTATTTTATAATGTAAAATGCACCACAAAAAAAGATAAACAAATCTAGGTACGTTTTAGAAATTAACTAGATTTCCTTCTTCAATATATCGTATGCTTATTTATCTTGATTTACGCTGCATTTTACGTTGTAAACCAGTTCATAATTCATTATGCGCAAAGCCACGTGATTTATTTAGTTTTACACCATCTTTCTTTTTGCCAAACTTTTTTAGTATTCCTAAAGGAATGATGGCAATTGTAGAGTAGTTAGAGTCTTAAAAACATAATAATACGTATTTTTTCTTTCACGTTTTTCAATAATTAAAATTCTAAGGCCTCTAATGTTTTACGAAAAGTCTCTATCTTCTTCGTTGTAGCTGACACATGTACTCCATACAGCATCTGTCATTTGTAATAGATGCAGCATTAATGCCGGGCGTCTGAAAGTATCTATTACCATTACTAATGATTGTGCTTGTCATACGTCGCGTTTGTATCGTATTAGTGATTTGAGACTTTGGGGGCTCTACAGGGCACTTAGTGTGCGAAAAGAACTATTTTTTTTCTTATCATTACATGAATATTAATGCACCAATTTTCGATTGGACAAAATTTACTCATAATGTTTTTACTTTCCCTACATATATAGTATAATGTATAGATTCAAAATTGCTATAAAACCAAAATTATTCTCCAGACTTCATGTATTGACTTTGATAAATGTAATGCCCAGTTAAATATGATTCGTAAAATGTGCAAATTTTATTTTGTTACAATGGTTTCAAAGTTTCATAAACCCCCTTACCTTTAGAACTGTTACTTGTGGGCAAAATACATACTCCTAGTATATATTTGTCAAACTGTTTAAATAACAATAAGGGTTCTCTTAAAAATATTGTTTCTACATATTTTATATTGAACAGTTTTGATTTATTTAAATATATTAGTATGCTACCACACATTCTTGGTTACCAAACTTTTAACTTTAAAATACCTTTTTAAAAATATAGACATTAAAAAATATAGATACTAAAAATATAGATATTAAAATATAGATTAAAATATAGATATTTTAAAAATATAAATATTAAAAATATCGATTAAAATATAGATATATAGATATAGGATTTTATTATCTCTCTTTATAATGATTATCTATCTATATATACTAATTGCTAAGTGTCCGTCTGTCACGCTTTTTTAGGCACTTCCCAAATAAATAGAGACTTGCAATTTGGCACATGGATTGATCGTTCGATAAAACCACCTGAAAAAATCAACTTTTTCAAAAATGTTCGTAAGAGGGGATGCTCCACACCTAAACGTTCGAAAAGTGAAATGATAGGAAAGCATGCTTTGTGACAAGATATAAACTTAAAATTTGGTGTATGGATAAATAGCTCAAAAGGAAGAAGGTGTGCAATTTCAGATTTCCGATATTTTCTATTTAAGGAGACGCCGCACACCAAAATGCTCAATTTACCGAATGAATGAGAAGCGGTTTCTTTAAAATTTGATAGAGGCTTGAAATTTGGTATACGGAATAATCATTTGGTAAAAACACCTAAGACCAATACAGTTTTACAAAAATGTTCGTTTAAGGGCGTGCTCCAGAAAAAACGTTCGAAAGGTGAATTGATAAAAAACATGCTTTGGGATGAGATAGGGATTTCAAATTTGGTGAACGGGTAAATAGTTTAGAAGGAAAAAAAATTGTATAATTTCAGTTTTCCAATGTTTTCTACTTTAGGGGATGCCGCACACCAAAATGTTCGATTTTCGGAATAAAGGAGAAACGCTTCTTTTAAAACTTGATAGAGGCTTGATATTTAGTGTATTGGCGAGTCATCTTATAGAAAACTCAAAAAGAATGGATTTTTTTAAAAATGCATAATTAAGGGAGTGTGTACTCCAGACAAAAACATTCGAAAGATAGAAAAAGCGTGCTTCGCGATGTGATAGAGACTTCCAATTTGGTCCGCGGGTAAATAGTTGGAAAGGAAGCAAGTGTGCAAATTCAACTTTTCAACATTTGTTATTGTAGGGGGTGCCGCTCACTAAAATATTCGGTTTTTCCGAACAAATGAAAAACACCTCCTTACCTCCTTTATAATGTGATAGAGGCTTAAAATTTAGTATATGGACTAATCATTTGATAAAAAACCCAAGATGAATAAAATTTTTAAAAATGTTCATTTAAGGGGATGCTACACTGAAAAACGTTCGGAAGACGAAGTGATTGAAAAAACATGCTTCGCAATAGGATAGAGACTTCAAATTTGGTGTAGGGATCGATAGTTTGGAAGGAAGAACGTGTGTAATTTCAGATTTCCAATATGTGCTACTTCAGATGGTGCCACGCACCAATATGTTCGATTTTCCGAATAAATGAGACACGTTCCCTTTTAAATATGATAGAGGCTTGATATTTGGTATATGGGCCAATCATCTGATAAAAACCCTAGACCAACATGTTTTTTCAAAAATGTTCAGTTATGGGTGTGCTCCATTAAAAACCGTTCGAAAGGGGAAATGATAAAATAGCATGCTTCGGAATGAGATAAAAACTTTAATTTGGTGTACGGGTAGAGAGTTAGAAAGGAAGAAATGCGCAATTTAAGTTTTCCAATATTTTCTTTTTTAGAGGTTTCTGCACACCAAAATATTCGATTTGCTGAACACATATGAAAAGGGAATTATTCAAAAATTTACATTATACAGGGGTTGCTTATTGCGATACCGTTTATTTTCAACTAGTATTTCGGCTAGTATTACATCCATTAGGGCTCATTTTAAAGCAAACAACTTTCCTATGTTACTCATATTGCCTTACTTAATAATTATTTAATTCAGAGTAATATCATATATTTAAAAAAATCAGACATACACTAAGGGGTATTTGTAAAATCATCAAGGGTGACTACAGAGCACCACTTTCAAATAGCACATTTGATTTAAAGACATTGTTACTGTGAAACAAAATAGCCTTTTATCACCGCTATGTGCTATAAATTGAAATAGAATGAGAATGAGAAACAAAGAGAATTGATTTACGCGTGTGTAGATGGCCACACTGAACACACCAACCCAACATAATGTGTAAAAAAATTATTGCCAATCATACAATCATAAAGAGTAATGTAAGTTAAAGTCCATGTTGCCACCCCCCCCCCAAAAAAAAATATATATATATATACATATATTTATATATATAATAGTAGTTTGAAAATCCAATGAATGAAAAGTAAGAAGCTGCAACAGCATAAATCTAACTTTCTAAAACACCCACAGAATAAATATAAAACACCAAATCATCAATCCAATGGAAAAAAATATAAAACACGAGTTATCAAGTTATAGAAAATCAACAAAATTCAATGGTATGGAAACGAATAAAGAAAAACTTAAAAAATCGAGCTATACACGTGGAAAAGGGGGGCTAAGCCTAAAAAAAATGGAAATGTTCACTTCCTAAAATTCGTTTTCAAGTCCAAGTATTTTGACGCAGCAAACACAAAATATGTATATTTCTGAAGAAATAGATAGATTATATCTATAAACTATTTCTACTTGGACGACATACATAAAGAAGGAATAAAAAAAGAAAACAATGAATACCTGGAAAATGCACAGCATATGTACTAACGAGCCGAAACCGGGAACTCTGAATGAAGAGACCAGTGTTGCCATTCGCAAATAAAAAATAAAAAATAATCTACTGTTGCCATTCGTAAGAATTGAAAAACAGTAAAACGATAAGGTAAGAAAAGGTAATAATATACAAAAAGAGCTACTAAAAGGTGGGGCTAATAATAGTAATGCTGACGTGGAAGAGGATGTAAAAGTAAAAGTATTAATAATACAAGAGAATGGAGATGTCTGGCTAATATAAGATACTATGAATAGAATTATAAGATACTATGAAAAGAATTATGAAAATCCAGCTATTCTAAATTTTTAAAAAATACCATTTACTAAATAAGAGGGGTATTTATATAAATTGCTGGTAATTTTGAGATTATTTATATGCATGACTTTTTTTATCAGATAATCCATAAATTCTAAAAAGCTGATTAAGTATAATATTTCTAAATAATTGAATCGAGTTACAGGAATTAAATGGTAAGATTTTATTAATATTAAAGTTATAATAGTCTTTTTTATCATATAAATTTGTAACAATTATATTAGAAGGATCAATAAAAAGATTTAAATCCAAAAAATTAACATTATTGCTAATAGTAGCTTCATTAGTAATTAATTCCAAATTGTCTGGATAGAAATCAATATGAGATAATTTTCTGTATGTACTAAGCAAATCAGATCATCAACGTATCTGTAAAAAGAATAATCCATTGAAATAAAAGACTTTTCATAATGATAAAAGTATAAATTAGCTAACATTCTGCTACTGCAGCCACCCTGTGGAACTCCTGAGACTTGTAAGTATAATTTATTTCCTTGAAAAATATAATTATTGAAAATAACAATGTGAAGAAGTTTAGGAAAATTTATAAAATTAATTTGATTTGAAAGATTAGTTATATAAGCATTATATAGAGCTAAAATTACATCATATACCTCAGATATCTTAATATTACGAAAAATATCTTTAAAATCAAAAGTTTGAAATCCTATAATTTTTCTAAGATATGTTAATTCATTTTTTAATTCTTTACTATTATTTAGAATAAGATAATTATTACTTTTCTGGCAAAAATTATTATTTATTAGATTTAACGAATTTAGTAATAATTTACTTGCAGTAGTAGAGTAAGTATTATGGCCACTTGTTACTGTTCTAAATTTAGTAGGATTTTTATGAAATTTTGGAATAAGCACTATATAAGGAAATTTAAGATATTTATATTTAATACTAGCAGCATACCCGTTCTTCGAACGGAATATATAATATAAAGAAACTTATAATTCGCAATCATGTGCAAATTCCGTTAAAATATTAAATTTATTGCTGCTAAAGAGAAGTTTAAGAATATCTGTTCTCACTATGCAAAATTATATTCACGGGCAGATCTGAAGAACAAAACATCCTGGCCCCTTTTGTAAGCAAATTTACAAAAAAAAGGAATTGAATCAATATATGTAACCTCGTACTACTTATATTGTCGCAGATTAGAAAATATGCCAGTGTGTTGGTAGAAGATTACCCGTATTACAATATGAGTCTCAAAAATATTTGCCAAAATAAAAGAGATGACGTAATAAATTGAAAATATCACTAATCCCCGTAATCTTTATACCAGAAGGCCGTAATTGATTCCAATATATGCCAATATATATAAAAATATATGCCAATATACCTGTACTACTTATATTTTCGTAGATTAGGAGATATATCCGTGCATTTGTAGATTACTCGTACAACGTACTATATATGAGTTTCATCAATTTTCGTCATAAATAAACAATGGCATAATAACTTGACAATATCAATAATCCCTGAATCAACAGTCCCTGAAAATATCAATGATAATAATGTTTAAACCTGAAGACCGTAATTGATATTATCCAGTCAAAAATGCAATGTCAATGAAATTTATCTTATATACATATCTTTATTATTCAAATCGCTAAAGATTTAATAAGAATCGTATAGCACATAACGCATTGGATCCGTTGCTAAGCGACATGATATCAGTTGCTTAAAATAAATTGATGGAAATCTTATCGTCTGAATATTGCTATCTCCATGGAAGGTTTGGCGACATTTTTGTCAATTTAGCGATAACTTAAAAAATCGCCAAATTTATCGCCAAGTGGGACAGTGGAACTGATAATCCCATTTTGCGACAAATTGACGGAACATCATCACAATACTATCCCCTAACAAAACATAATTAATTTCATTTATTAAGCGCAATTTTATCAATTCCATGATATTTTTATGGATTTACAAATATTTTTATCAATTTGGTGATATTAAAAAAATTCGTTAAATGTGTTACTAAGTAGGATGGATGAACTGACCGACAAATGCTACCGAAACACCATTTCAATACTCTATTCTAAAAAAACAAATCATTGATTTGCGTCATTTTTATAAATTTGGAAACATTTCCGCTAATTTGGTAAAGTTTAAGAAAAGTTACCAAGTTATTTAGAGATATTCCTCTAAACTCGAAGCTCTAAATTTGCAGATCTGAAGAATAAAATATCCTAATCCCGTTTGCATATACTATATGAAAACACTAAAATTGTATTATAAGATACATCCGTTCTACTTTTTTTCTGCTTCAACAATCGGCTAAATGAATTTATTGGGTAAACACAATATATGAGTTTATTAGCTAAACACATTATATGAGTTTATTAGCTAAACACAATATATGAGCTGGAAACCTCTTTGCTAAAATAAATGAAAGTGATGTACGCAGTCCGCAATTTATATAATTAAAATAACAACCAAACCTTTCATTTAAAAAATATATTTTTTCATCCATTTATTTATTATTCAAATAGAAAAAAAAAATAATAAATATTAACAACACATTTAATTTCATTCCGTTGCCGAGCAACCTGATATAAGATAGAATCTTCCTCATAAAATGCGAAACTAAATAGCCATTTTGATTTCTTTATACTTTTCATCGTTGAGTAATAGCTTGTGAAAGATAACCATGGAGGTAGATTTTTCCATTTAAATTCATGTTTCAAACAATTCGTGTTTTCCGATAGTGACTATTTCATGCAAAAATCCTGCACCAAACTCGGAAATAAAGTTTTATTTCATTTCGACGTTTTAAACAAACGATTTTGATCCTTTCCGTTTGAATAAACCACGGAGTTGGAGAGTATAACTCATAGGAAAAAGTTCCGTTTTTCATTAATATCTCGACAACCCCTGGTCTTAGAAACTCGAAACTTGGACAAAATTTATGGGGGGCTATTTCAAGGCTATCCACAAAATTTCATTAAATTCGGTTCAGCCGTTTTTCTGTGATGATGAGACAAACGAAAATTTCGTTTTTTACTAATATATCGAGAACCACTGGTTGTAGGAACTCCAAACATGGACTAAATTTTAAGTGAGGCTATTTCTAGGCTACCCTCCAAATTTCATCAAATTCGGTTCAGCCGTTCTCCCGTGATGATGGGACAAACAGACAGACAGACAGACAGACAGACAGACAGACAGATTTTCAATTTTATTTATATAGACTAGCAGCATACCCGTTCTTCGTACGGAGTATATAATATAAAGAAACTTGAAATTCATAATCATGCCCAAATTCTTATAGTATACTAAATGACATGTTTAATCAAAATATTCTGTTAAAATATTTAATATAATGCTCCTAAAAAGAAGTTTAAGAATCTCTGTTCTCGCTATATAAAATTATCTTCATGGACATATTGCCGCCCAGGTGGTGTAGTGGATAGCGTGTTCGGCTGATGTGTGGAGGGCTCGGGTTCGAATCCCGAATAAGGCATGGAGGCTTGTGTGGCTACTGTAACTGGATTTCGATCTGTTGTTGCCACGTTAATTGAATAAAAAAAAAAAATAAAAAAAAAATAAAAAATAAAAAAAAAATATCTGAAGAATAAAACATCTTGGACCCCTTATGTAAGCAAATATAAAAAAAAAAATTGGAATTGAATCAATATATGCAAAATAAAAGCGTTAAAATTGTATGGGACGCGTACTAATTATATACGCGAATATTAGAAAATATAACCTGTATTAGTAGATTACATATATAAATTGAAAATACCAATAAACCCGTAATCTTTAAATCTGAAGACAGTCATTTATTGCAATATATGTCAAAATTAAAGTGCTAAAATTATATGGGAAGATATACACGTACTACTTATAATGTCCGATTATTAGTAGAAGATTATCCGTTTTGCAATATGAGTCACAAATGTTTTTTGGTAAAATACAACAGACGACGTAATAAATTGAATATATAATTAATCCCCTTAATCTTCATACCAGAAGACTGTACTTGATTCCAATATATATGCCAATATACGTCAAAATATATGCCAATATACCTGTACTACTTATATTCTCGTAGGTTAGAAGATATACCCGTGCATTCCTAGAAGATTACTCGTACAACGTACAATATGCGTGTGTCAGCAATTTTTGCCGCAATAAAACAATGGCGTAATAACTTAAAAATATCAATAATCCCTGAATCAATAATTCCGGAAAATATCAATAATAATAATGTTTAAACCTGAAGAGTGTAATTGATATTATCCAGTCCAAAACGAAATGGCAATGAAATTTATTTTATATACATATCTTCATTATTCAAATCGGAAAGGATTGAATAAAAATCGTCTGCCGCATAAACACATTGGATTTAAATCCGTTGCTAAGCGACATGATATCATTTGCTTCAAATAAATTGGTAGAAAAAATATCGTCTAAATAGTTATATTTCTATGGAACATTTGGCGACAGTTTCGTCAAATTAGCGACATTTTAAAAAATCGCCAAATTTATCGCCAAGTGGGACTGTAGAACTGACAGTTCCACTTTGCGACAAATTGACGAAATATCATCACAATACTATCCCCTAACAAAAAACAATTAATATCATTTATGTAGCGCAATTTTATCAATTTCAAGATATTTTTATAGATTTGAAAACCTTTTTTGTCAATTTGATGACATTTTAAAAATTCGCTAAATGTATTACTAAGTAGGATGGTTGGTCTAACAGATAAATGCTAACCAAACATCATTTCAGTACTCTCTTCTAACAAAACAAAAAAAAATTTCATTGATATGTAGAAGACCCAAGCCACACGACCAACCCGAAGGTTTATGGCAGCTGCTTGTGTTGTTGTTGTTGAAACCCAGACCGTCCGACCTACCAGAAAGGTGTAAGGTAACTGTTTGGACGGTCGGGAAGTGCCACCCAATTTAGACCGGAACCCAGTGGGGGAGGCATCGACAGGGACCGTACCCTCCTTCCCCTACCACCAACCTCTCGGAAGGACTTTCGGACCCACATGTTTAACGTGATCGTACTCCGCATGAACACGGCGGCAGCAGCTGTTTGTGTGTCGTTTATATCAATTTGGCGACATTTCCGTCAATTTGGCAAAGTTTAAGAAAAGTTGTCAAATTAGCGATATCCCTCCAAATTCGTAGCTTTGAATTTGCAGATCTGATTGAAACATTTTCATCCCGTTTCAATATACTAAATGAAAACACTACAATTGTATTAGAAGATATACCCGCTCTACTCTTTTTCTGTTTCAACAATCGGCTATATGAATTTATTGGCTAAACACAATATATGAGTTTAGTAGCTAAATACGATATAAGCTTGAAAACTCTTTGCCAAAATAAATGAAATTGATGTACGCAGTCAGCAATTAATATAATTAAAAGAAAAATCAAACCGTCTATTTATAAGATATACTTTTATATCCATTTATCCATTTATTTATTATTTAAATCGAAAAAAAATAATAAAAACATTAACAAACACATTTAATTTAATTGCGATGCCGAGCAACATGATATATCCTCCTAAAATGTTAAAATTTATTAACCACTAACAGCACACCCGTTATTCGTACGGAGTGTATAATTTAAAGAAACTTAAAGTTCGCAATCATGTGCAAATTCTGTTAAAATATTAAATTTATTGCTCCTAAAGAGAAGTTTAAGAATATATGTTCTCACTATGCAAAATTATCTTCACGATCAGATCTGAAGAATAAAACATCCTGCCCCCTTTTGTAAGCAAATTTACAGAAGAAAAAATAGGAATTGAATGAATATATGCAACCCCGTACTAATTATATTGTCGCAGATCAGAAAATATGCCAATGTGTTAGTAGAAGATTACCCGTATTACAATATGCGTCTCAAAAATATTTGCCAAAATAAAAGAGATGACGTAATAAATTGAAAACATCAATAATATCCGTACTCTTTATACCAGAAGGTCGTAATTGATTTCAATATATGCCAATATATATCAAAACATATGTCAATATACCTGTACTACTTATATTCTCGTAGATTAAAAGATATACACGTGTATTTGTAGAAGATTCGTACAACATACAATATATGAGTTTAAACAATTTTTGTCATAATAAAATAATTGCATAATCCTTGAATCAATAATCCACGAAAATATAAATAATAATAATTTTTAAACATGAAGACCGTAATTGATATTATCCAGTCAAAAATGCTATAAGAAAAATCAAATCGTTCTTTTCTAAAATATATTTTTATATCCATTTATTTATTATTCAAATCGAAAAAATAATTATTAAAATTAACAGACAGATTTAATTTAATTGCGTTTCTGAGTAACATGATATAAGATAGAATCTTATAACATGTTAAATATGTCATGTCTTATAACATAAACTGCGAAATTAAATAACGATTTTGATTTCTCTAAACTTCTCATTGTTCCGTAAAAGCTTGTTTTAAATAAACCATGAACCATGGAGATAGATTTCCCCTTTAAATCATGTTTCAAACAATTCATGTTTTCAGAAAGTGACTAATTAACGCAAAAAATCTCCCATCAAACTCAGAGATTAAATTTTTATTCACTTTCAAACGATTTTCAAGCTTTTCGTTTGGATAAACCACGGAGTTAGGGAGTAGAACTCCTAGGAAAAAGTTCCGTTTTTCATTAATATCTCGTCAACCCCAGGTCTGAGAAACTCGAAACTTGGACAAAGTTTATGGGGGGATATTTCAAGGCTATTCACCAAATATCATTAAATTCGGTTCAGCCGTTTTTCCGTGATGATGAGACAAACGAAAATTACGTTTTTTACTAATATCTCGAGAACCACTGGTCGTAGAAACTCAAAACACATATATAATTTTCAGTGGGGCTATTTCTGGGCTACCCACAAAATTTCATCAAATTCGGTTCAGCCGTTCTCCCGTGATGGTGTGACAAACAGACAGACAGACAGACAGACAGACAGACAGACAGACAGACAGACAGATTTTCATTTTTATTTATATAGATTTAAATCGCTATACATATTGATAATTTTCAATTTAATACTATTGATGGAATGTAAATCATATTTAAAAAGACTATTATTTTTTAAATAATCTAACAGAAATTGAATATAAAATTTTTTATAGATATTAGGTGATAACATAGGTGATAACATAGGTAAACTTTATCAACATAGGTGATAACAAAGGATCTTTGTAAATCATTAATGGAATGTTTAATATTATCAATATTATATAAAGATCTAGACAATTTAATATCTCTAATAGCATTTTTAATAGATTCTAGGACCCGAGGAAGAGTTTTGAAGAAGTGAACAAATCCATGATTTAGGCCTAGCCCTTGTCCACGTGTACAGCATTAGTGCTTGGATTTCATTTGTTTTTCTTTTATAGATTCCATGCCATTGATTTTTATGATTTTAGGAGCTAGAAAGGCCTAGCTCCATATGCAATGGTTTTTTTCTGTTTGAAATTTTCATCTTCATGCATTTACACCATGTATGCTTATGCAGGGAACAAGGGGATTAGTACCTGTATTATATATATGATTTATAACATTTGAAAAAAATTTAATCTTAGGGTGTAGTTAAGGGATTATGTTCACCAATTTTTCACCACTTGTCATTTTTTTTTCAATTGCTTACCTTATATATGGAACAGCGAAAGAGGGGGTATTGATTCAAAATTTTCACTTCAGACTATTTTATTTTCATATTTGCTCTACAGACCATTTTCAATAAATGATCAGTCTATGGTATTTATAATATAAGTAAATTTATTAATATTCTTAAATATATATATATATATATATATATTTTTTAAACATTATAAATGTATTATTATATGATATTCTACATCTTATTTGTAATTTTAGTTAAGTTATTTTGTTATAATTAGTATATTGCTATTATATTTTTTTAAAATAGTGAGCTTAATAATCATATTACTGCCATCTATAGGTATTTTTTCTTACTATTTGTTAATTTCATTTTATTTTTAGTGGGTAATTAAAATACTGTTTAGTATAATGTCTTGATGAATTATTGAAGCTCTTTAAAACTGTACTTTTCAGTACAATCATTTTATTATTAGATATTTAGAATGGATTCTAAGTGAATCCAACCTTTACACTATATGTATTATATAATCCTTAGTTTTATTTAATCAAGTTCCGAATTGATTATAACTATATTGTTAAATATTTTCTTATTATTATTATGCAATACCTTCCTTATTCACATATGGATTAGGTATTACATGGACTTTGTTTATACTAATATCTATAAACAATTATATTATTTTATTTCTATTATATTATATTCATTATGTTAAAATTTTCATACTTATTATTATTCTTATACTATTATGAATTACACAACATACGATTTAGCGACTGACAAATATATATATACTTATTTTTATATAATTAGATAGATATTGCCCGGTAGTTTTGATTCAAATTGGGAATTGTCTAGACCGATATCAAATTACCAACATTGGGATGGATAGTGTTGAATATAATAATAACCCTTCTAAGCATTATAATTTTAATAAATGTAAGAATAAAAATTGTAAAACCTGCCCATCCGCTTCTAATACTCAAATCACGAACCAAAATAGCCATTTGCTTTTCTGTAAAATTTTTAATTGCATCTACCGATTATCGGTGTAACATTTGCAATCTATCATATATAGGACAAACTAGTAATTCTAGTCATCTACGTATGAATGCCCACAGAGATCACGTCAAAAAATATATTCTCAATAATAATGTTCTACCTACTTCTAATAAAATTGAATATAAACACTTTGCTAAACACGGTTTTAAAAGTATTAATATTCATATTTTGGATATAAAAACTAATATAGCAGATAGAATTTTTTTTGAAAACTACTATATTAAATCAAATTGTACTATTTTTCCATATGGTTTAAATCAATTATATCTAAATTTTAATATTGTAAAAATAATTTTGTAGATAATAAATATTCTATTTATAATCACCTTTTCTTGAAACCCCATTTAAGTAGAAACTCTGTTAAGCTTAAAAGATTTAAACCAGGCAAAGGTAGCTCCAAACATAATGATTTTAAAGCTGGGATAAAATGTTTACATCATCAATTTATTAGTACTTATCAATGGAATTTAATAAAATCTTCGGTATTTGCTATAAAGAAAAAACATCTAAATAATGTTTATGCCACTTTCTTAAAATTAAATCTTACTAATGAGCATTTTAATCATATTTTCTATGATTTGCTCATTACTAGATCAAAGTATTTAAAATTAAAGCTTAATCAATCCCATAATAATACGTCTATTAATTCTTATTGTGTAATTAATTACTTTTAAGCATCCAATTTAAAATTCTATAAATTTTGGTAGCCTATCTAACAAGTTCAATCATTTATTGCCTGTCGGTGATTTGAGTGTTTCAAAGACTTTTAAATACAACAAGCCTATTGGTAGATATTTTTTAATTATAATGAAATTTTTCCATCTCTTTTAATAGATAATGATTCTATGTCTAATGTAGATAATGAATGTATTTATAAAGTAAACAGATATGGAAAATTTCTAAATCCACACTTGGGGCATACAGTTACAGGAGATTTAGCCATTATTAAAAACGACACGTTAAGAACTATTATGTCATTTGGCAAATTTTTCAAATTCAGGTTATCATCTTGTTATAATTAATGTAAAGTTTTAAAGTCAATAAATCTTGACCTTGATAAATATATTTATAAATTAGCTTCTAAATACGATCTGCCTTTAGAGGCATTTAATATGTGAAAATTTACTTTATCAGAATTTATTAAAAATGCTATTAGTAGTATTAAATTATTTAGATCTATATATAATATTGAAAATATAAAACTCTCCATTAATGATTTACAAAGATCTCTTGTTATTACTTATGCTGATAAAGTATCTAATAATTATGCTATTAACTGTAAAAAATTCTATATAAAATTTCTGTTAGATTATTTAAAGAGTAATAGTATATTTAAACTAGATTCACATTCTATTAATAGTATCAAACTGAAAATTTTCAATATGTATAATGATTTAAATACCAATTATAAATTTTCATATTTTGTGCTTATTCCAAAATTTCATAAAAATCCTATTAAATTCAGAACTGTTACTAGTGATTATAATACTTACTCTACTACAGTGAGTAAATTACTACTAAATTATATCTAATAAATTATATTTTACGTTATTCTAGTAATAATTACCTTATTCTAAATAATAATGAAAAATTAAAAATAAATTAACATCACTAAACTAAAAGGATTTTAAACTTTTGATTTTAAAGATCTTTTCAATAATTTTAAAATCTCTGATATATATGTTGTAATTTTATCTCTATATAATGCTTATGTTACTAATCAATCCACTCAAAAAATTTTTATCAATTTTTCTAAACTTCTACACTTTATTCTTTTCAATAATTCTATTTTTCAAGGAAATAAATTATATCTACAAGTCTCAGGGGTTCCACAAGGTGGATGCATTAGTAGTATGTTAGCTAATTCATACCTTTATTATTAAAGATCTTTTACTTCAATAGATTATAAAATTTATAGATATGCTGATGATCTGATATGTTTAATATATACTGAAAATTATGTCCTAGATATAGATTTCTATACCGATAATTTGGAATTAATTCCTAATGAAGATACTATTAGTAATAATATTAATTTTTTGGATTTAAATATGATTATTGATCCTACTAATGGTATAGTTATTAATATATTTGATAATAAAGGCAATTTTAATTTCAACATTAATACAATATTACCATTTAATTCCTGCAACTCAGTGCAATTGTTTAGAAATATTATCCTTAATCAACTTTTTAGAACTTATATATCATCAGATAAAAAATGTCATGCTATGCATATAAATAATCTAAAATTTACAAGTAAATTATACAAGTACCCAACATATTTAGTTAATGGTATAGTTAAAAAGTTTGGATTAGCTGGATTTTAATGAAATCACTTCTTTGTATCTTACATTGGCTAGACATCAACATTCTCTTGTTTTGATATTACATTTTCATTACATGCCCTTATATATTAGACTGACGTTTTATAGTTATATTTTATAGAAGACTGACGTTAGTTTTCGTTTATACGCCCCATTATTTTGTAGCTCTTACTGTAGAATATCATCTTTTATTGCCCTTTCTCATTACAGTTATTTATTTCACACGATTGGTAACGGTGGATCTCTGCTTTTCAATTTTACGATTGGCAACACTGGTCCCTTCATTTCCGGCTCCTACAGTTAGCACTTTTTCAGTGTTTTATAAACCAGGTATTCTTGTTTCCTTTATAATTGTTATATCTTTATGTGTCTTCTCCAAGTAGAAATAGTTCATAGATATAATCTATATATTTCTTCAAAAACATACATATTTTTTGTAATGAAATACTTGGACCCGACAAAGATATTTTTTGAAATGAACAATTCAATTATTTAGGCCTAGCCCTTGTCCACGTGTATAGCAGTATTGCTTGGAATTTATTTGTTTTTATATATTTTCGATTCAATAACTTCGATATTTGTTGATTATCTTTAGCTTGTTGACTCTAAATTTGCATTTATTTCCATTTGCTTGATGATTCGCTATTTAATAATTCTTTTTATTATGTAGGTTTTATTTAAAGTTAGGATTTTTGAGTTGCAACTTCTCTCTGTTCTATCATTGGAATTTCAAACTATTATATATATATATATATATATACAATATGAATACAAAACACGAGTTATCAAGTTATAGAAAATCAACAAAATTCAATGGTATGGAAACGAATAAAGAAAAACTTAAAAAATCAAGCTATATCGCTATACACGTGGAAAAAGGGCTAAGCCTAAAAAAAATGGAAATGTTCACTTTGTAAAATTCGTTTTCAAGTCTAAGTATTTTGACGAAGCAAACACAAAATATGTATGTTTCTGAAGAAATAGATAGATTTTATCTATCAACTATTTCTACTTGGACGACATACATAAAGAAGGAATAAAAAAGAAAAAAATGAATACCTGGAAAATGCACAGTATATGTACAAACGAGTCGAAACCGGGAACTCCGAATGAAGAGACCAGTGTTGCCATTCTCAAAGAAAAAATAAAAAATGATCTACTGTTGCCATTCGTAAGATTTGAAAAACAGTAAAGCGAAAAGGTAAGCAAAGGTAATAATACACAAAAATAGCTACTAAAAGGTGGGGCTAATAATAGTAATGCTGACGTGGAAGAGGATGTAAAAATAAAAGTATTAATAATACAAGAGACTGGAGATGTTTGGCTAATATAAGATTCTATGAATAGAATTATAAGATACTATGAAAAGAATTATAAAAATCCAGCTATTCTAAATTTTTTAAAAATACCATTTACTAAATAAGAGGGTATTTATATAAATTGCTGGTAATTTTGAGATTATTTATATGCATGACATTTTTTATCAGATAATCCATAAATTCTAAAAAGCTGATTAAGTATAATATTTCTAAATAATTGAATCGAGTTACAGGAATTAAATGGTAAGATTTTATTAATATTAAAATTATAATAGTCTTTTTTATCATATAAATTTGTAACAATTCTATTAGAAGGATCAATAAAAAGATTTAAATCCAAAAAATTAACATTATTACTTATAGTGGTTTCATTAGAGGAATTAATTCCAAATTGTCTGGATAGAAATCTATATCTATGAGATAATTTTCTGTATGTACTAAGCAAATCAGATCATCAACATATCTGTAAAAAGAATAATCTATTGAAGTAAAAGACTTTTCATAATGATAAAGGTATAAATTAGCTAACATTCTGCTACTGCAGCCACCTGTGGAACTCCAGAGACAAAAGTATAATTTATTTCCTTAAAAAATAAAGTTATTGAATTAATTTCAAATTGTCTGGATAGAAATCTATATCTATGAGATAATTTTCTGTATGTACTAAGCAAATCAGATCATCAACATATCTGTAAAAAGAATAATCTATTGTAGTAAAAGACTTTTCATAGTGATAAAGGTATAAATTAGCTAACATTCTGCTACTGCAGCCACCCTGTGGAACTCCTGAGACAAAAGTATAATTTATTTCCGTGAAAAATATAATTATTGAAAATAACAAAGTGAAGAAGTTTTGGAAAATTTATAAAATTAATTTGATTTGAAAGATTAGTAATATAAGCATTAAATAGAACTAAAATTACATCATATAGATCAGATATCTTAATATTATTAAAGATATCTTTAAAATCAAAAGTTTGAAATCCTATTATTTTTCTAAGAGATGTTAATTTATTCTTTAATTCTTTACTATTATTTAGAATAAAGTAATTATTGCTAGTCTGGCATAAATTATTATTTATTAGATTTAAAGAATTTAGTAATAATTTACACGCAGTAGTAGAGTAAGTATTATGGCCACTAGTTACTGTTCTAAATTTAATAGGATTTTTATGAAATTTTGGAATAAGCACTATGTAAGGAAATTTAAGATATTTATATTTAATATTTAAATCACTATACATATTGATAATTTTCAATTTAATACAATTGATGGAATATAAATCATGTTTAAAAAGACTATTATTTTTAAAATAATCTAGCAGAAATTGAATATAAAATATTTTACAGATAATAGCATTATTAGAGGCTTTATCAACATAGGTGATAATAAAAGATCTTTGTAAATCATTAATGGAATGTTTAGTATTATCAATATTATATAAAGATCTAGACAATTTAATATCTCTAATAGCATTTTTAATAGATTCTAATAAAGTAATTTTTCACATATTAAATGCCTCTAATGGCAGAGCGTATTTACTATCTAATTTATATATATATTTATCAAGATCTAGATTAATTGATTTTAGAACTTTAACAGAATTATTACAAGAAGGTATCCTAAATTTAGTGCCAAATGACATAATGGTTCTTAACACATTGTCACTAACTATGTCTAAATCTCCTGTAACTATATGCCCCAAGTCTGGATTTAGAAATTTAGCAAATTTGTTTAATTTACAAATACATTCACTATCTACATTTGACTGAGAATAATGATCTATAGAGAGAGATTGTGAAACTTCATTATAATTAAATATATATCTACCAATAAGCTTGTTGTAATTAAAATTCTTTGAAACACATAAATCTCCAAATAGGCAATAAATGTTTGAACTTTTTAAATAGATGGCCAAAATTTAAAGAATTATAAATAGGGTATTTGAGAAATAGATTACACAATAAGAATTAGTAGTTGTATTATTATTATGAAATTGATTTAGTTTTAAATTTAAATACTGTGATCTTGTAATAAGCAAATCAAAGGAAATATGAATAAAATGTTCATTAGCAAGATTTAATTTTAAAAAAATTGCATAAACATATATATATATATATATATATATATACATATATATATATATATATATATATATATATATATATATATATATATATATATATATATATATAATAAAAATAAATATAAAAATTAATAAATATAATAAGACTAATTTAAAATATGACAAGTGTCATATCCTGGTTCAAAAACAATACAGATGAAAATGAAGTAAAGAGGATATGAAAGGAAATATCTAACAAAAGGAAACCATTGCTACCATATAAGGCAAATTGATCTTAATTTTAAATTATTAATAATACACATGAATTTATCAACATTCAAGAGCGATACATACAAATCAAGTTCAAACATCAAAGGATTATCAGAATCTGGAGGCTCAAAATATTAAAATGACAATAAATAAAAAATAAAAGAAAAGATGCAATCCAATATATATAATTGAAGAATTTTTATTTCACTTGTATTATATATACCTGATATTGATCATTAATAGAAAATGTTCTGTATAGCAAAAGGGAAAGAAAGATGGACTGAAATGTAAATGTGATATCAAAAATACTATACGACAAGCCGTTGAATATTAAAAAATGGGGGGGGGGGGGCAGAGACCACGAAAATGATCATCTTCTTTTAAAATGTTCCTCGAATAATAACCTGTGACTTTTTACTTCGTTCAGGACAGTTTCTTGTGATATTTGAATATTGTCCCGAGTACAAAATTATGTTTGAAAATAATGTTGCATATTGATTATAGTATACATTGTTAGGTCATTCATTTAAGATATTCAAGGGTCTATGTTTTACGAAGGAGCGCCGATATCACACTTATTTAACAAAACAACAAATGATAATTTGCATATTTATTCTACCAAAAAATGTATATTAAATTAAATTAAATTAAATTGAATTAAAATTTCAAATACAAGTACAGATTTATTGTTATGCAATTGTAACAAAAATAAAGTATATAATTTTCCCTATTTCTAGCAAAAACTGTGAGTAATATACATGTAAAAAATTTGTGTACAAAAGACTTGTACAAAAGCATTGCATTCTTTTAGAAATAATTTATTATCAGTGTTTGTGCAGGCTACTTAATCGTATTAGTGTCAAATTATAGTGAGACCGGCGTACGGATTGACCCCCCACCTTCAAGAGAGCTCCTTTTCTCTATTTATTAAATCCCTTGTTTTCGCATGCCGATAAACGTCTTTTGATCGTCCGGCGGGCTCCTTCTTCTACGAAGTAGTAGAAAGGAGGTGGTACCCTGCCCCTCCCTGTCACCATCGTGATGCCATCGTCTGCTTGTGTGTTGCAGGTCGGAACCGGCGGGGAAGTGTGCTGATTGGCGGCGGCGCGGCCATGCCCTGCAGCGGCGGCCGAGCGTCCCGTTTTTCGGCACGACGGTTCGGGGTGGTGGCTCACCAGCCACATTGCCTGTCCCATCAGAACGCAGTTGAGAGTGGCCACGGTAGCACCAGCATGGACCACGGGGCCACGGCGCTCGTCTGCGGCATCGCCTGCCTCCTCTACTGGTCCACGCTGCAGGCAGATTTCGCCTACGACGACAGGTAAGAGCCTCTTTATTTTACTCACTCCTAGGCACCTTTAGAAGAGAAGGCTCAGATGTGTCCATGTTATCGTGTTTGGAAACCATTTGGGTCACATGTTGGAGGATTTAAGCCCTACACCCGCATTTACTTTTGATTCTGATTTCTATAAACCAGAATATTATGCATAATACACTGTCCAGAAATATTAATTAGGACCCCTTTACTCATCACATATTCACATGATCTACATTTTAAAGTCGACAACGGGATATGGCCAGATTACAATGAGCAGCATGCAAAATTTAATAAAAATCCTATTATGGTTTTCAACACATAGATGTATTCACGTATGTTTGACAGATTTGTTGCCTTCACAGTTTAAAAACAATAGTGTGAACCCATTTGACGAAGAACAGTCAGCTTTAAATATAATTTTGATAGAGAACATAAACGTCGGACTTCTACCGTAGGGGTGCCCCGGGTCTTAGACCAAACAGAAGCAGCGCAAATTTCTTTCCTTAATTAGGACACGAGAACAACAACAACAACAGAGAACATAAACTGTCTGTATATTTTCTAACTTCGGTTTATTTAATTCAGTTAATTTAATTCCTAATTTTCCAGTCCACAGTCTTAATTATTGTCCCGCGAAACGGCTCATTTATTGTACGCATCCGCCCATAAGCAAATTAGTCTGCGAGAATTTCAAAATCAATATATTAATAGTTAAGTGTAACAGCGTAGATCTTACGTCGTTATAGAAGCAAAATATGATATCATTACTTTCAACTGCATACTTCGAATCTCTTACACTTGAAACTCTATAAAAATAATGACTTCTTTTGAAAATAACCCTATCTAAAAATGCCTTCATAAAGTATTTTTGAATTAACGGGTAACGCGCTTTGCTGTTTGGGTCTGAGTTAAAGTTGCGCGCGCTTTTGGTGTTTATTTCCCGGATTCTGCGTAGGGAAGCGATTAGGACTGCGCAAGCGCTGCGTCCCCCGATCTATTGACACCGCCGCTCTGAGGATATTTAAAGGGATCGGATATTTTCGAATGAATGTGATTATTAAAAAGATAATGTGATTATTGAAAGTGTTGTTGACCTTTAATATAAATTATATCTTTCCTTAACCATGACGTTTTTCAAATGATCAGTTTTATATTATAAATAGAGATAATTATCAATGTATACTTACTCAAAATATAGACTGTGAGCAGTATAATTCCTACTTTTTTTGCTGTAAATATTTTAAATATTTATCATTGTCTATAGCTTGAAATATAAGATTATATGCTTGAGGTGTATTTTTAAAATGTAGCGAAATATATATATATTTCGTCATCATGTCATACAGATTATTTCGATTTTTTTATTTTATTTTTTTTATTTAAATATCCAAGATAGGTTATGTATTGATTATTACTATTTTTGTGCAATGTATTTAAATTCTCACATCCATAAAATCTTGCGAGTGAATTATTTTTTGACCTCTGAGTTATGGAAAATAGTGATAGCAATGTAGATTTTTTTTTATTTAATTTCATTTTATTGCAAAATACCGCCAAATTTACAGTTATGTCTTAATGAATACTTTGCGGTTAATTTGGAAGATCCCAAAATACAATCTTGTTATGGAAATGGAATAAAACGAAATTATTTCCAATTGTCTGTTGTGACCCCTCGCTTTGATATATATATATATATATATATTATATATATATATATATATATATATATATATATATATATATATATATATATATATATTTTTTTTTTTTTAAATACTATCGCCATTGTCAGAAATTGGCTATTCTATCGATTTTAATTCGAATTGTATGGCTGTCCTGATGAGAATGCAATTTCAAACTAACCGCCATTTTTTGTATAGTTTCAATTGATTGTTCTCTAGGTCTTAATCTTTTATCTTGAGTTAATTATTATTGCCTTTTCTCATTTTTGCCGTGTTTTCTTTTTTCTTTTTATTTATATTTATATACTTTTAATTGTGAATTTTGTATCCTAATATTCTTCTCATTCCCCTTTCCATTGTAGTGACATGTTACCTTCTATCTTTATCCTTAGTCTTGGTCTATAGTTACTCATTTGTAACAGATATGCTAGAGATGGATTTTTTTTGTACATACAGTAGTTTATGCATAATTTTCGATTAAAATCTTTCAATTTATATATATATATATATATATATATATATATATATATATATATATATATATATTATAAAACTGCATCTGTCGCTTTGAAGGAGGTTATCTGTATCTTTCTTACGTATAGCTCAAAGCTTTTTGTATGCATTTAAAGAGGCTTTAAATTATCATCGCTTTATGGGCTTGTTAATAATTTAAAGCCTCGGTTTCTTGAAATTTGCATTCTTTTGACACGAAAATCCCAATACATCTATTCTTTTAATGTGGCATTAAAATATTTATGAAAGCAGTTCCTCTTTGCAAAATATAGTTTGCTAATTTCCCAATAATACGCTTTCTTTTATCTTCATCAACTTCTGACACTTCGCAAACAAATTGCTTCTGACACACAGCAAACAAATTGCTATATTCCCAACTAAATACTGTATACCACTCCGATCGCGTTCTCTTATTTGATCATTTATTTATCCCGATGCTGGAAACGGCTCCTAGGTAGCAACATACGTTCCCGACTCCAATATTCATTACGATATTGATTTACAGATATATATCAGCGCAAATTGCTGCAGTTTCATCTCGTATCGATTTCGGGCTTTTGTTTGTTTACGAGAGAGAGTACTGTGCTGCTGTTGCGTAACCCCTGTACTAGATATTAATGATGTTCTTTGTGAAGATTCCAAAATTCCAAAGCAGGCTGTGCCTTGATAGTCGCGTATTGAATTATGGAGTGGGAAGAAATGTTGCGCTAGTCTGAGAGAATCTATTAACGATTGTTCGTTTCGGATAACTTTAGTGGCATACAGCAATGGTTTGCAAAATTTTTTGATCGCGTACATCTTTCATAGTAAATAAAGATGTCAGATTTTTTTCTTTTTTGTTCTAAAAGTGTGTAGGTTACGGAGGCTCTGCATTAGAATAGGGCAAGATTTTTTTTTTGCTGTGAATGACATCTATGTTTGGGGTTTCTACAGAGGAAATCGGAGCGTTACAAAAAGTTAAACATTTTGGACGCGTAAACCTTTGGACGCCTTTGGATCTTCGAACCTAAAAGATAAAAATATAAATATTCTTTCTTGTTTTGCCGGAAATATTGTCCAAATTGTGAAAATATCAAAACTAATTTTAATATTTTGAATTTGTTTTTTTGAAAAGACGCAAAAAAGTATCTGTCCAAGAGAAAGTTTTTTTTTTCACTTTTCTTACTTTCATTCGAAATATCTTCGAAAGTATAAAATATATATATATATAACTAGTAAATGACCAAAATATGCATTAGGAAATTCAGTTTCTATCTCTATAATTATTTTTTTTTAAAAGCGGCTATAGTTTACGAGTAATCTTTTTTTTTTTTCAAATTGAAGATTGAAAATTTTCCATTTTTCAAGTTTGTAATGCTTATATCTGAAAAGCTAAAAATGCTAGCTATAAACAACAAGCAGGAATTTGTAGCACTTTGAAAGCCTTATAAGTGTAAGATAATTGAGTTTTGGATCGAGCTCTTAGTTTTCGAAGTATAATGGTTATAATTTCGATATTTTAGTAATTTAACCTTGGTTTTCCCAATGAGTGGGAAAGCTATAATTCTTAAAATGTTACTGTTGCAGTCCAATCTGTTTGCTTACTTCTTTGTAAAATACTGGTGCATAAGCACAATATATTTTATTTTGTTTTAAAAAATTAACAAGTTAAATGAATTTGGGGATTCTAAAGATGCTTAATGATTGGTGAGGTTTGAACAGAATAGATGAAAATATAAGTATTTAAGTACACATTCAAATAAGTTTATGTGCCGCCAGTCCAGTTTATAGATTAACTTGAATATAAAATTCCGTCAAATATATTGTATAAGTTTAATTTTTTAACGAATAGCAAGTTTGTAAAATAATTTGCCACTTTAACGTGAAATCTATGGTCGGAGTATACAGACGAAATCGAGACGAAAACCAAATGTTCTAGCTAGCTATAAACAGTGATATATTTTTAGCGCTTTGAAAGCCTGTAATTGAATTAAATGAGTCTGAAAAAATCGAATAAACTTATAGAACTTTAATGAAGTTTTATTTTGCAAAATGTTGTTCATTCTAAACCATTTCTGATCCATCGGACTGGAGTCACCGCTGATTTATTTATTTATATATTTTTTGTTCTAAACGGGTATTCTAGTAAAATAATGTTCATTTAATTATGATATTAATGTTAATTTATAAATGAAGTTAATATGTGTTGCTCTTTAATTATTTTTCTGATTGTTTTCTATCAATACGAACTTGCCTTAAAAACCAATATAAAAGCAAAATATTTAATTTTATTGCCTTATTCCCATGCATCGAATTGTGTTCCCACTAGGGTACACGTACACACTTTGGAGACCACTGGAATGGAGTGAAATTACGTCATATTGCTTATTGCTGTATTTATAATCTTTGTAATTGCTGTATTTGTTACCAATTTATTACTGTATTTGTTATCGACTTATTGCTGTATTTGTAATCGATAAATAATGGCGTGGTTTGTAAGTTTAAAACAATGAAATTGAAATTACAGGCATTCATATATTCAGGAATTAAATTCGTTTTATGAGATTTATGCATAACACTTTTCAATCAGTTTTCAAGTCAACAATATATTGTATGTTTGTTAGTACACCTGCCTTGAGATTAATGCCCTGAGATCAATTAAAAATTAATTGATATTAATTTATCTTACTTCAGATAAATCACTTTCTTTACAATGCATGATAATATATGGGAAAATTATTGGAATAGTGTCATAAATCGCAACTCGAGTTTTCAACAGATCAACACGTTTTGAGCACCCTAAAACATCAAAAATATATTTTAAGCATGACGTATGCGTGTCTGTCTGTCTGTGCAATGTATGTATACACTCTAACTCAAAAACTAATTGACTAAATTTTATAATTTTGGGTATTGTGGATTATCCTGTTGCTGATTATATTTTGGTGCGATTTGAGAAATAAAATTGCCTGTTTCTGCGAAATGGCCCCCAAAATCACGTGTATTCACTCTAGCTGAAAAACAAATTAATCAAATTTTATAAACTGTAGTACAGTAGTCACTTGTTGGTCATACTGGTGCTGGTTTGATTTTGGTGCGATTACATAGAAAACAACGTGCTCTTTTTTGCAAAATAGTCCGCAAAATTCGTCAAAATCTAAAATATAACTCTGCATATCGTCTGATGTATCAATTTAAGTCTTGTTTTATACGCAATTTGTGAAGACAAAAAGAATAAGACCAACTCCATAATTCTAGGGCTAATCGTTCACATGATAGTTTAGTTTTTTCGCATTTTTGTCACGCCGTCTTTAAAAATTCGCCCAGTCTCCAAATAAAAACGGAAATTGAATTAAATCTGCCAATTCAGAGTAATTTCAAAAAAATTTCGGGCTTTTTTTTGTGTAATTAAACTCAATTTAATGAATTATGAAAGAAGGAAAGAAATAGGAAATTAATTAGAATCTGTAGGGGAAATAATGTACTGCCCACTTCAGATTTTATTTTCTTCTCAATTATGGAGTTATAAACATTTGTGAGGGTTTATTAATAATGCTAAGATTCATTGCACGCCCCACTTCATTTAATTCAGAATATTATTTTAATTCTACTGTATAGCCGCATCATGCAAATTTATCAGCATTGCTTTCAATTGCTGCATTTTGGCATTGGCGTATTAAAACTTAAAGTCAATATCAAATGTAATACAGGCATGTGGAGCTCTGTATTCAAATAAATACTTTCGATGACGTTTTAATTAGAATGAGTTTATTTTTGAAATATGGTTAGTGAATTGCATATGTGCATTTATCTTCAATTCAATTCCATTTTGCGAATTTTTAACACTTTCCAATATAGTTGAAAAGTGTTTATGACTTTGGTCATTCTGTCTGTCCGTTCGCACGATAACTGCCGCTAAAATTAGAAATGAAATTTTAGTATGTTGGACATATGGAAATGAACATTAATAATATCATGCAAATAGTTTCGGATTTAACCCAGTTAAAAATGAAATATATTGAGCTCTGTAGGAACTGATTTTTAAAACATTTTTAAGCAAAGGTAAAATTGACAAATTACTTCGAAAATTTTAGAAAATATTCTAGTTATCACATAAATTGTGTAAAAATAAAATTCAGCAAAATATATTTAGTAGTTTTTTAAGTAAAAATTGAAATATTAATTACAATGATCAATTTTTCAGAAAAATATGTATAGTTGTTTAAATAAAAATTTAAATAATAATTACAATAATAATTACAATAATTACAATGATATATGAAGAGATCACGTGACTGATTTCAAAATAAAATATATCATATTTTTTTTTCCACAGTGTAAATATTATGGTGTTTGAAGATCTTTTAAATGTTTATTTAGTGTTGCATCCGTTATGTCTGTGGGACATGTGGGAGTGAACATTAATAATATCATGCAATTAGTTTCGGATTTAACCCAGTTAAAAATGAAATATATTGAGCCCTGTAGGAACTAATTTTTAAAACATTTTTAAACAAAGGTAAAATTCACAAATTACTTCGAAAATGTTAGAAAATATTCTAGTTATCACATAAAATGTGTAAAAAAAATTTCAGCAAAATATATTTAGTAGTTTTTTAAGTAAAAATTGAAATAATAATTACAATGATTAATTTTTCAGAAAAATATGTTTAGTTGTTTAAATAAAAATTCAAATAATAATTGCAATAATAATTACAATAATTACAATGATATATGAAGAGATCACGTGACTTATTTCAAAATAAAATATAGCATAATTTTTTTTTCCACAGTGTAAATATTGTGATGTTTGAAGATCTTTTAAATGTCTATTTAGTGTTGCATCCGTTATAAAACCGCTTTATTTTTGCGTATTGCGTATTATCTGTGTATCTACATTCTGTGCCAATAAAATTTCGCTAGTTTTCATTTTAAATGATCACTAAGCTGTGATTATTCCGACAACGAAGCCTAAATTTAATGCTATAATATAGCATGCATATTGTAAACAAATCAAGCTATTGTAAAGGATTGTATGAGAAATGCTCAACAATTTTTTTCACAAAATTATTACTCTGGTGTCTAGAATATAAGTGATATGAATGATATATTCATTGATTTCACTCAGAGAAGTAGACGATTCACATTTTTATGACGTCATTTAAATAGTTTTTTAGTTATACATTTTGTGTAACTTGCGATTTTTTCGACGAAGTTTAAAGTTTCCAAGTATAATAAGCTGCTGTAGTATTGCGATAATTTAAAAAATATTAGCTCCAAATGTATCACATTTTCGAGATGTTTAAATAAAATTGCATTTTATTTGGAAAGTGTTTTATAATCAATGTTTTATGTATGATTGATCTTTCTTGTCATTTAAAATACTCACACTGTCGCCAACTTTAAATTAACGATTTTCAAAAAAGTAAGTTGAGCTCAGTTATTGAAGACACATACTGAAGGTACATCAGTGTCCGTATCCTCTGTCAAAACACGGAGACTTTCTAAGAAAATTATTTATGAGTTTAAACTACTAACGGACCATTTTTCACTGATTATGTAATTATTTGACTTTCTGGCGGATTGTAGAAAGCCCAGACCACACGACCAACCCGAAGGTTTATGGTAGCTGTGTGTGTTGCCGGGATTCTGGCGGATTGTATAATTCTTCGACTTTCTAACTGAGTATGTAGTCAATTAGATTTTCTGACTGATTGTGATTCTTTTAAAGATGTATCTTAAAAGAACGAAGACAATTGAGCTTTTTGTTATAGATATGACTATTGATTCACTGGAAATCAAACCATGTATCGCGAGATTTATTTTAAAACAAGAAAGATCAATCATGCTTAAAGCATTGATTATGAAACACTTTCCAATTTCAATGCAATTTTATTTAAACATGTCTAAAATGCAATACATTTCTCGGTAATATTTGAAAACTTATCACAATACTACATTAATTTATTATATTTGAAAGCTTAAACCTTCATCCAAAAAAATGAACTTCATTCAAATGACGGCATTGGAATATAAATTGCCTGGTTTAAACATCTCTAAAATGTGATACATTCCTCGGTAATAAGTTTAGTATAATCATAACACTACGATAATTTATTATATTTGAAAACTTCATCGAAAACAACTGAAATTCATTCAAATGACGTCATAGAAAAAATAACATGCCTGGCTCTCGCTATAAAAGCAGCATTTCATTCATAAATAATTTCCCATTCATGTCATTCATCACAATACTATAATAATTTATTTTATTTAAAAATTAAGACCATGGAGCTGCAAGTAATTAATCTCTATGCGTAAAACTTCATCGAAAAAAATCGTCCTTCCTTTTGTAAAATCAATGAATATTTCATTCATATCAGTTATCCAGACTCCATGAACTAAATGATTTTGTGTTAAGAAAGTCATCAAAGAAGTGTCAGAGATTATGTCCAAAATCCTCCAGTAACACCTCTTTTGTCTGGACAGTCGAATCTGCCCATTGGATATCTTTATCATACACTTTCGTATAACCCCCCCCCCCCATGAGCTTTTGTTTTACTTTCCCTACATATAATGTATAATGGAAATATTATGATAAAGGTCGAAAATTCAAAGTCGAGTTTTCGACGAAAGGGTGATTTTTAATCATTCGTAGACTAGAATCGAACGTTTTTGAGTTGATGATTATGTGTGTGTATATCTATTAGTGTGTATATGCATGTTATAGTGTATGTGTGTGTGTGTGAACAATGTGGAAGTGGTATTTCACGAATGAAGCGTTTCAAAAATAATTTGGTACGGCCATTATAATCATTGAATTTTGGAATGCATTGAATTCAAACACAAACGAATTTTCTGAAGGTTTTCAAACTCCCCATTTTCGATAGAATTTTTGAAAAAAAATGATAAATGAAATCTGAATCTTTAATAATGGTAAATAAATGATTATTTCAAACGCAACATTTCGTTAGAAAATGGATGATATACATTTTAGAATGCTAGTTTCAACCGTTCTGCACTATTTTTCAATGAATTTTTGAAAATAACATTAAAAAATCTGATGTGGGCAGCACATGACTTTCCCTGCAGACTTATATACACATTATCTTTATTTTATTTAAATTTAATTCACTTATAATTTAATTTTCGTTCTCATTTGGTAACTGGACTCATTTTTAAAGGTGGCATAGAGAAAAACGAAAATATCTCGAGAACGGCTAGTCCTAGTGTAATGGGATTGGTCTTATTCTTTTCTTCGTTAAAAATTACGTATAAAACAAGTATTTAATGGATATATTTCAGCATACGTAGTTTTTTATTTTAGATTTTGTCGTTTCTGCGGGCCATTTTGCAAAAAAAGGCAGGTTATTTTTTTCCGAATCATACCAAAATCTAATCAGTACCACAGTAATCCACAAGCAACTTATCTACCGAATTTTGTGAAATTCGGTCTATTAGATATTTAGCTAGAGTGGGTACAAACTTTTGAGGGCCATTTCGCAAAAAAAAACGGGTTCTTTTATCCCGAATCGTACCCAAAACTAATCAGCACCAGATTTGCCCACAAGTGATTTACCTATCAAATTTTATGAAATTCGGTCAATTAGTTTTTTGGCAGAGTGGATATAAAATCTGCACAGACAGACACACAGACAGACACACAGACGTCTCGCTAAAAATAGATTTTTCGTATTCTAATTGTCTCGGAACGTGTAGATCCACCGAAAACTCGAGTTGCGATTTTCGACATGATTCCAATACTTTCCCTATACATTACCGTGTATTGCAGGGAAAGTAAAATCAGGACTTTCATACTGTTAAATAGATAACCATTTTAAAGGTAAAATTTCAATATAAAAATAATGACACCGATTTTAGAAAGCTAGTCTGGACCGCTTTCAAGATATTGCAAGTTTTTCAAATAAATTTATCAAAAAAATTATATAAAATTAAAAAAAAAATTATAATTATCAAATATCTTCTTTTTAAATGCAATACAATGCAACAAATATTCTAACATCATTCTCGTGGATTTAATTCATTCTTTTCACGAGATATGATACAATTTGTACTAATTTTGTATTTTGACGAATTTATTAATATTCATTTATTTCACCGAATAATCATAACAGTCAATTGCGTTTTGATGACTTTGCCCTTTAATATGAATAAACTACTTTACTTTGACTAATAATTTATCAAAAGGGCCTAATTTCAATTTACGTGGGGTTAATTCAATGCCAAAAACTTGTGCCTTAGATTTTAAGCGTCTTTATTTTGCTGTGAAAAAAGTAAAGCCATTGCACTTTATAGGAAAAGTTATGCGCTACCAACATAAGATTATGTTAAGCATCTAACCAATAATTTGTTCGACTGATAACGTAGAATTTACAAAACCGACAACCCTAATATGTAAATTAGTATGAAGTGCAATGTGAACTGCATTAATATTTGATTTACATTGATTTCATATTTTTCTAATTGTAAATTAAGAAATATATGTATTTAAAAATTAAATTTATGTGTTAAAAAAATCATATTTATAATTGTCCCGTTTTGCAATAATCGATTTATTCAATCAATTGCATCGATATGTCTAAAACTTCATCAACTGAAAATAAATCAACAAACTAATTATATAGTAGTGCACCGTTAAAAGCATGAAAAACCAAAGTTACACAGTAAATGGTTTTTAAGAATATTTTTATTTTATTGTAAAATATCTAGAATTTTTTAATGAATTACTAGTGGAACAAATAATTGCATATCGTAAACAGTAGTTGAGGAACGCTAATTTCTTTATTATCCATATATGTCTCAATTAACGCCACGATTGAAATTTTATATTTTAAAACTTACAAAATCAAAATTGTGAAATGTTGAATTAGCATGAAGAGTAATATTAACTGCTTCCATTTGATTCTCATTTATTTCCCATTTTTCTTATTCCAAATAGATCAAGAAATATATATATATATATATATATATATATATATATATATATATATATATATATATATATATATATATATATATATATATATATATATATATATATATATATATATATATATATATATATATATATATATATATATATATATATATATATTCCAAAATGAAGTTTATAACTTAAAATACCATATGTTTTACATTAGTGTCATTTTGCAACAATCGATTTTTTCCTTTAATTGTACCGATATACTTAAAACTTCAATTGAAAATCAATTAGCGAAAATACAGACCAATTATACGGTAATGCACCGTTAAAAGCATTAAAAACCAAAGTTTCTCAGAAAATGGTTTTTGAAGACTAATTTTATTTCATCTTAAGATATCTGGAATTTTCTTAATGGATTACTAATGGACCTAATAATTGCATGCTGGGAACAATAGTTGAGGTATGTTAATTTCTTTATTATCCATTAAGTCCCATTTATTGCCACGATTGAAATTTTATATTTCAAAACTTACTTCATTTTGCCTTATATAATTAGGACTACATTTTTCCTTATTTCTTTTCAAAATTGGAATATTTGTTTTATAACAGCAGTTGACTTTAAAAGTTTTTTTTATCGAGCGGTTTTAAACATAATTATCAATAGTTTAGAAGTTATAGATCTAATTACTCTTATTTATTATGATAATTGAGTCCATATATATCATCCAGAAACCGATTTTTCAAATTTAATTTTGGAAAATAGAGTTCGCTTTGTTGGTTCCAAAAATATGTATCGACTTAATAATCGACTAATATCGACTTAATAGTTCATTTGGGCTGTTTCATAAAGTACAGATCAGAAACAACGAATTTCTAGAAACACATCATTTTGAGGTATAAATTATCTCACCAAAAAGTATAATTTCAAATTCAATTTTTTGCAAAACATTAATATGAAAAAAATTAAAATGTTAAAGCAGGAAAATGTTTAAATCATCAAATTAAAATAAAAAACAAAATAAAATAAAATAAATGAGTAAATTAAAATAATAAAATTTAACACACAAATGTGATAGGGTGAGTTATACTTTTTTCGCGTCTTTCTTAAAATGTGATTTTCATTGTTTAGGTACATTTTTATAAAATTTTATTCTCCGAAACGTATTATTTTAGTCACTGATTTTGTTTAAAAATATTCTAATCTTGTAGCTAAGATGTATAAGGCAATTATGTTTTTGTGTTTACTCGACTGCCTGGTTGTGGGTTCGAATCTCCCTAGCGGGAATGGGTGTTGTGTTTTCCATTTATGATGTAATGTGAGAGAGACACTTCCCCGTGGTGCGCCAAGGCAACGTCATATGACGAGAATATGGTTCACGATCCGGCCGCTAAAAATCATTGATATCTTAAAGAGTAAAATATCAACATTGGAAATGGGCAAAATAATCACGTGTCGAGCCATTAGAAAAAACAATTCGGATTTTCAGATTATATTGAATTTCCAATTTTCCAAAAAATGCATGCTATACATAATATAATAAAAATAAGCTCACTTGAATTTTTGAATATATTTCTAAATATACGAGGCATGTTTTTTATGTAAGTACCGTTTTGCGATTCCGCCGCCGCAGCGCTACGGTCGGCGTTCCGCGCTGGTTACCTACATCTCTTGTCTACGCACTGACGCCATTACAGTCTGATTCTTCATTGTATACGTTGTTTACTGAGTGTTTAAGATGCCTCCGACAATCGTGAGTCCCGCCGATTGTGAAGTACGGGCTGCGTCGTGCAATCCAGAACAAAAGACGTGGCAAGTTGAGTAAGGGTATCGTTTTGCTGCATGACAATACCCGTCCACATGTGGCTAATCGGACCAAAGATCTCATCAAATCTTTTAAATGGGAAACTCTAGATCATCCTCCATACAGCCCTGATCTGGCGCCCAGCGACTACCATTTGTTCCTGCACTTGAAGAAACACCTGGGTGGTCAGCGTCTTCAAGACGATAACGAAGTCAAAACAGTTGTGATACAGTGGTTAACAAGTCAGGCGGCAGAATTTTATGAGGAGGGTATTCAAAAACTGGTGCCACGTTATGACAAGTGCCTCAATATTCACGGAAATTATGTAGAAAAGTAGATTAAGGTACAGGCTTTCATGTAGAAATAAAATTATTGCGATATCTTTGCACGTCTTTTTTTAATTCCAAAACGGTACTTACTTAAAAAACATGCATGTAAATTTAAAGTGCTTTTATAGGAAAAAAAATAAGCATATCTATTTAATAGAAGACTATCATTTTAATGCAGTTTATCAATTATCTCTGCCAACTATAATATTTCAAATTCTGGAAGGCATTTATAATAAAATAATAATAATTAGTAGTTTCTATATATGAAATATTTTAACGAAGTAATATTTCTTTACTTGGAAAATATTGAGGTTATTTAAAATGAAAACGTTCATGTTTCTTGTTATCATAATGGTCCCAGACCCCTTAATAATATCGTTCATAATGAACGATGTTTTCATATATTATAATAAATATACATATTTGTGATCGAAATAATATGCAAAATTATAATCCATTTCAAATGGCATAAATGTACAATTTTTAACCTTTTTTGATTACTTGTAATAATTTTAAACAAAGATAGACTTCAAAAGTACATGATTCTTAAAATATTCAGTTAATAAATTTTTCAGTCTCAGGAAATTCAGAGATAGGAAATGGTCGAATTATGCAATCGTTAAAACTTGTGTTTTATATATCTATTCAAATATTTTTATTAGCAGTAATTCCTGCCATTTATATGAGTGAAACATAGTATCTAAGAAAATAATTTTGCATTGCTGTTAAAATGCTTTTAGAATTCAGCATTAGGGAACTAAAGCTTTAAGTAAAATTTAATAAAAATAGATTCAAGATGTTATTAATAGAAATTAAATGTTTATAATCGATATGTTTATAATAGATATCAAATAAATTGAATTGTGTTTATTTCAATCGAGGTTCGATATAAACACGACATTCTTACGTTTGAACTAATTAATAAAATTATAATTATTTGTATAGATTATGTATAATTATTTAGAAAATCAAAGAGAGCAATTTCGTACTGTTATACGTCGATTAGTTCCTCTCTAATATGACTTCAGATATTCTAGATAATTTCGAATATGCGCAACAACGATACATTTTAATTTCCTCTTTAGTATGTGTTTTCTGAGACGGCTTATTTAAGCTAAAATTTGGACATAACGCAATCCGTATTCATTGCAGTAGGTAAAATTAGTTACATAATTGTTGAATTCTGATTTTACAACAGTTAATCGAATGCATTATCAACAATATCCATTATCTGAGATAAAACTGTATTTAAATCACTAGCATAAAGCCATGCTAATATTTTTTAATTTCACAATTACGTTAAAGCTTTTATATTAGATATGGATTAGATTTCGGCAAACAGCCGCCTGTCTGGCTAAGGAGCCAGCGCACTGACATTTTGAAGCTCAGGTGCCGCTTTCGAATCTCAAATTCACGCCCAAATCTGAGGGGTACGCTGAATATGCGACGATGTTCGTAGTGATGTGGAATATACTTTAAACTATAGGGCCATAAGGGTGTAATGTCAGCCATCTCTTTTGGTAACTGCGTGATTTACGGTTCACACATCACAGCTGTTTAAGGCCATTTACAGCTGAATGATGGAATATCAAATATGGCAGTCTGTTGAGAAAAAATTTGATATAAAAAATAACTTTTCTTTTGAATTTAAGTTTTGTTCCTTTGAAACTGCGTACATTAGAATTTTAGTGTCAGCCACACGCGGGCACAGATGTGAAAGCCCCAGGCCGTCCGACTCGTCCAGAGGACTGTCGGACGTTGGACGACCGGGAAGGGCGGGCACAGATGTGTCGCTCTTCGAAATTTTGAAGATTTACTATTCTACAGAAGTGCCTTTGATGATTCTCCACAAAATATTTGTAACTGTTTCTAACCCATATTTTGCATCTAAGTTATCTTATATGTTTAGTATACTTGGTTTGGAACATCGCGCGAAACACATGTATTTTCCAGAATTTTAAATATCATCGTAAGCTAAACAAGAAAGATCAATCATGCTTAAAGCATTGATTATGAAACACTTTCCAACTTCAATGCAATTTTATTTAAAAAAGTCAAAAATGCAATACATTCCTCTTTAATATTTTAAAACTTATCACGATACTACATTGATTTATTATATTTGAAAACTTAAACCTTCATTGAAAAAAATGAACTTCATTCAAAAGACGGCATTGAAATATAAATTGCGTGGTTTAAATATCTCTAAAATGCAATACATTCCACGGTAATATTTTTAAATCTATCATAATACTACGATAATTTATTATATTTGAAAACTTCATCGAAAACAACTGAAATTAATTCAAATGACGTCATAGAAAAAATAACACGCCTGGATCTCTCTATAAAAGCAGGATTTCATTCATAACTTTCTCCATTTCATTCATCACAATACTATAATAATTTATTTTATTTATAAATTAAGACCATGGAGCTACAATTCATAAACTTTATGCTTAAAACTTCATCGAAAAATATCGTCCTTCTGTTTATAAAATCAATTAATATTTCATTCATATCAGCCATACAGACTCCATGGACTGAATTATTTTGTGTTAAAGAAATGCAGTAATTCTAATACAACTCATTCTACATATTTTGCTGTTTACATTTTACATAGGTGAAAAATAGGCTTAATTGTAGAAATAATCAAATTTGAATGAGAATTTAAACTCAAATATATTGTCATTGTGTTGTTTTAGTATGTAGATGCACAGAATTTAAGCAGAAATAAAGTAGTTTTAGGATGGATACAACACTCAATATGAATTAAAAAGAACTTTAAAAAATCACGAATTTGAAACAAGATGGATGCCATATATCATTTTGAAGTGGGTCATGTGATCGTTTCATATCATGGTCACGTGATCGTTTCATATAAGATGTGTAATTATTATTTTAATTTTTATTTAAAAAACTACTGAATATATTTAGCTGAATTTTTTTTTATATATTTTATGGAACAATTTGACTATTACCTAAAATTTTCGAAGCAATTTGTGAATTTTAAATCCGCTTAAAAAATGTTAGAAAAATTAGGTCCCATAGGGCTCAATGTATTTCATTTATTCAACCCGGGTTCAATCCAAAACTAATTGTGTGATATTATTCATTTATATTCCCATAGGTCCTACAGACCGTCTGAACAACATACTAAAATTTCATTTTGATTAAGTCATTTTTACGGCAGTTATCGTGCTAACGGACAGACAGACAGACAGACAGACAGACAGACAGAATGAACAAAGTCATAAACACTTTTCAACTTTGTTGTAAAGTGTTAATAAATTAATAAATTAATAAAATTAAACTAATAAATAGATTAAACCAAATAAATTAATTTTTAAGTTAACTTTCATTATAAAATAACATCCCCTGATGTAAAATTCTTAGGAAACGTTCGAAACGGATACAGCTTGTTGTCTGGAAAAATACTGAAACTTTTTATTTTTGCGGTGGGCCATACTCTCGACCATGTCAACCAATACTGTTCGGTTCCCACAGCTTGCCGATAAGCAAACAAATACTTGCCTGATAATTCATTACTCAATTGATGAAGTTCAGCTGAAACAGTGTCATACTATATGACTAGAACTAGCAACATCGTCCTTGTAATTAAGGAAATACGTGCATCCAAATGAAGGAACTCTCATATATTGGCAACCCGTATATACACTTCCTTTTAACTCATAAATTATTTGTCATTTTCACTCACAAATTATTTGTTATTTTCACTTACAAATTATTTGTTATTTACACTCACACATTATTTGTTATTTTCAGTCTTTCTGAAATATATTTTCATTAATTTATTTAGCAATGCCCTTCATTTTTACAATAATTTATAGTTGCCTTTCCATAGGTTGGGTTTAGGCACACCGAAATTTCGAGAAATTTAAGGAAAACTTAAGCAATGTAATTATACAGAAATCTTTATCCAACACAGTATATACAGTTGCTTCGAAGATACATTTACTACCTTCCTTAGCACTAAAGAGACCAGTAAACCTGAAGATAAAAAAACAGTAATGGACATAAATGAAAGTTTATTTGTAAGAATTTCCTTATAGGTTTTTTGGTCTGATGTGCCAAGAAATCTAATGAGCGGCAAAATATTTAAAAGGAATACTTCAAACTTATTATTAAGAGTGTGTCGATGATAATTTTAGCAATTTTTGCATATCTTGTTGAAAATATTATTAAATTTCACGGCCTTTGACACTACAATAATTATACGCAATTTTAATGGAGTTCTTGAAACAAATTTAAAAGAGTGAATGATTAAATATAAAAGAACAAATAAATATTTTAAAAGAGTAAATTAATAAATATAAAACAGTAAATAAATAAATATAAAAGAACGATAGTGTTAGACAATTGAAATTAATAAGATTTTACTAATATTCTGCGTATTTAAATGCATTTTATTAGCCTTTTTAATAAACTCGTTAAACCTAAAGATATTATAAAATCGTTTAAATTGAATTGGTTTCTTCTTATCTGTATAAATATAATTTCTTTCTAGGGAATATTCAAAATATTACCACAGAAATAAAATTGGGTTGAACAAAAGCATATTTGATCTCTTATTATGGTTAATGAAATAACATCGTGGCTATACTAATGCGGAGAAGCAGAAAATCTGGTATTAGGTTTTGAAAACCGTTAAGAATTGACGGATTGCATATGTTAGGCTTTATTCTTTTCTATGTTATATTTTATGTAAAATCTTTATAATCACTCTTGATTAAACAATTTTTTCTGTAAAATGCTCTTTGTCATAGAATTGCAAACCTATCTCCAGAAAACTTTTGATAAATCCCCACTTAACCGTCTAACATGTTAATTAATGCTATCTCGGATAAATTTGATCGTATGGCAATTGAACCTTTTTGTGTTTGATTAATCGTGTGTGGATATTTATTGATAATTAAATATTTTTTCTATGAAGACGGTTTAAAAAGTTGCACGACTTTCTCTACATACTGCAATGGCTTTACTTCTTTGACAACCAAATAATTCTCTGCCAGATGCACAGCACAATGGTTTTGGTATTTAATTGATACCACGCCTAATTGGGCGTTTTTGGACAATTATTAGTCCAAAAATATGTATTTATTCATACTCTCATCCAAATTTTCATCAGCATGTAATTGGCATTCAATTACTATCCCGTAAAATAAAAGAATATTGACGAATTCTTTGGCGTACTAAACTGTTACAAAATGTCCTTTCTCTCATGCATTAAACGAAATAAATCCAACAGAATGATGTTAAGAGATTTATTGCATAATAATTCATAAAGAAAGTGAACATATTGGATGATGCTTACTAATTTAATTTCATGTAATTTTTGCAAACAATGTATTTGAAAAATGTGCAATATTTTGAGATTTATCCATACTAGTGATCCCAAACTTGTGTCAATTGTTTTATAATAAAAATTTTCGTATGAAATGATTATGTATTTAATATTATTGAAAGTCTTGAATTTTAAATTATAGTCTTCATAATATTCGATTGCATTTAAGGTAATTACGTCTCCAGTATATTCACTGATTGTAACATTCGTACAAATTATTTTCGAAACGTTTCACTCGTTCGTGAAATATCGCATCCAGAGTTCACGGAAACACACACTACCTACCATACATACACACACTCTAACACAAGGGCATACACAGACATTACTTCAAAGACGTTTGATTCGTGTTCAAGCACGCTTGAAGCGTGTTCTTCCAGTGAAAATAAAAATTTTAATTTTCGGCTTCGTCCCAATGCTTTCCTATGCATTACTATGTATGCAGGAAAAGTAACAGAGTAGAAAAAAATGCTCCTATCTGCTTCCTTTTAACGTACCAGCTATCCCAGGTAGGTTCTGGAAACGACTAGAGATAAAAGAGAGGAAACAGAATATAAAAGCAAGAAAAATATAGCCTCCCATGATAAGGACTATGACATGCTTTAACTAATGACAGTTTAAAATAAAGAAACCTGATTTACCTTACGCTGATTGTTCACTTTGATAAATTAGCCTAATCATTGACGTTTGCCGGTGTAATTTCTCAAGCTCCCCGCCTAGGTTTTATAACACTGCGAAATCATACGATAAAAAACACAACCCCCTATTTATACACAAGGCAGCATGCAAGCTTTCAGATCGTTTCGAAGCGTCTTGCTATCTCAGATACAGGTGGTTCAAATTATTTATTTATTTTCTTCCAATGTAGGTAAGAAAGAAGCTGTAGCGTTTTGAGGTTTTCTTACTGGAAAGTTATGGAGCTGAACATCTAGCTGAGAATTGTGCGTATTAAGGTCGGCTATTACGGGTTTATGGGTATTACGGGTTCAAGATAATTTGTAAAATGCTGCATGTAATTTGACACAGTAAATGTCTAAAAGAAGTTAAATGCATGATTTATTTGAAAATAAAAATGCTTTCTGAATTAAAAAACAAAGGTGTGAAATATAGAAATATTAATTGGTATCTAAAATGTGAGTTTTACTCTAGTATTTTTTTCTGCAATAAATACGTATTATCCATTTAAAATACATATGATTAGTATTTAAGTCTATCAAAGACAGGAGAATCAACAACCGACTTTTTATAAGATTTGTTTTGATTATCAATATATGGCTATTGCCGACGTGGTTGTCGAGTGGTCAAGGAAAGCGTTTCCGTAGCAATCGCTCGACCGCCACGTTGTGGGTTCGATCCCCACTTAAGGCATGGATGTTTGTGTTGTGGGCGCAATGTGATCCGCCCCCAACCTGGTGCGTCTGGGGCGCTGGGGCAACGTCAATGGACGGCTAAATGGTTCACATCAAACTCTGGCCGCCCTAATAAAGGCGAATGATGAAGGTCAAAGTGCCTGGCCATTTAAAATATATATATATATATATATATATATATATATATATATATATATATATATGGCTATTAGGATAGAAAGTAGTTGACTTAATTAGAATTTACGCAGTTCAATCACGTCGCATGGTCGATTATTTAAACATGTAGTTTAAACATGTAAGTTTCTGCTTTCTTGAGGTGTGGGAATCGAATTTCTGGCTTTGTTAGGTTCTTCCGCGTGCTCGATAATATAAGTGCGCAAAAATTCAGCTTTCTAGGTCACCAGGGAAAATCTGAAGTGTCTGGAAAGGTTAAATAACAAACACATTCTCTGCCCTTCATGGGGGGGGATCTAAATCTTTTGTTTGTGCGCAAAGTAATTTACTGTACATAATGAGCTACCCTGCAAAAAATGTCCTCGATACACATTTCTATAACGAAAGGTTTTCCAGGTTTCAAACAAAGGCATTAAGACCAAAGCGGATTTTCTTCAAGCTGCAAGGTCCATCTATACATAATCCCTTTTATGCATAAGCATGTCAAATTTTGTCCTATGCTTCCATCTTAAGAAAATATAAAATTTCGAAGTTTTCATTCGATTGAAAAAAAATATCTAATTCTAGATATTTTAATAACCAAACAGATATAAAATGTCGTGAGAAAACCTTAATATTTGTGACAGCTATCATATGTACACATGAAATCGACTTCAGAGAGACATCTCTCTAAAAGTATTCAAAACGTGTTCTGGAGGTCCTAAGCCATATATTGGCATCAAAATGTCGAAAGCAAAAATTTTTTCTCTATACTGTATTCCTTAATATGATAAAGCAAAAATAATACGGAAAACATTTGTTTTATTAACACTTTACAACATAGTTAAAAAGTGTTTATTACTCTGTTTCTTTTCATGTTGTAGGGCATCACACGTTTCAAAATAATCACGATCTAAACCAATTAAATTCCTTAATCTAATTGGAATTTTGCTAATTTATAAGGCATTAGAAAGCGTAGTCTGTAATGAATGGAATAGTTTTAGTACATTAGACATAATAAATAATTTTTGATACATTATTTTAACATTTTGAATGACATTCACTGTGCTATACGTTTCTTTAAGCATTTACACTACAATATTTATTTTTTCATTTAATATAAGTTCATTTAATATATACTTAATTTTATTCCAAAACATCCTACAGAAATTTACACAATGAAACAAAAAAAAATTATAATATGATTATTTGACTTTCTCCTTAATTAAAAAGATGTATAAATCCTTTGCTGATGAAAAATATATTCTATTTTTTGAAAAGCGATATTTAGAACGTAAATAATATGTTCCAAATCTCAAGAGAAATGGAACATGTATCATGCTTAGGAATTCATATTACGCATTATGGCATGATATGCATTAAATAATGGGTGATTTAAAAAATGCTCCAAAGCATTCTATTTATTTATTCGACTTTAATTTTCTTTATAATTTTCTGCAAAATGCACTTCAACAAATTGCATTTTACGTATTAGAATAATGGATACTTAAAAATACTGCGATTGAAAAATCTAATTTTTCCGTAAATTAAAGGCTTTGTTAAGCTGATTTATGAATAAATAACCTCAGCAAAAAAACATTTATATGCTCAGTTATGCATGGCGTAGTAAGCAAGTATGCTTTGCATGTGTTCGTAATCTATATAATATACACTGAGCTGAGTGGGTGGGTAAGTGAATCAGTGAGGGATTATGTATTAAAATTATCGAGCACTTCCTCTATAGCTAGAATCTTGGATTTGATATTATTCCATCTGTCTCAGCTTCGAGACTAATAGAAAAATCTAAAGTTTCAAAAATTTGAATTATGGGTGCAAAGGAACATTAAAAAATTCAAAACATTTTTGCTTAATTATTGTTAATTATTCTATGCTTCCGTTATTTCTAATGCTTATTGCTAATGCTAATTATTGCTAATGCTTCCATTCTAGTTAATATCGTGGTTTTGGTTTCATTTATAGCAGAATCTATCATAAATATGGACTTGGACTTATCAACTACAAGTTTAAATGTTTAATAATTCAAATAATTATATTATTTTTATATTAAAACTAGCAGCATACCCGTTCTTCGTACGGAGTATATAATATAAATAAACTTAAAATTCACAATCATGTGCAAATTCCTATAGTATACTAAATGGCATTTTTAATCAAAATATTCTGTTAAAATATTTAACATAATGCTCCTAAAAAGAAGTTAAGGAATGGCTGTTCTCGTTATTCAAAATTATCTTCACGGGTAGATCTGAAGAATAAAATATCCTGGCCTTTTTGTAAGCAAATTTATAAAAAGTATGGAATTGAATCAATATATGCAAAATAATAGCGTATTGTATGGGACCCGTACTACTTATATACGCGAATATTAGAAGATATAACCTGCATTAGTAGATTACATATATAAATTGAAAATATCAATAAATCCGTAATCTTTAAATCAGTAGGCAATAATTAATTCCAATATGTGCCCTAAAGAAAGTGCTAAAATTATATGGGAAGATAAACCCGTACTACTTATAATGTCATAGATTAGAAGATATGTCCTAGTGTTAGTAAAAGATTACCCGTATTATAATATGTAGTCTGAAATTTTTTTACCAATATATAACAGATTACTTAATAAATTAAAAATATCAATAATCCCTGCCATCTTCATACCGGATGGCTTGATTCCAATATATGCCAATATACATGTACTACTTATATTCTCTTAGATTAGAAGATATACCCGTGCATTTGCAGAAGATTAATCGTACAACGTACAATATATGAGTTTCAACAATTTTTGCCGCAATAAAACAATGCCATAAGGAGTTGAACATATCAATAAGCTCTGAATCAATAATCCCCGAAAACATCAATATTAATAATGTTTAAACATGAAGATCGTAATTGATATTATCCAGTCAAAAATACGATGGCAATGAAATATATTTTATATACATATCTTTATCATTAAAATCGGAAAAGATTTAATAAAAATCTTCTTCCTCATAAACACATTAAATTTAAATCCGTTGTTAAGCGACATGTTATGATTTGCTTCAAATAAATTGGTGGTCAAAATATCGCCTAAATATCTCTAATGAAGGTTTGGCGACATTTTAAAAAATCGCCAAATTTATCGCCAAGTGGGACTGCAGAACTGGCAGTCCCACTTGGCGATAAATTGACGAAACATCATCAAAATATTATCCCCTAAAAAAACACAATTTCGTTTATTTAGGGCAATTTATCAATTTCAAAATATTTTTATGGATTTATAAATATTTTTATCAATTTGGTGACATTTAAAAAATCGCTAAATATATCGCCAAGTGGGAGTGTAGAACTGATAGCCCCACTTGGCGATAAATTGACGAACCATCATCAAAATATTATCCCCTATAAAAACACAATTTCGTTTATTTAGGGCAATTTATCAATTTCAAAATATGTTTATGGATTTATAATTATTTTTATCAATTTGGTGACATTTTAAAAATTCGCTAAATGTGTTACTAAGTAGAGCGGTTGGACTGACAGACAAATGCTAACAAAACACCATTTCAGTACTTTCTTTTAACAAAACAAAATAAATTTCATTGATTTACGTCATTTTTATCAATTTGGGGACATTTCAATCAATTTGGTAACTTTTAAGAAATTTGCCAAGTTAGCGATATCCAGCCAAATTCGTAGCTCTAAATTCGCAGATCTGAATAAAATATCGTGATCCAGTTTGTATATACTAAATGAAAACACTAAAATATTGTTAGAAGATATACCCATTCTACTCTTTTTCTGTTTAAACAATTGGATAAATGAATTTATTGGGTAAACAAAATATGAGTTTATTAGCTAAACACAATATATAAGCTTAAAACCTCTTTGCTAAAATAAATGAAAGTGGTGTATGCAGTTCGCAATTAATATAATTTAAAAAAATCAAACCGTTCATTTATAAGATATATTTTAATACCCATTTATTTAATATTCAAATCGAAAAAATAATAATAATCATTAGCAAACATATTTAATTTCATTCCTTGGCCGAGCAACACGATATAAGATAGAATCTTCCTCATAAAATGCGAAATTAAATAACCATTTTAATATCTTTATACTTCTAATCGTTGAGTAAAAGCTTGTGAAATACAAAACATGGAGGTAGATTTTTCCATTTAAATTCATGTTTCAAACAATTCATGCTTTCAGATAGTGACTATTTAATGCAAAAATCCTGCATCAAACTAAAAAATAAAGTTTTATTTCCCTTTGACGTTTTAAACAAACGATTTTTATCCTTTGCGTTTGGATAAACCACGGAGTTGGAGAGTAGAACTCCTATAAAAAAAGTTCCGTTTTTCATTAATATCTCGACAACCCCTGGCCTTAGAAATTCGAAACTTGGGCAAAATTTATGGGGGACTATTTCAATGCCACCCACAAAATTTCATTAAATTCGGTTCAGCCGTTCTCTCGTGATGATGAGATAAACGAAAGTTTCGTTTTTTACTAATATCTCGAGAACCACTGGTCGTAGAAATTTCAAACATAGACTAAATTTTAAGTGGGGCTATTTCTAGGCTACCCACAAAATTTCATCAAATTCGGTTCAGTCGTTCTCCCGTGATGACGGGACAAACAGACAGACAGACAGACAGCCAGACAGACAGACAGATTTTCAATTTTATATATATAGACTAGCAGCATACCCGTTCTTCGTACGGAGTATATAATATAAAGAAACTTGAAATTCATAATCATGCCCAAATTCTTATAGTATACTAAATGACATGTTTAATCAAAATATTCTGTTAAAATATTTAATATAATGCTCCTAAAAAGAAGTTTAAGAATCTCTGTTCTCGCTATATAAAATTATCTTCATGGACATATCTGAAGAATAAAACATCTTGGACCCCTTATGTAAGCAAATATAAAAAAAATATGGAATTGAATCAATATATGCAAAATAAAAGCGTTAAAATTGTATGGGACCCGTACTAATTATATACGCGAATATTAGAAAATATAACCTGTATTAGTGGATTACATGTATAAATTGAAAATACCAATAAACCCGTAATCCTTAAATCTGAAGACAGTCATTTATTCCAATATATGTCAAAATTAAAGTGCTAAAATTATATGGGAAGATATACACGTACTACTTATAATGTCCGATTATTAGTAGAAGATTACCCGTTTTGCAATATGAGTCACAAATGTTTTTTGGTAAAATACAACAGACGACGTAATAAATTGAATATATAATTAATCCCCTTAATCTTCATACCAGAAGACTGTACTTGATTCCAATATATATGCCAATATACCTGTACTACTTATATTCTCGTAGATTAGAAAATATACCCGTGTATTTGTAGAAGATTACTCGTACAACGTACAATATGCGTGTGTCAGCAATTTTTGCCGCAATAAAACAATGGCGTAATAACTTAAAAATATCAATAATCCCTGAATCAATAATTCCGGAAAATATCAATAATAATAATGTTTAAACCTGAAGAGTATAATTGATATTATCCAGTCCAAAATGAAATGGCAATGAAATTTATTTTATATACATATCTTCATTATTCAAATCGGAAAGGATTTAATAAAAACCGTCTGCCGCATAAACACATTGGATTTAAATCCGTTGCTAAGTGACATGATATCATTTGCTTCAAATAAATTGGTAGAAAAAATATCGTCTAAATAGTTATATTTCTATGGAACATTTGGCGACAGTTTCGTCAAATTAGCGACATTTTAAAAATCGCCAAATTTATCGCCAAGTGGGACTGTAGAACTGACAGTTCCACTTTGCGACAAATTGACGAAATATCATCACAATACTATCCCCTAACAAAAAACAATTAATATCATTTATGTAGCGCAATTTTATCAATTTCAAGATATTTTTATAGATTTGAAAACATTTTTATCAATTTGGTGACATTTTAAAAATTCGCTAAATGTATTACTAAGTAGGATGGTTGGTCTGACAGATAAATGCTAACCAAACATCATTTCAGTACTCTCTTCTAACAAAACAAAAAAAAATTTCATTGATATGTAGAAGACCCAAGCCACACGACCAACCCGAAAGTTTATGGCAGCTGTTTGTGTTTTTTATATCAATTTGGCGACATTTCCGTCAATTTGGCAAAGTTTAAGAAAAGTTGTCAAATTAGCGATATCCCTCCAAATTCGTAGCTTTGAATTTGCTGATCTGAATGAAACATTCTTATCCCGTTTCAATATACTAAATGAAAACACTACAATTGTATTAGAAGATATACCCGCTCTACTCTTTTTCTGTTTCAACAATCGGCTATATGAATTTATTGGCTAAACACAATATATGAGTTTAGTAGCTAAATACGATATAAGCTTGAAAACTCTTTGCCAAAATAAATGAAATTGATGTACGCAGTCAGCAATTAATATAATTAAAAGAAAAATCAAACCGTCCATTCATAAGATATACTTTTATATCCATTTATCCATTTATTTATTATTTAAATCGAAAAAAAATAATAAAAACATTAACAAACACATTTAATTTAATTGCGATGCCGAGCAACATGATATATCCTCCTAAAATGTTAAAATTTATTAACCACTAACAGCACACCCGTTATTCGTACGGAGTGTATAATTTAAAGAAACTTAAAGTTCGCAATCATGTGCAAATTCTGTTAAAATATTAAATTTATTGCTCCTAAAGAGAAGTTTAAGAATATATGTTCTCACTATGCAAAATTATCTTCACGATCAGATCTGAAGAATAAAATATCCTGCCCCCTTTTGTAAGCAAATTTACAGAAGGAAAAATGGGAATTGAATGAATATATGCAACCCCGTACTAATTATATTGTCGCAGATCAGAAAATATGCCAATGTGTTAGTAGAAGATTACCCGTATTACAATATGCGTCTCAAAAATATTTGCCAAAATAAAAGAGATGACGTAATAAATTGAAAACATCAATAATATCCGTACTCTTTATACCAGAAGGTCGTAATTGATTCCAATATATGCCAATATATATCAAAACATATGTCAATATACCTGTACTACTTATATTCTCGTAGATTAAAAGATATACACGTGTATTTGTAGAAGATTCGTACAACATACAATATATGAGTTTAAACAATTTTTGTCATAATAAAATAATTGCATAATAACTTGAAAATATCAATAATCCTTGAATCAATAATCCCCGAAAATATAAATAATAATAATTCTTAAACCTGAAGACCGTAATTGATATTATCCAGTCAAAAATGCTATAAGAAAAATCAAATCGTTCTTTTCTAAAATATATTTTTATATCCATTTATTTATTATTCAAATCGAAAAAATAACTATTAAAATTAACAGACAGATTTAATTTAATTGCGTTTCTGAGTAACATGATATAAGATAGAATCTTATAACATGTTAAATATGTCATGTCTTATAACATAAACTGCGAAATTAAATAACGATTTTGATTTCTCTATACATCTCATTGTTCCGTAAAAGCGTGTTTTAAATAAACCATGAACCATGGAGATAGATTTCCCCTTTAAATCATGTTTCAAACAATTCATGTTTTCAGAAAGTGACTAATTAACGCAAAAAATCTCCCATCAAACTCAGAGATTAAATTTTAATTCACTTTCAAACGATTTTCAAGCTTTTCGTTTGGATAAACCACGGAGTTAGGGAGTAGAACTCCTAGGAAAAAGTTCCGTTTTTCATTAATATCTCGACAACCCCAGGTCTTAGAAACTCGAAACTCGGACAAAATTTATGGGGGGATATTTCAAGGCTATTCACCAAATTTCATTAAATTCGGTTCAGCCGTTTTTCCGTGATGATGGGACAAACGAAAATTTCGTTTTTTACTAATATCTCGAGAACCACTGGTCGTAGAAACTCAAAACACGAATATAATTTTAAGTGGGGCTATTTCTGGGCTACCCACAAAATTTCATCAAATTCGGTTCAGCCGTTCTCCCGTGATGGTGTGACAAACAGACAGACAGACAGACAGACAGACAGACAGACAGATTTTCATTTTTATTTATATAGATGTAAGGGTTATAAGTAAGTAAAATACAGTTTGGCGAAATTATATTTGGAGAATTGAAAACAGTTTTTCTGGCGACGCCACTCATCAAAGCGCCACTGATCAATTTGCTCAATAAGTAATAAGGAATTTAGCAAAAATAAATATACTGGATTAGTTTGGTGTAATAAAATTAACATGTCACACTTTCAATAAAAAACACACTCAACTAAATTATCGGATATAAATATGCAAAATTTCAATGAACATTTTTGCTATTTCTCGGGTACTTACAATTTGCACGTATCTAAAAATATTTACCTCATGTGAAATCTTTATCTTCCAACGCCAAGGACAGAGCTAGAAGCTGGATTAGCAGTCGGTGAAACTGGTTTTTGAGCATTTGAAGACATTTTTTATCCCAGAAACATCGAAACATTACTTTTTTGATTCCGTGTTGAGAATTTATATCCAGGCCGAAATGGCAGTTTCCCATGCAACTCAGATTCTAGTGGTCTTGGACAAGCATTCTAAACAGTTTGATAAGAACTCTTAACAGTAGTAAAACCACAAGGGAACCCACTGAAAATTCTATGTTATTGAAACAGCAGTTATCTTAAGTGTCACAGTTGATAGAGTTAAGACGATGTAGTGTTATGAATTGATCTATTTTATCTTTGTCTGAGGATATCCAGTTCATAAAAACTGACTTGTCTAAGAGTTTCACGATTGTGATTTATGTTACAAATAAGAAATATGAACACAGAAATAAGGTATTTAAATTCACGCTCTGAATATTTAATGTAATTTGTGCTAGCAGAAAGCCGGCCTCGTGCATATTAAGTATGCGAGTTGTGAGAGTTTTCAAATTAAAACTAGATTTAGCAAATAAATGTGAAATTAAAGGTATAAAACATTATTTCAGTATTTGAGAACCTTTATACAAAAGAGCACAGAAGAAGTTTCGAGAATTTAAATATTAAATTAAAAAATTTAGAATATAGGAAAACAATGAAATGAATCTATGTACAATTTTACATATATGGACACATTTTCACTTTCCTACCTATTGTAGTTTTCGAGTAAAATACACCACAAAATTCAGGAAAATGTTGATTTTGCTTGATTAGGAATGGAGAATGGACTTTGCTTTGCTCATCCATAATAATAAAATTCAAAATAACGTTTGAGAGGATAAGAATTATCCTCTCAAAAATGTAAAATATGTGCTATATTAGTATTTAAGCCTGCCAAAGACACGGAAACTAGCACTCTTAAAGAAATGCCACAATTTTTTAATATAATTTTGTTTGATTAAATAGATGGCACGTAGCGTAGTAGATATTTATTGTAATAAAAAAATGACTCAGTTAGGTTTTCTCCCGTGTTCCGTACTATTCCATGTTTCGTATGTAAAATGTTATCCATCTAGTTCACCAAGTGGGTTCTAGGAACCCCCTCCATTTTACTCGCCCTCGGGAAATAAATCGAAAAACCGGGTCCTATAGGTTCTATTTCATAGACGATACTATAAGTGTGCAAATATTTTGCTTTCTAGGTCAACGAGGGAAGCGGTCTGAAGGACTTGCGAAAGCTTTGCGACCCCCCCCCCATTTTCTCCGCTCCGTAGATCCTAGAATATCCTAGTAGATCAATAGGATATCTGCTTTCCGGGAACCAGAAATCTATCGGAGGAAATCGGAAATCCATCTTTCATATCTCTTGCCCCGTGATCGGAGTTATAAGTATAAAAATCTTATAACTCCGCTGTGCAAATTTTATAGCTCTATCCCACTGCTGATCTAATGGATCAGCAGTGGAAGAAACCCCATTTACGGCCCCCAGGGAAGAAAATCGAAAATTCATCTCCATTACGTTCTGTCTCGTAGTCGTTACTAGAAGTGTGCAAAGTCTTCTAGGTCAGAGGGGGAGGGGGGAGCTTCTGGAGATTCTGCTAATATAAATATACGTTGGATAATTTTTATACAGATTGCCGAAAAGTCATGCAAAGGAAAAATACTTTTTGATTAAAATTGAATTCAAATTTCTCTGATGAAGAGCATTTCAAAAAAGATCTACACCAGATTTCTATTTATGCAAAAATTGTTTATTGTATCATGCCTGAATAAAACAGAAATTCGCCTATAAGCATATTGTGTTAAATAAATATCTTCTACAACAGATTTCCTAATCAATAAAAAACTCCCTACAACTTTGTTATTGCCTGTTATCATCTATCTCGCGCTATTGCCAAGTTCCTGATTCCTAACTTTTAAATTCTCTGCTAGAGGCGCTACAATAACTTTTATTCGATCGATCATGGTCACTTAATTTTAGTAGATAGATCGACCATGCGTACCCATGGACTTTTTCATACAAAAAAGCGTGCTTAAGAACTTTCCTGAGAACCCTGCATTTACCATATTATATGGTCGCTGAATTTTGGCGTTTACAAATTGGATATGCACAAAAAATTCCCTTTCAAAAGGAAATTGCTTTTTAACTTCTTAAATCTGCAGAAACTCAGCATGCTTTGCCTCAAAATGTAATGACATTTTAAGATAATGTAATGCCAATTGGGATAGATTTATTGAGTTTAAATTCACGACTAATCAATCAAACATTTTTTTACGCAATATTATATTTTCTTTACCTATTTGGATAAGATCAGATAATGTATACCCCTCCCCGCTGCAGATTTCCCAAAAGCTTCTTAAATCAGCAAGGTGAGCAAAAACATGAGCTTCTAAAGTACTTACGTCGTCTCCAACAGCGAAAATATGATATAAATTAAATCCCAGAATGTGACACTATTACTTAGTCCTTAGTAGTGGATCGGAATGGTCTTGTCTTGCAGTAACTTTTCAGCAGGGAAGCATAACTCTAATCTGCCCCTCTTCTTTCCCCAGGGTTTCTTTCACCTGTACTTAGGGTTCGCTTTTAGTCAAGTAAGTGTCAACACTGACAGCCATAGAAGTGACCCCTGGCACCTTGGGAACGGGTGGGGAAGGTGCCGGGATGTGCAAACGGCATCCTCACAGGGGCCCGATGGCTAAATCTACAATGCTGTTTTTGTAGATCCTGATCGAGCTCATTTGAGGGCTAATTAAACCTTCAATTGAAAAAATATCTTATGCGATCCCTAGTATCATGGCAATATGTGGTCCAATGGCGTATATTTTGGCATTTCAATGGAAATATGTCCAACGAAACGCAATGTATACCTACTATTGGCCCAATCTTGGCATTTCATTGAAAATACTTCCAATGAAACGCCAAAATTGGGCCAATTGTAGGTATACATTTTTCGCAAACATTGACTAGATATTGGCATTACAATTATCCGCCTGTATTGGCATTACATTAATACTCCAGTATTGGCGTTGCAATGGAAATGTTTGCAATCAAACGGCAATATTTGGGATAGATCAGGCAAACAGTATTAAGTCCATACTGTATATATATTGGCATGCCAATATAAGCTATAAATAGCCAGCCACTATTATTAAAATGTTCGGAATGTCATATACTATCAATATTGGGCCAATATTGGCGATCCACTAGGGATGGTGTACTTTTAGAAATAGATTTGTTTTTAGTTTCAGTATAAGATTTTTATCTAAAGATATTCAGAGTTTTAGAGCCATCATATAAGGTAATTTAATGAAAAGAACATTGAAAAGTAGGAAGGTACATACGTTTCCTGGCGATATAGCATTTTTTTACTGTAAATCCATTGTTTATAATATTTTATTTTTAGTTTATTTCTTTGATACGTCTTGGTCCATCGGTGGTATTCTTCTTAAAAAGAAAACCAGGCTGCCTATCACGATCAAAAACTGAAGCGAAGGAAGATATTTAGCTATAAGCTTAATAACTGAGGCTTTTATTTCATAAAAATGGGGGAACATATCAAAATATTAAACACTTAATATGCAAGACTGTCTAGTAAGTTGTCCAATCGTACAAGCTATACTATTAAACAAATAGAAAATTATATTTCGTGTGTGAATATTTTTAAATTAATTTTTTCTCCATAGTCTTAGCATTATCTGATCTCTGACCTCAGATATCGAAATGCATAACTTAAAATTTGAAATGTTCGCCATGATGTAACATATAATTAATTCAAGATATGCACAAAGTTTTATTCGAATTGGTTGAGTTTCACTGTGTCAACGAAACTTTCGCACACAATCAGATTTGAGTCGGTGTTAAAGAAGCTACGGTTGGAACCCGACCCGGCTTCAACAATGAATTTGTGGATGGATTTAGAAGTTACTCATCTTACGTAACAGTTTGAAATGAAATTTAAAAGTGAATTAATATTTTGTTGAATGTTTAAATAAATGTTAAAATGTTGTTTTGCTATAGATTTCATGTGCTAATGTATTTGAATCTTGAAGTTGAAAATTTACATCTAAGTAATTAATCCAGGGAGTGGTGAAAATGTCATTATATTAGTTAAATATTTTATAGATAAAAATCAAATTTTAAATCTAGTGCATCTATTCATGTTTTTTATAATTATGCAATTAAACATAAACAAGATGATTGTCAAAACAACACTTAGTCTCATAATAATATGAAAAGTCTGATACGGGAAGCAAATAAATTTTTCTATATAATGCAATGAATTTACTTATTTCATAGTGAAACAATGATGTGTAAGATAAATCACACAATGTTTTTAATGTTGAATTATACATCTGGCGCTTATTCAGATGACAACATGTGAAACTATTCAGCGGTACCCAATTAATTTATATTTCACGTAATTCTAAATTGGTAATTATCAATATTGATAGCATCCGAAATAAGCAATGTAGTCCATATATTAAAATATTTTAATAATTTATTCATCAATTTGGCGTTATTTTCGTTAACTTAGAGTTACTTTTGCAACATTAATGATATTTTCATCAAGCTGTGACGAAATACCGACAATTTGGCGATATTTCGACCAATAAGATCGTCAAATTTATCGCCAAACGTTACAGACAAATGGGACCAATATAAATGACTGTTGGCGAATTGTTAGGCTTCAAAATGTGAAACTATTACACAAAGTATCTTCTCTCGTGAATGGAACGAACTAGATACACGAGAATGATGTTAACACGTTTATCGTATTATACTATGTGTGAAAAGTTAACATATTTCACAATGGTTAATATGTTTTTTAATTTCATGTGATTTTTTAATAAATTTATTTGAAAAAAGTGCAATACCTCGAGAACGGTTCATGCTAGCGTTTACACTTTGTGTCAATCGTTTTCCAATGAAAATTTACATAAGAAATGATCATTTGAAAATTTGGAGGTCTTTCGGACATTCGATTGCGTTTAAAATCGACAGGCTTCCAGCATTCACTGATTGTAATTTGTGTACCCAATTTCGTTCGAAATACTCCATTCGTTCCTGAGATATCGTCTCCATAGGTTCACGAACATACACATTAATTCAAAAACGATCGATTCGACTTCAGGGATTTTCAAAACATGTTTTTCCGTCGAAGATTCTAATTTTTGGCCTTGTCACAATACATTCCCTTACATTATACTATGTATATTGGGAAAGCATTAACTATTTTCTTTTATTTTTAAAAAAATATCTCTCTAGCGGAATTACATGATGTAAATTAAATATTAATGAACTTTGTGATATATACTAGTGGTACAGCGTCAGTTTTGTCAATTATAATTTTCAAAATATGATGATTAATTACATTTATTAGAAATACCCTCAGTCATTACGGAAATGCAGCAACTGAATTGGAAATAGCATATATAGTTTATTTGAGACGAAATACAATTAAATTTCCCGAGAGTAAAAATTGCGCGTTACCAGTAATCGAACAGGGAGCCTTAATGAATACAGATCCCATGTTCTACCATCTGAGCAACCTCAAAACTTATCTGGATGTCACATTTTCACTTTCAAGATGAATAAACAATAATAGTTTTCCAGTACGCTCGCAGAATGCATCTTCTGAATACGGAAACGTTCTAAAAGTAACACAGATCTTCATCTGTTCATTACTTTTGAAGCAAACCTTTCATTTGAATGCGCCTTTTTTGTAATCGATATGTAAGTTAAAGTGTATAATAATATTCTGTCAAATTTGTTTTGGATAATTTTCTCGATTTTTGCTCATTTAAACGTCCATTGTCCCCTTTCCCCGTTTTCTCAAACTGTAATTACAGGAATGATAAAGAACTACAACTATTTTGTGACATGCTGTGAGCGGAAATATAAAAGTAGAATACAATTTTTCTCTTAAAACTCTTACTTTTCAAGCTATAATTTATCTGTCAAACTTATTTGTATGATATTTGCTGATTTCCAGTAGAAACTCATAATATATGAACGGACTGAATGGACTTAATCGCCCAATGCTACCGAGTATTTAAAGGTTAAAAGAATAAATGACAAGTTAAAGGAATACATTTTAAAAATATCGAAAAAGTTTAAAATTGGAATGAACATACAAAAATCAGCGAATCACTTTGTTTTACTAATCACAGTAAAAAGAAGTTGCAGCGATGTTCAATTATAATGATGTTCTTTATTATACATGCATTTAACCTTTCTTATATTTTCTGTCTTACATTAAAATATTAAAATGTTTCATGACTATAGAAAAGACATTCATATAAGTATGAACATTTACGAAATTTAAAACAAATTTGCCTGATTTTTAGTTTCAAAATATGATTTAGTTTTAGCAAATTTTGCAATACATTATCTTGATTTCGTCCAAATAAAATTAATTCAGCAGACCTGTAATCAGTGTTGCAGATAAATATAAATATGAATTAAAAAAACACGTTAAAAACTTTAAAATGTTTTCATACTTTTATCTTCCAGTTGTTTACTGTGCAATATATTTTATGAAAAGTTTGACGAAATAGTTTTCAAATAAAACGGAACTGAACAATTATATATAGTAATTTTATATTATTAACCCATATTTACTTTAAACGTAGATGGAGAAAATATCCGGGCACATGTTTCATTTGCACTAAAAATATGTAGCTTTCTTTTAAGAATGCGTTAAGGTGTGGGTTATCAGAAATTCGACCAGCATACGGGCCCTGCATTACGCACTGCTAGTCATGCCCATGTTTCAAACTCTGAACGATCTTTGGCTTCGTTCTGTCTGAAGTAATTGATTGGAACAGATCATGTTGATAAGCATCCAAGCTTTTGGGCGTGCTTTGTTAAGATAATCATACGCAACAAGATTATTTTCTCACTTTAATTATTTAATGCCTGACCATAGATCATACGCAACAAGATTATTTTCTCACCATAATTATTTAATGTGCTGCTCAAATTATATACGGTCATAACTTGATAGTAGACACAAATATACCTTTGAAGTTCAGAGCTCAAAATAGTCAGCAAGTCAAATATATTTTTGACAGTTGCAGGTCCGACTTTAAATATTGAATGATCATAGATCACACGAAAGCAAAATAATTTTCTCATCTTAATTATTTAATATGTGGCGTAAATTATATGCGGTTATTACTTAATAATAGACAGAAAATACCTTTGAAATTCAGAGCTCTAAAATTATCAGCAGTGCAAATATATTTTTGACAGTTATATGGCTGTCTTCAAATATAACACCATATAACATAGTTCATACGCAACACCATATAACACTATATAACACCATTGATCACCATATAACACTATATAACACCATAGATCACCATATAACACCATAGATCATACGCAACAAGATTATTTTCTTAGCCTAATTATTTAATGCCTGACATGCACTTTATGTGGTTATTAGTTAACTGTAGATAAAAGTAACTTTGAATTGCACAACTGTCAGTTGTTCAAATATATTATTGACAGTTGTAGGGATGGCTTCAAATATTGATGACCATAGACCATACTCAACAAGATTATCTTATCGTCGTAATTATTTAATGCATGGCGTAAAAAGTATGCGGTTATTACTTACTTGTAATAACCACATACTATTTACGTCAACTAGGCAAAAATAACTTTTAAATATAGAGTTAAAATATCAACAGTTCAAATATATTTTTGATAGTTGTAGGGCTAGCTTTAAATATAGACTTCGAGCACATATTTTGAGAAGCTCAATGGTTGAATATTTGTCTCAATATAAGGATATTGGCAATTCGACTTCTCGTTGAGAAAGTAGGTTTTTAAAATAGTGCTCAGTTACTTTAACATGAAGAACATATTTGTATAAAAAATCAGACTAAATTAAAATAAATGTCTACACCAAATTGAAAAAAAAACAAGAAAGATCAATCATACATAAAGCATTGAATATGAAACACTTTCCAACTTCAATGCAATTTTATTTAAACATCTCTAAAATGCGATACATTCCTTGGTAATATTTTTAAAATTACTACAATACTACATTAATTTATTAGATTTGAAAACTTAAAATTTCATCGATAAAAATGAACTTCATTCAAATGACGGCATTGAAATATAAATTGCCTGGTTTAAACATCTCTAAAAAGCGAAATATTCCTCGGTAATATTTTTAAAATAATCATAATACTACAATAATTTATTATATTTGAAAACTTAATCGAAAACAAAGGAAATTTATTCGAATGACGTCATCGAAATATAAATCGCCTCTATATAAAAGCAGCATTTCATTCATAAACATTATTTAAAAACTTAAAACCATGGAGATACAAAGTAATTTAACTCTATGCTTAAAGCTTCATCCAAAAAAATCGTTTGCTTCTCTGCCTAAAATCAATGAATGTTTCATTCATATCAGCTATATTGCAGACTCCATGAGTTAAATAATTTTGCGTTCAAGAAATGCAGCAATTATTATACAACTCATTCTACATCTTTTGGTATTTACATTTTCCATAAGTGAAAAGTAGGCTTCGTTGTAGAAATAATCAAATTTGGATGATCATTTAAACTCAACTATATTGTAATTGCGTTGTTTCAATATGTAGATGAACAAAATTTAAGCAAAAATAAAGCGGTTTTAGGACGGATACAACTCTCAATATGAATTAAAAAGAACTTTAAAAACCACGATTTTGAGACAAGATGGATGCCATATTTTATTTTGAAGTGGGTCATGTGATCTCTTCATATAATGGTCACGTGATCTCTCCATATATAGGGTGTAATTATTATTTAAATTTTTATTTAAAAAACTTCTGAATACATTTTGCTGAATTTTTTTTATATATTTTATGGAACAATTTGAATATTACCTAATATTGTTGAAGCAATTTGTGAATTTTAAATTTGCGTAAAAAATGATTGAAAAATTAGGTCCCATAGGGTTCAATGTATTTCATTTTTTCAACCCGGGTTCAATCCAAAACTAATTGGGTGATATTATTCTTTTATATTCCCATAGGTCCCACAGACCGTCTGAGCAACATACTAAAATTTCATTTCGATAAAGTCATTTTTACGGTAGTTATCGTGCTAACGGGCAGACAGACAGACAGACAGGCAGAATGAACAAAGTCATAAACACTTTTCAACTATGTTGTAAAGTGTTAAAAATAATACTAAAGGCATTTGAAGTTGCAAATATTTCCATGTCCGGCAAATCACTTTTTTTTAGCTATAAATCGCATAAATACTATTATCTACCCAGCAGGATTGATGGATTTCTTTCTTCGACCCAGACCATCCGAAGGTGTAAGGTATCTGTGTGAACGGCCGGGAAATGCTACCCAATGTAGACCGGAACCCAGTGGAAGAGACATCCACAGGGACCGTACCCTCCTTCCCATATCACCAACCTCTAGGAAGTCCTTACGGACGGACCTACATGTTTAACGTGATCGTACAGGATTGGTGGTTTGACTCCGCGTTGAGGCGAGTTTTCTACAAGGAGACTACAACATGATTTATTTTCTACAAAATGACGCTAAATTAATGAAAATGACGCCAAATTGATGAAAAAATAAAATATTTTAATACATGGAATATATTTTTTATTGTGGAAGTTATCAATATAGATAACTGTAAATTTAGATTTGCGCTAAGTATAAGTTCATTGGGTACTTTGAAACAGTTTAGCATGTTGCCATGGGAAAAAAACGTCAATTGTTCAATTCATCCTTAACAGCATTGTGCTCTAGAGCTTATACATCATTTTTTCACTGTGAAAAAAGTAAATTCATTGCATTATATAAGGGAAGTCATGTGCTGCAGACATCAGATTTTTATTTTCTCTTACGTAGTATGAATGCATTGTTTCTCGAAAATTTTCGATTTTGATATTTTGATACTAATATATGTTTTACGATCCCCTGAACACGTTTTGGCTATTTTTGGAGTGATGCCCGTATGTCTGTTTATCTGATAGCAGTGGCCAATTTCTTGTGTAAACGATAGCAGCCACAGATATTAATGGATTTTCACGAAACTTTATATCCGATTTTTTTATTAAAAGACCTAAAACTAGATAGAATTGTTATCTTAATTTCGAGCGAAAACTGAAATTTATTCAAAATGCCATACTTTCTTTAACATGGCAGCATAGGACAAAATTTGCCAAAATCACGCAGAAATGGGTTTATTTATAGCTCAATGAGTACGAGGCATTATAGTTTCAATAATTGTTGTTAAAAATAGCCGAGATACAATTTTTTTCCCTTACGTTATTAGTCCCCTCCTTGGGGTAAAGTTACCTTCCGAGTGGTATGTCAAGTATGGCATGAATCGAAAGATTTTTTCAAGCCCTTTCAATTGAAAAGTAACTCGCAATAATTGTAATAATTTGGACCCATCATACCAATTTTTCAAAATTTTTTTGAGCAATTTTCTTGGGCAATTTGAAATTTTTCGCATTCTTCCAACGTTTGTTTTACGCTGTTTCATAGTTTCTTTGTTTTTGGATTTTATTGTTTTCGAATTGGCAATGTATATTTTCTTGAGTTAAGCGAGCATGTTTTTGTTGAAAGATATTTTCCTGCCTATGCTTGTATGACTACCGCTTAATTTACCTTGCGACGAAATCCTTTTTGCCGATAAAACCGTTTAGAAAACATTCGTTATATTCTGTGTTATTAATGAATTTGTAACTTCAGAGTTATTCTAACTATTTGAATTCTGCTCAGTTTAAAATTAAAACGAAATATAGCATTGATAATATAAATTTTATTTTATGATAATTCTACTACTGTATATCATTTTACAAATAATTCAAATAATTATATTTCATAGAATAGATGGAGATCCATTTTATGCCTCAAGATGAAAAGGAAATTTTAGATTACATGTCTGCCTTATTTTTGAGTTGAGGATTAATAAGAATTTGCTAAAAGGTATTGAATTTGTTCCAAGTCTGGTGTAAAGTTTCTTACGAATGAAAGAGTAAAATGTCGCAATTTCGAAATTTTCGCAAATCCTAGTGCGCAACAAAATTATTTTTAGCCCTGAAAGAGAAATTTGATTATAGCGCTTCAGTGAATAACAGGCATGCAAAATTTGAAATTTAAAACCGCAAAAAATATTATCTTCCGCAGTCTCTGAATCTGCAGTGTCCTGTAATTGGAGCGAAAGTAAATTAATTAAAACTTGTTGAAGGAATTTATCGTAGTCTTTGTTAACAAAATATAAGTTCGTGCTATAACAAATTATATACAGCGGGAATCGGTTATAATGGGCGGACAGGACCTACTAACTTGGTCATAACATTGGACGACCCGAGTTCGAATCCCAGCTCTGCCCAAACTGTCCCCGTATTCACGTGAAGTACGGACACATTAAATATGTTGATCCGTAAGTTTTTCTGAGAGATTGGTGTTAGGGGAAGGAGGGTGCCACCCCTATGGAAGACGACCGCACTATCTTTAGGTCTAACTTAGGTTTTCATCCTGTAAAAGTATCATTGCACCTAGAATTTATAGTGATATCTGCATGAGATTAATTAAATTTAAAATTGTTCAAATTAATCTCTATATCTAAAATGCAATTTACTTTGACATTCCCTGTAAAGTACGCTCATGGTAAGTTAAGTCTTTCAGATATGTTGGTAAATAGGCTAGTAGTTAACTATTTTGTTAATAATTTCCAATTTGAATTTTACTTACCAGGTGTCCTAACTGCCTAATGTAATTTGGGACAGTTTCAAAGACAAAATATATTTACATGACCCATAACCGATTTTATAATTTCGCATATCCTAAAATTAAGTATATTATAATTAATTGAGTATACTAAAATTTATTATATCATAATTAATTGAGTATTACATTATAATTAATTGAGTATTATATTGTATTTAATTGAGTATTATATTAGAATTAATTTAGTATTATATTGTAATTAATTGAGTATTATATTATAATTAGTTGAGAGTATACAGAAATAATGTTTATCCAAAAACTCTGAATTAAATAGCTTCGACTGAGATTGAAAGTGTAATAATAAGCAATAGAAATTAGAAAGAGTAAGAAAAGCTGTTTATAAAGAATGAAAAAACTTTTTAGTAAAATATAACACATTTTTTTATTTAAAATTTAAGTAAAACATGAAAACTATTTTACATTGTTACAATTAGAAATGTTAACCACATTATTTTAGAAAACAAAAGTCAAAATTACAAAAATCCCTCAATCAAACATCCATTTGTGTTATTAAATCAAATAAAAAATGCATAGTTTTGAGTTTATTAAAATTTAAGTAAGACATGAAAACTATTTTACATTGTTACAATTAGAAATGTTAACCACATTATTTTAGAAAACAAAAGTCAAAACTACAACAATCCCTCAATCAAACAGCCATTTGTGTTATTAAATCAAATAAAAAAAAGACATAGTTTTGAGTTTTAGTTTCATTGGCAATTCGTTTAAAATGATGTTTTATTATTAAACTTTCTGCTATAAAATAAGTTATTTTTTCTATTTCTTAAGTATTAACATAAAAAGAATGTTGATTAGCATTTTGGTATTGCACTTCTTGATGAAAAGTAAAGGGAGATATAGCCAAAAAGATAAGAAGAAAAAGTAACCTACTGAAATTAAATTTTGAGGTCGATTCCATTTTTCTAATTAGTTAACTGAAGTGATTAGAAAATTCAAACTATAATATTCAGGGGAATAAAAACTTCATTATGAAAATTGCTTTAATGAAAAACATTCTTTGGTTCAGATTGCTTGAATTTTCATATTATTTAATAAGATCAAAACTCAATAGTGGATATAAATATTTAGGCTTTTAATGAAGTAATATCAAAGGGGAATTTTCCCAAGAGTTTGAAAAAATGTTATCCCTAAAGTTATCCCAAAAAAGTGTATCAATAGAAATATTTCGTTTTTATCCTTGAGTTTAATTTCCGAGATTCAGAAACTATTTTTACTCGTCACGATTTTAATTATTTCATAAATATTTATGAAAATATTTTGAATGCTTCGCTGAATAAAAAGAAAACTCATCCAGGACAGAAAAACATCTAAGCGTTCATTATGAAGTAAATTAAATTTATCTTCATTTTGTTGCCTTGATGAAAATGTTTTTTTCTATATAACTTCGGATTTATATGTTTTACTTTTTAATGCAGTTACAAAAAGTTGTGATGAAATTTCTTGACACTATTTTCAGTTTAACTTTACTGTCTAAACTTTTGAATATCATTGTTTGGAATAAATTGTTTCCTATAATATAGTTTTTGAAAGTTGATTGTAGCGTACTTATCCTATATTGAAGCACCAAAAATCTCTAGCTTTTAAGAAATGCGTCCTAATGTGGAGAAAATTCTGACAATCCGTCCTGGTCAATCCTAAGCACTCGATTAAAAATATTAGAAACATAATATTGTAGGAGGTCCCATTATGGCCCAACTGAGATTTGACTGTGTAAAAGGGGTGATCGAAAAAACTTTTTTTCGAATTTTGACAACGGGTAGTGCGGAAAAGTCACCTTTATTGACACAACGAACATGTTTAAAAGTTTAGAAAATCGGATAACATTTTTAGATTCCAGAACGCGCCTAAAGTTACCAAAATAATCGTAAAAACAAGTAATTTCATCAACATTACCATAAAACTGTTAATACCATCTTTGGTTACAGGTAGCGTGAAAATACTGCTTTTTTAATCATATTAATAGTACCTTTCTAATTTTTTGAATTTCCGATTACGTTTTCAGGTTCCGAAACTAGTTTAAAATTCCGAAAAAACCCATAGAGAATCTATGTAGCTGGGTTGTAATATGCCTTTGATTTGAAAGCGGACATAAGTTTTCGTGACTTTATTTTCGATCGCATGACACAATCTCTTCTTGCATAGCGGCTGACTAATTGGGGAGCTTTGGTGGCCATCTTACCACATCGCTCGACACTCTGTGCATGGCAAGGATAATTTGGAACGTCCAAAGCTTCGGTGGCGTCGTCGTTGTTGCCCTGTAGGTGTTGTTGGAATTGCTGGTCGCTGATGTGTCGCTGCTATGGGACAATGACATTCTGCCACATGATAAGGTCAATGCAATCCGTTGCTTCCATGCTCAATTTTGGAATTTCAAAGTACCGTATAGTTAAACTCTTAACTTGGCATGATTTAAGAATCCGTAAAATACCGAATTTTTGGATATGACTTCGCTAGTCCGTGACCATAGGGAGTAGGATGTTCTCGCGATGTGCGAAACATGCATTTCGGGCAATGATTTTAACGTACTGGGTTGGCAAATATCTGGACAGTTGCTCCATTTTCCAAACGTGTCTACCTCCGTCTTTGCACGAAGACTTGGCCTTTATGGGGAACCATACGGATATGTAGACCTTCATTATATACCCCGCCAATAGTTCAAGTTCGGTCGTAGGATATTCTGTTCTAACGTACACCCGAAAAACTGGCACAATTTTTCGGTGTCTCTTGCAGACAAATCTTCAGGGCAGAGGCCAGACTGTATTGCTCGATATATTTCGAGCAGATACTTTTGATCAGTGCTCATATCGCTTGCATCCAGTTAGTTGAGACCGAAGAGTTTAGTTGGAATGGACTTGAGGGGAACCACTGGAAGTTTGTTGCAGTCTTCCTGCTTTTTATCGATTGTGACAGCATAATTATACGGCCCCCTCGTTTGTCCGTTGATATACTGCAGCAAATACAGCAGAGGAAGTTCGCGTGCAACATGCACGCAAACCACTCCAATGCCTTGCCAATGGACTCTTCCAACATTCTCATAACACCGCCTTTCCATCCTGTGTTAATGACAGTGTCTTCACAATCAATGGCAACCAGCTGTTTCATGTCAATTGAGATTTCTTTAAAAAAACCTGTGATGCTGGAAGAAATGCTCATTGATGATCTAGATTCTCGAGTGACGTGTCCTAGGTATTTGTTCTCGGGCTGTTGCATCAACGAAATGTGTTCCTCGTGAATTTTGTCAAGGCTGTATTTCTGAGACAGTTTGACTAGAATCTTGGTTTGGTCCTTGCGTCCGTTAAAGTAGAGCCCGCGAAGATAGCAGTTCTCGAAGGAAATAGCTTGTAGATTTTTCCGACGTCCTTTTCTCTCTCGACAAACTTTGTTGCGGTCAATTACTTTCGAGGTATTAGTTTGCACAATTGCGCCCAAGTTTTCCAAGGTGGCAGTTGCCAATGCTGCAGTAGCTCCATCCGGAACTCCAAATCGATTAGCTGTTATGGACATAGCTGGAAGTTGGACTCTCATTTGTGTCACTGTGTCTACACATGCAGATGCCCAGTTGCTATCCTGATCCCGAGTAGACCTTGCTGCAGTACTCTTAGTGGACTCAAGATCAGATTCTTCAATGCTCAAGGTCAGATTCAATTATTTTCTATAAGCCGTATTTGATATTTATGGAGGGTGAGTAGACGAATTCGGTTTTAAGAACGCATAATAAAAAACAAATAAATTTACTGTGCATTTGCAAATGCGTTTTCCGCCCATTCAGTTTTATCTAACAAACGAGATATTTTACTAATTTTTAAATGCGTTCCGGAAACAGAAAACATAATCGGATCGCAAAAAATTGGAAAGATACTCTTAATATGATTCAAAAAGAACTATCTCCACTATAATCAAAGTTCGTAAAAAAAAAAAAAAATCATGGCATTGTTGATAAAATTCCTTGTTTTTACGATTACTTTGGTAACTTTAGGCGCGTTCTGAAACCTGAAAATATTAACAGATTTTCCCAAAATTTTAAATATGTTAGTTGTGTCTATAAGACAACTTTTCCTCACTACCCGTTGTCAAAATTTGAAAAAAAAAAGTTTTTTCGATCAGCCCTACTGTGTCATTTACCAACTAGAAATATTTTTCTTAGAAGTAACTGAGTTGTTTAGAGGGGTGAAGTGGACAACTAAGAAAAGTGCCTGATTTTCGTGACAGTCACTATAAAAAATTGCAGTAATCTATAATATGAAAGATGACATATGGACCATATTGGGAGTAATGTTCTACCAATATGGTACCACTATGAAAATTATGAAAAACTTGCGAACAATCTCTTACAAGTCACGAAAAACACCAAAAAACCTTTATTACTCTAATTAAGGTACACATTACCTGAAAAATCGGATTATAAGAAATGTAAATATTCCAAATATTTCTAATTATGAAAGACTACATACTTTAAATTTGAAACACATGTATGTAAAACGGACCCTAAAAATTTAATAAACCTACATGTTTGATATTGCGAGATTGCACATCTGGGTTAAGAAAATAGCCCTTGGTACTTTTCTGTAAGTGACACACACTTTTTGAAGTTGATGGAATAGGAAACTGGCCATACAGAGCACTTTTGACAGTCTTCGTTTTCGCCCGAAGTTTCTTGCTGTTAACACTGGCACCATGCCAAGAACTTGCTGCTGGTGTTTGACCGAAGCTCGCTTCTCTTGCTTCATCTTACAGCACGCCAATGATAAATGCTATATCTCATATAATAAATGCTATTTGAACATTTCTACAACGGACAATGCAACAAAGACACCTTTGTTGAAACATTCAGATGTGATTCAAGTTTTATGTTTGCGACTGAACACAATAAAGTTAATAAATACTAGATTGCAGGGACAACGTATTTTTTTTTCATCTAGAAATAAATTACACAAAAATATACAGTTGTCTTTGTTATATCGTGATCAATTTATTTTTAAGGACTATATATATTTTAACAAGTACACATCTGCTCCTATTTTGTGTTTTTGGAATATTATGTAAAAAAAAAAATTTAATAATACCGGAAAAGTCAAACAAAAGCTTCAACATACATTTTGTTTTAAAAGAACATACTTGCAAGGTGTATTAAAGAAGAATATATTATTATTCTAAAGTCTTATGAAAACTTTTGGTTTCCTTCTGAATATTGTTAGCTTACTTTCTTGCCATTTTATGTTTTGGAAAATTTTCTGCTCTCTTAATCGAATTCTATAGTCAAATAAATATTTACAAATTATACATTGTATTCCGACTCTGCAATTTCATCTGTTATCGATTGGTATCAAACACCAATTACATGCATATTTCCTTCTTGAGTTCACTAATGAAGGAGTTTCAGCACAGACATCCTCTCCTCCACAGCCAAATAGCATTAATCACTACCGTAAGACGTCTTAAAACCAAATATAAACTTTTTATAGAAGTTCAGAAAGTCAAAACTCGGAACTATCAAATATAAATGAGTTCATTCCGGAAAATCTCGCCCGGTAATTTGTATATGTAAGTCCAGTTTTCACCCCCAAGGCCTAGGAAATGGCACAACTTCCCCTCGCTGCGTGCTATTAAAAAAAATATTTTTTGCCATTTTTTTTTCTTTTTGCTTATTTATTTCGGTGATTTTCGCTCGGCCTTTTTTCCTTCTCCAAGTTCTTAGTGTCCGAAGCTTGAAGTATGGCTGTTTCGGTCTTTCAGGCTTCTTAAGTTACGACCACACTTTTTGCAACGGCTGCCAAACGATCTTATGACATATAGTTTGCTTTCCCATTTTGCCGCCCTCCTGAAACTGGCACACGGGGGCTCTTGTTCTAAAGTCTTTTTGGGCGGCTCTTCTAAGCTACTTACATTCTAGGGGTCGGTTACAAATGTTTTTTTTTTCTTTCACTTATAACTACACGGTATGTATTTTGGGGGGAGAATCACGTTCTTTACACGATCTGATGTCTGGGTGGCCACATAAAAAAAAGACGATTTTTCAAGTCAAGAGGAAAAAAGAGCGTGCATTTGGAATTATTTGGAACATAAATATTTGCTGCATTACATAATTTCGTTATATGTAATGAAATGTCACCAGTGTTATGTTTAATTAGCTTTGGGCATGGTTGGAATTTCCGTCCTAATAGCAGCTTTAGCAATTACTTCAAATTTAAATTTTTAACCATCTATATAATTAACATTTAATAAAAAGAAAATAAATAAAAATTTGCATAGCGAGATTTTTTTATTGAAAAGATTCTAGCAGAAGTACCCTACGTTATATTTAACATTTAATGAAAAGAGCTTATATAAAAATCTGCATAGTGATATTTTGTTATTTAAAGAATTCTAGCAGAATTGCCCGACGTTATCCGAAATAATAGTGAAAAAAATAATACGGTAATCAATTTAAAATATTGTAGCAGAAATCTGCTTCAATTTCATTTAATAGTATGCAAATTGAACATACCGTTGTCCCCTTGTAAGCAGTCCTTACAGGCAAGTAGTACAGTATTTTAATTTCCGTTTTTCTGCAGATAGATTTAGCAGGATAAAAAATATATATTAAAACATTCTATAGATCCAGTCTCATTGCATGAAAAAGTTTCAAAGGTATAGATTACGTATATCTGAAAATATTTAGCTGGAAAGTGTTTTTTGAAATTATGTTTTTATATATTATAGCTGTACAAAATTGCAAGTATTTTCATCCATAAGACTGTGCCTTATTAAAGTTTAAAAAATCAGTGAAAATGTAGTAAAATCTCAGTTATCCATAAATCGGCTTACCCCAGAGACTCAGCTATTATTATTATCTTATGTATTAATTCAATACATGATTAATCATTCTACCTACACTTCTACCTAACACTACATACACTATTGAAAATATTGTTGAACGTGAATTGATGAGAATAACAGATTGACGAAAATGCGATATATATTAATATGTGATGCATTAGTGATTGCAATAAAATATGCGAAATACATAATATGCAATAAAAGAACATACTGTGGTTGCTTAATTTGAGCATTGTGTATACACAATCACTTTATTTATTTACAAATTATTTTGTGATTTTCTTATGTTGCTCAATTTGTCTTCGCTTCAAAACTGCCTTCCAATGCCAGATTTTAAACATTAGCCCACCAGGAAACTATATGCATTATCTTGTATTTCAATATACCGAAGTTCTGCGAGTAGTATCTTTGTTGCCTCAGTCTGCGTAATTCTGGTATTATTAGCCTCATCGGCCCTTCTTCAATACCAGAATTTCCTTTATTTACTGCAACAACTTTTCCGCATCCGTGAAGTCCTGTTCATCAGTGTTTGGGGCAAGACATCACTGTCAGATATCTTTAGAAGTCGCTTGAACATATCCAAGTGCTCTTCGGTATTGAAAAATGAATTATTGTTCATAGTTAGAACCAAATCAGCTTTTGCATGTTTGAACTATGTTTTAAAAACTAGCTACTTAACTTTAGAGTATAATTTACGTCCCCGGTTATTAGAAAATTCCTATGGAGTCTCGATCAACCAAAACTGCTTAACGTGCTTTTCAGATAACAGGGATTCTATTGTTGTATATAAATCCATTGAGCCGTCTGGAGCAATATGGCAGATATATATACAGTCAAAAAGATGGACAGAAACATTATTTCGACTTATTTACTCCGGAATTTGCTGTAGCAAAAAAAAAACCCTTTTATTCCCTGGCTTTATTATCTGAAAAGAAAAATCATCAAAATCCTTCCCACAGTTCAGCAGATGTTTTGGCTAAATTAACAGCATGCGTTGAAAATTTCCCTTTTATATAATAAATATATGGCAGAACAAAAATACTTATATTTATGAAACATAATTATTACAATCCGTGCATTTTTACTAAGTCTTTATCTCCTTTCATATCGGGTCAATTTACCGGCTCGCTACGTTGACGTTGCTTTCTTAACCACATTTTCATTGCAGTATAAGTATTTACAGATAAGATACACTTATTAACCGATTTCTCTTGGATACAAATATATTTATTACCAATCTACTAAGAGAAAATGTATTTTGCCAATTGAAGATCTAATATCTTATCTTATCATTGCTATTTTACGAGGTATTTTATCGCGCTGTGTTATTAATCTTTAGTTATACTTCTAAGAAATATGTTTTCTTCCTCAAAGTGTTATTACTAAACTTTATTTTTTTTTACTGAATGACACTTAAAAATGTGTATATAAAAATTCGCGTTAATGAAATTATATCATTCATTAAACATATGTAGAGGATAATTGGATAAAAACTTTAACTCAAGCTAATTTAATAGCTGCTTCAAAGTGGATTGAAAGTCAGATATAGTTTTTGCCACTACGAAGTTCAACTAATATATAGTTACTATAAAATTCAACTATTAAGCAAAATGTGTTGAAAATGTAATAAATATTTTATACGGTACCACGATAAATTAAAACTTCATAAAAATCAGCATAATAACAAAAATAAACTGGTCAACCGGTTTTAAAGGCCAGAAACGGCCTTCTTCAGGATTGATAAGACAGCTTAAACCAGCTCACTTAAGCTAGGGGTTTATGCAATGGGGGATAGGAAGCTGATAAGTTTTATCTCCCACCCAGCGAGAACATAAACATGGGAGCAAGATCAGTAGAATCATTCACTGGACGAGGTCCCAAGACTGACAAGACGCGCGACTTCTCTTACTCAAATCAGGTCGGCAAATGAGGATTGCACACGTGGCTGAAGGTAGGTAAATAGAAGTTGTAAACATCGCGGAAAGAATTGAAAGCGGAAAAAAACCAAACCGACTGGCAGAAAACTCCGAAAATGCAAAGTCACATAAGGTAAAAAGGAAGAAAATAAGAAGGTAAGAGAACAGCCAGCAGAATGAATAGACATAACTGAATAATGAGGAGACGTACTAAAACAGAAACAAAAGGAATCTGAGATGTATAAATCAGCTGGGAAATAAAGTAGAAATTATTGAAAACGATCGGAAATAAATTATAACAAACAGGAAACAATATTTATTATGAAAAGAAGGAACTATCTGGTTTGGAAGGCCAAATAAGCAAAAGTGAAAAAATTAACTGAAAACTGGAAAAAGGTAGAGAGATAACCAAAGAAAGTAGGAAAACGGGTAAAAGTTTTACCAGAGATTTCCAGAGAAGTAAAGAAGATACAATGATCGTTAAAACAGGCGTTCGATTGAGAAACAATAGAGAAACATTTCCCAGTTTTTAGTTAATCTTCAGCTACCTTATTTGATGAAGGTACCTCATATGGTCTCCGAAACTAGATGGCTCCTTTTTTTTAGAATTTTATTTTTTCCTGTTTGTCATAATTAGTTTTCCATCCTTTCCAATATTGTTTACGTTTTCATAGCTAGTTTAAGCGTCTCAGATGTCTTTCATTACTACTTTAGTGGGCTATTTCACTATTCGATTTTTTCTATTCGTCCAGCAATCCGTTCTCTTTATGCCATATTTTCGGCCTCATTTTGCTTTATTTGCCAGTTGGTTTGGTTTTTTCCATTTCATTTTATCCTACAGTGCTGGTACGGCGAAATATGTGTATAAAAGAGAATAAAAATATTTAATAGTTCTATCAAAAATAGAGTGTATACACTAATTACCAACGTATGAAGGATAACTCACAAATTCCATGTTCTTTTTTATGATTTTTATCATTTTGGATCGAAAACGTCTAATACCTTGAAAACGGCGCATGTAAAATTTCTGTCAATGTCATTCACTGTTACATAAAAAAAATACATGAGAAATGATTATTTACGTAACAGTATTGAACATATCAATTTTTGTATTTTTTACGATTTTTGAAAAAAAAATATTTTAAATGTTGAGATTTCTTACTGGTCTGATTATCCTGAAAATCTATATTCCCCTGAAGTTCATTCATTAAAATAATCGTTCCAGATTTCATTTGGTTTTGCATTCATTTATTACCCCCTTGACAGAAAGCAGGTCAAAAAATGTAGTTGACCAAATTCTTTCGAATTTTCTTACGTCTATTTTATAAAAAGGAAACAATAAAAGTGTGTGATCTCACAAGCAGCAGTTATGGTTATAGTGTTTATTTGTTTTTCCCATTTTGTGTGAGATTTATCGTAGCCACAGATACATGGGCAGACACACAGAGAGACACGAATACATCACTGAAAAATTTTTGTATTTGGAGATGCTCAAAACATGTAGATCTATAAAAACGCAAGGCCCCGAATTTTGGCCCCGACAGAGAATTTGTCCTTAACATATGCTATGTGTTGGTGGGAAAGTTATAAAACAATTATTTGAAAAGTGGGTCAAATTTCCCAAATCTCCCTTATACCATGTTTTAACAAATTATGAAAAAATTTAAAATGAATTATGGAAATTAATGTTCTATGAATTATGGCAACTAATTTTCTATGAACTATGAAATTTGATTTTCTAAGAATTATAAAATTTAATAGATCAAATCTCTCATATACTATGTTTCTATGAATTAAAATTTTCATGATTCATAGACACCAAACTAGGTGTATAATGGTATCGTATACGATATATCAATATATTTATATCATATTTCAATTTTTCTGATGTTCCTAACGAGTGTATGGGAAATAATTTGAGAAATTAATGTGGCGCTTTAAACAGCAAAAATCCCATTTGAAAAGCATCGGTGCAAAGCCCAATGAAAGTCAACAAATGCAAAACAAAATCCTGGAATACTGAAAATATTGATGTCTGCTGCCATATTTTTCAAAAAATATATATATAAATATATCTGCTTGCAAACATCTAAATTTCTAAATGTTTCATTCAAATACAGATAGAAAGAAAATAGAGCAAATGAAAAAACTAGCGCGTAGGCAACGAGGGAGAGAGGGATAGAAGAAAAAATTTTGTTGATCCCTAGAAGCAACTGAAGTCATCAATAAGCCATGCAGCAACATAAACTGTTATAGATGCTGCAGTTGAGCTTACAGTTATATATGATGGAAAGTGAACATGAACGTAAATCATATTAGAAATGAGCAACTTTATATTCAATTGCTAAATATCGATTAAACAGAATAAACCCCTGCTGAAGCGGAGAATTATGATACACTGAGAATAAAAATAATACTCAAAAATAAATAAACATTAGAATTTCTTACGTGGTTTCTATCCCGAAAAGTGATTGTTTAGAATGTTTAATATGAAGTTTAATTTCAAAAGGTACAGTTAGAAATAAAATGGATAGTTGGACGAACATGGATTAATAGATAAATACTGCAAATTATTTGCTATATTGCGGTTTAGAGGGGAAATATTTTACGTCCAGTTTAATTATTCAATGGATCTTCTATAATGTCTGTTTATATGTGTGGTATACTAGGAGCATGCTTGCTACGTTAATCAACCTGGGGGAGCTGTTAATTGTTTTTAAGAAATCTAGTGAAATAAAAATTACGAATAACCTTTGTTAATTCATTATGATTTAGATAAGCATGGTGGGGGGGGGGGGATATTTCTAAACAATTTGACTCTATAAGATTACCACAAAGTCCGTTTACATTTGAAATTCGCTTTTGATGAAGTGCTGTTGTTTTCATTGGAGGATAAAGAAAACCGTAATTGTAATACGGTTGCAAGTTCTGTCCACCCTGTCACGGAAACTTCAAGTTACAGTCTACTAACTAAAGTTGAAGTCAAGATTAAATATTTATACTTTTAGTGCTTTAAGTGCTTCAATAATTTAGTCCTTGGCTATATTTGTGACGTTTCTGCTATTAGCCTAGCAGAGAGAAATTGGAAATTTACTTAAACCCATTAAATCTTTGCCCAAACTGACAATGCTGAATTTCATTAATTAATACTCAATGTATGGTTATGGCAAGAGGATCGTGATCGTACAAGGAGAAGTCAAGTTTGATACTCTGCGACGAAATAAAGCCATCAAATGAGATATGATAATATATAATATATATATATATATATATATATATATATATATATATATATGAAATATGTAATAATAAGAATTAAGTAAAAATAAAAAAATAAAATAAAAATACAATTCAAATAATATTAACATCACCATAGAAGCAAATCCACGGCCGTAATGCCGATAAGAGAAAAGAACAGCACCGTCCCAAATTCGATGATTAATCAGAATTAAATTCATCTTCAGGTCTGAGTATTTAATTCTAATTAACCCAAACAAATGCCTGTTTCAGATTAAGCAATAGTACATTACTATAAATGCTTAAACTCAGACTACAGGCAACAAAAATGAAAAAAATGAAAAAAGGATACATTAAGAAAATTGTATTACCATGCGGCATGAACCCTTCTTCTTCCACCACGTGTATACACGATCAACCTCAACAGCTTAATCTAGAAGCACCGGAATGAACAAGTCGAAATTCTACCAGGGAGGCAGTACGAACGTTCACGGAAATACTCCCAAACCCGTCCAGTGAGTCTAAGCTGGAGACTGGACAAGCAATTCAGAATACAACTTCCCAAATATGCACACCTGAATATGAATATGAATCAAAGATGAAAATTCCTACTAAACAAGTAATTCATAGGAAAACTGGATAATCGAGAATGCCACTATACACCATTATAAGGGCGCTCAAATCGTAGTTTCAATACTGACAAAAGTTACATTTTTTTGCGAAAATAAAATTCAAAACATTAATGTTAATGCATCTTATTTTCCGATTTTTTGATTTTTCTAATGTTTTTGACTTAGTTTATTATTTTTCATTTTTATTTATTTATATAATTAATAAATAATTATATATAATATATATATATATATATATATATATTTTACTGTATGTTAGTCACTGTAATTGGGAATGTTTTCTAGGATGTTATCGAGTGAAATTTGATACACTGAGTTGATAATTTTAATAACGAACTTGGGGGATATGCATTATTAGTCGCTGTACTCAATAATTCCATAAAGTGCGCTAATTTATAATATTCATCACAAATTTTATTGATATATATATATATATATATGTATATATATATATATATATATATATACATGCATATATATATATATATATATATATATATATATATATATATATATATATATATATATATATATATATATATATATATATATATATATATATATATATATATATATATATATATTTATAATAAAGAGATAAGATATAAATCCATCAAAATCTGAAAGTCGATTTTTCACACCATCACAATATTTTCTTTTACATAAACTATGCGTTGTAGGGGAAAGAATGACACGTAAGGAGCTAAAGAAAAAAAGAGAACATGAGAGATAGAAAGAAAATAAACCATCCGACTGATTTCTAGAACTAAATGACGTCATCAATAAACCATGCAGAGACTTAACCCATTATAGAGGATGCATATTCGCTTGATATTACATACCCTGGAAAGCGAGAAGGGATTGAAATCATTTCAGAAATGAACAACTTTTTAATCGATGCCTAAATATCGATTAAGCAGAGGAAACACTTTTCAAGAGGGGAGGATACATGGAGAAGAAAAATAAAACTGAACAATAAATTACCAGGAGAATTTCCAGCGCGGTTTTTATCCCGAAAAGAGATTGTTTAGGATGTTTAATTTAGAAACAGATTTTAAGAAAAGTGAATGGAATAACGAAATGCGTACTCAAACAAACAGCGATGAATGAATTAATAAAATAAATTCCCATACTGCATTTTTAGAAAGGAAATAAATTACATTCAACTGGAGAACTTTAATACCATTTCTACAGGTATAAATCTTTTTAATTATGTTTTATATGTGCTTTTCTGCCTTTTGTCAAAATGTATTTCAGTTGCATGGCAGGGAAGACAAAAGATGGAGAGTTAAGTGGGAAATCACATAAGCGATTTTTAATAGTTATTTTTTCCCAGAATCTATAAAAAACTGACTAAATTTAGTAATAAAACTTTTTGCTTACTAATATGTCTCATTGGAAATGAGAGTCCTCAATAAATTAATCTACCTCCTGCAGAATTTAATGCCAAATTCGTGAGTTACTAAGCCTTATCTAAAGTTAATTTTGAGAAATTAATGTTTCAAGTAAATCAAATAATTTTTAACCGGAAAAGGAAAAATTACCCGAAATAGAAATCCTTAAAGATCCCCCTTTACCTCATCATTATTTGATACTGAATCTATGTCATTCATCATCTAATCTCTAACTATAGCATATCCCAAACTACAGATGTTTTAAGGAACCTGTTTAGTAATAACAGATAATATGGAAAACTGTTTGTCGTGAAAAAAACGTCTTTGGTCTGAGTCCAATGAATGTGCAGCAATATTTAACTATATTCCTCCAAGATAATGTTTAAATTTTTGCCTTATTTTAGATATTTCTTATTGGAATATCTCTAAATGTCTATTTAACTAAAAATATTTTTTAATAAATAAGAAATTTTATGTTTGTATGGCATTAAAATTTCAGAATATCTCATAACTATGTAAATAAATTTTCGTGTATATCAAAACGACTGCAAATCATAAAATATTTAGGTGACAAAATTATACAACAGCTTGCTTGACAGCTTCTAGAGGGGCACAGTAGAAAAAAGTATTTTTCGACATTCCGTTGCATCCAATTTTGAGCAAACCATCTTTCCAACTTTTACGACCCTATGGCAGTACTTTCAAAACTTTCATTCGACGACTCTCTGGCAAAACGTAAAATATGCAAAATTTAGACACAATAGCGCTTGCTAGGATTCTTTTGAGCCACTTTTCACGGATGTTTTTTTTTTTTCATAAAGAGAGCAGTTGATAATACTGTTCGTGCAATACCAACTCGGGAAAACACGTTCTTGGAAGACGCACATGAACGTAAAATTTAGGGATGATATGCGGGAATGACTGCGTGTTGTAATGGGGGAACGTGTAATCTTCTTTTCACTAAAGTATGGACGGCAAATAAGAGTTTATGGCTGTATAGATGTAGGACGTGCTCGCCGCTGGGAATTGTTGGGCACAAATCCCTGATTTCGTATAACAGTTTTTACGATTCGTGGTTTTATGTGCCTTTTAGTAAAAGATGAAATTTTAAAAGATAAAATAGCATTTTATTCTTATCACGAAAACTTTATTTGTATTCTATAATACTCCGAAAATCTGACTAAGAATGATATAAAATCGATGAAAAGGAGGTTTTCAGCTTAAAAGTTTTAAATCCAATAAAACATATCAGATGTTGAAATTGTAGTTTTAAATCCAAAAAGAGCTTTGAAATCTTTTGGGGTTGTACATCAATAAAATACCCTTCTGATAGTTTGTGAATTTACATCTTTACTGCAAAAAACTGGAATACGTTCACAAAGAAGAAAATTTAATGATATTTTAGCTTACAACATATGTATAATTGCAACATTATTTGAGTTTCTTTATTTGGTATTAAATTTCAATCAAAGGTCTGTAATAGCACAGTAGTTAAGGCAAGAAGATCGAACTTGTATGTTCTGGATTCGATACTAAACGCCGCCCGAAACAATCCTCGTGTCTACGCGGAGTACAGGCATGATAAATCCGTAGTTCTGAAAGTCCATCCGAGAGGTGAAGTGTCAGGGAAAGGATGGTATGGTCCCAGTGACTGCCACTACCACTGGGTTCCGGTCCAAATTGGGTGACTCCACGCTAAATCAGACTTCTACGATTGAGTGGCTGATGTCTTCGGAACAACAGAAATTACAACTCTCCCCGTTTGCCTTGGCCATTGTATTGAGCTTTTTCTGGCTTTTTCCTGGTAAGTGTTGATAACATCATGAACAACAACAACAGAAACAGACTTCAATCATTTGAAATTACATGAATCATTTAAAATCATTTTAATTGAGTTAATATTGTTTTTAAAACTAAATCCAAATCCTCAAAGAAAGAATGATTGAACCTTTATTTTTAATACTAAATCCAAATCCTCAAAGAAAGAATGATCTAATATATTCTTTAATTGAACCTTTATTTTTATGAATTCTTTAATTGAACCTTTATTTTTAATGCTTCCTGCAAGAGGAAATTAAAATCTGATAATTTTTAATTTGAAAGAGTTTTACTTACCCTTCTAAACTCATACTTCATACCTTTACATAATTATTCTAAAGTAGTATACAAACAGTGTCCCTATCAAGCTTCATCAAAATGAAAATCATTATTCGAACATTTGTTCAAGGTATTAACTTATATGGAAATTTAACATACTTTAAAACATTTTTGCATAAATTCAGTACTTCGTACAAAAGTTTATCTGTAAAAATTTATTTGCTTATTTTATGAAATCTGTCATATTTTTCGGATTATAGGGTATAATATAAAGACATACATTTAGGATTTGAAGTTGAATGATTGGCTTGAACATTTGAAATACGTCAGGAATTTTAATGAGAGGCGTTTATTATTTTTGTCCATTTATCAAGCAAACATCTCATTGGAATATTCAAAGTGGCTCATTAAAATCTGCAAAGAGACCCGGTTAAAAATTAGTAGAAGGAGATAAAAAAAGGGGGAGGGGGAGGGGGATGCAAAAAATAAATGCGTAGAAATTATTTTTCTTTCTTATACTGCTTTCTACCACTAATTATCCATGAAATATGCTGTTTTAAACCTAATTCGTCAGCTTAATATTCAAGTTTCAAGTTATAAATTCTTTACCTAATGAGCATTACATGATCAAAACAGATATATTACTGTACTACTAATGACACGTTTACAAAAGTTAAATCATAACTGAATCAAATTTAATGGATGTTTTACCGTGTAGGATAATTTAGTTTTAGAGAAACCTTCATCGTGAATAGCTAAAGTTTCAGCTTTATAAATACTGTGTAATTTGTGGAACAAGAAATACTCGGAAATTAACTTTGGTGCCAATTCCCTGTCAAAAGGAAATTTAATATAGTGTTTAGTTATATATATTTAATTGGTTTGACTTATTTTCAGCAAGAAACCATATAAAGTTATCTGAAATACTTTTATAAAAGTTTATCAATGAATTATTTGTATTATTAAAAGTACAAATTCGGTGATTATCACTAAAAGTAAAATAAATGTTTTACCAGTATTTTGATAATGTTAAAATATATATAATTTTAAAATATACAGAAATCGTGAAATATATGAATAATCCATATGTTAAAAATATATTAATCTCCCATTGCTAATAATTATATTTGAATGCAAGAGGATTTATTTTTATTTCCAATAACTGGAGTACATGAAAAAAATATAAGAATAAGAAACAATAACAAGAGTTCAAAAGATAATATAAGTAATCCCACTCTACCTTTCAATATGCAAACAACTCAGTAGTACTTATTATTGTAGTATTATTTTAAAGCAAATTTAGAGAAAAAAACTGGTATCATGGTTATGTGTGAACGAACTGTGAAACAAAAATTCAATCAATATATGTTACAAAAATTTCAATTTATGACCAAATCTCTTACGCTTCTGTATTTGAATTATCAGTAACCACAAGTAAAATTACGTGCTTCCTGCCTTTACAACTTTTACTACTTCCTTGAAGAGAGAAAATATAAAAAAAGTATATAAATGCAATTGTTTTGAGGGTGTTCCAAGTCCTTATTTTCAGATCAGAAACATGGTGCTTAACAACCACTTAACAACTTCAATATCCACTAAGATACAACATTTGTATATTAGCAGTTGTTTCAGTTATGTTTTAGTATTGGCATTTTTAGCATTATTTTGTCAGTTAATATTTTTAACAACTTCGCAGTATTTTAAAAGTCAAAATAGGATTCATCTCCATATATTAATTTTGTGCAGTTTTATCTGTATTGTTCAGTCTGTAACATATCGCTTCATTCCTTAATTTAAATTTTTTAACATATATTAATTGCACAACTTCCTAGATCTTTCATAAAGATACAATTGCAGTTTCATATTAGCGGTTGATACTGCTTCTGACCCAAGAAATATAGCTTATAATGTACTAAAATAATTGTAATCACCGAATTTGTTTATGTCTGCTATTTACTAGGAAGTTGTATTTGCTTTTATTTATTTTTCACAGATTTTCCTTACGTATATTTAAAATGAAATTGGAAACACTGTGGGGGTGGGGGGTGGGGGGTGGAGGACCAATTAAAGTTTTGCACTTATCAAAATATGCATTACGGTTATTAAAATATACAACACATTTTTCAAATATACATTAAATTTTATCATGAAAATGTAATATAGTTTATAATTCGTACAGATTCAAACATCAATTGGATTTAGTATAAAGGTTAATATACTGTTCTGAATTTAACGTATCACATAAGAAGAAAGATCAATCACGTGTAAAGCATTGATTATGAAACACTTTCCAACTGAAATGCAATTTTATTTAAACGTCTCTAAAATGCAATGCATTCAGCGCTGACATATTTTAAATTATCACAGTACTACAGTAATTCATTATATTTGAAAACATCATAAAAGAAATGAGCGATGAACGAACGTCATTTGATGAAATCATTAGTGACGCCACTTCATCAAATGACGTCATCTAAATATAAATCGTCTGGCTCTTTATGTAAAAACAATGAATATTTTATTCATATCACTTTTATTCCGGGCTCCAGAGCTAAATGATTTTGCATGAAAAAGATTCAGCAATTCTTATACAACTCATCTGAAAATCACTTGTTTACATTCTGCATCCATTAAAATTAGGTTTCGTTGTAGAAATAATCAAGGTTTGATGATCATTTAAACTAAAAAACATTGTAATTGCGTTACCCAGAATATAGATCCACATAAAATACCCCAGAAATAAAGCGATTTTTGGGCGGATGCAACACTAAATATAAATTTAAAAGAACTTTAAAAATCACGATTTTAGCACTGGGAGAAAAAGATAGATGCCATATTTTATTTTGAAGTTAGTCACGTAATCTCTTCATATAATATGGGTGGAATTATTGTTTTAATTTCTATTTTAAAAACTACCGAACATATTTTGCTGGATTTTTTTATATATATTTTATTGGATAATTTAAATACTTTCAAAAAGTTTCGAAGTAATTTGTGAATTTTAACTTTGTTTAAAAAATATTTGAAAACGTAGGTCCCATAGGGTTCAATGTATTTCATTTTTTTAACCCGGGTTCAATCCAAAACTAATTGGGTGATATTATTCATTTACACTCCTATATTTCCCACAGACCGTCTCAACAACATAATAAAATTTCATTTTGATAAAGTCATTTTACAGCAGTTATCGTGCGAGCGGACAAACATATAGACATAATGATCAAAGTCATAAACACTTTTCAACTAATTTCGAAAGTGTTATAAACGAACAGGATAAACGCAAGTATGCGAAATATTCTTTTCAATAATAAATACTGCTTTATGAAGTGTATATATGTTGCAAGAATAATAAAGCACAAAATATGACAATCCAATAAAATAATTACACGGTCTCTCTTGTGTTAGGGTCTCACGGTTAGTCTTGTGTGTTATCTATTGCAGAACATAATGCGATTCAAGCTTCAAGTATAAAACCCCCTGCACCATAAATATACAAATTAGTTGGTATTTGGTTTTCGGGCAACCTGTATTAATCTTAACGTTTTCGAAGCAGACCACTAATCTATAAACATTGCATAAAACTTAATATACATTTACGAGCTAGATAGAATATAAATATTTCTTTCTACTGACTCAAATTCATGCAGTAAGATACGTTGCCGGATGAAATAATGACGATATTTCTTACTGGAATTTTTGTAAATATATAATTTAACCGAATAACATGATATCGAAATATATAAGCATATTTAAATGAAAATAATTTTAATTATTATAGCACATTTCATAAAACTAAAAATGAGAATTTCAGTGAATGCATTTTATAGGTGCTTTCAATTATTAGATATGTACTACACATAATCACATATGCATGCTTTTTTATATAACGCATATACTTTCATATAAAACACAGATGTGCTTTCGAACACATTCTTTAAATATGACATTGTATTAACACGCCGTAAAATATGCAAATATTTCAGCAATGCATAATATTGTAGGTATATTTTTAATATAATTTTGATATGAAAATGGCATCATGACCGTATACCATATGTATATATAAATTTACAGTATTTGTAAGTGAATACATATTTATAAGTTCAACTATTAGATATGCACTATACATAAGCCTACATTTTATTTAACACACATAATTTCATACGGAACAGGCATATTTTTTATTTAAAGTACATACTTTTATAAGGTATACATATGTTTCTTATGTAAAGCACATACTGTAACATGGAACACGCATGCTTTTTACGTAAAACAAATACTTTCATAAAGAGCATACGCGTTTTCTTATGTAAAACTCATACTTTCATATTGAACACACATGTTCTCTTATGTAAAACACATACTTTCATGCAAAAACACCAGCGTTATCCAACACATGTTGTTAATGTAGTAGTGCACAAGTAACCTTTATCTTAGCTAAATTTTAATAAATTTAATCTTAGGTTATAATTTAAAATAAATATGCGATTTTGTCAAAATATTTTAATGTCTTTTATGAACTCGGAATTAATAATTCTTCCTCTAATAGGCATTTCCTTTACCTTTTCCCATCCAAATAACAAATGTTAAAATCCTTTATTCTAGTTCGAAAACTTTCAATACTTCGCATTTGTGAGACTCTCGCATGCGACTGAGAGCTTCTTTTATTTTAGCATTAGACAATAGTGCATTAAAGGCAAAGGACTCGAGTAATATGTCGAAGCAAGCAAGCTCTTTGAAGTTCTTGTGTAGACAAAAGCACAATGAAGTCGAACGTATCAGTTTAATATCATCAGCAAAAGAAAGATTTAATATGGGAGGCATTATTCTGAATAAAAGACTGCTTCAGCACTAATTGACAACCCACTTCTGAGAAAAATCGTGAATCTGCATCACAAAAACGTCCGTTTGAAAATAAGCTTAACTTTTTTTTTTATCCGTGTTTCTCCAAATAGTAATATCTATACAACTACTTTTAAATATAAGCTTCTGTTTAACGTCACGGCACTGCATTTGCATTTAAATGCATTAGTACACTTCGCGCAAGCCGCGTACATTTTGCTACTATTTTGTTCGGCTCGTAAGGCTGAAATCGTGAGTGAGGAATTTCCAAACCTACTTAAATGATTCATGTAATGAAAATGAATGGAAGATTTTGAACATGAAACAATTTTCCTGGTAAGAAGTAGGTTTGTGGTGGAGCGAAGATCTTAAACTTTGCTTTTAAAAACTTTTCACAACTACAGTATTTATTCTTGTTGGTAATTTTATAAAAATCTGGTTAGTTATCGGTTTACTTGAAAAAATCTGATGTGGGCAACATATGACTTTCCTTATATAATGCAATGAATTTACTACTTTTACAGTAAAAGAAATAGGTTTTTCTTATAGTAGATGCTTATATTCTTTCCAAGATATTGAATTTTCGACAATTAGTCGTCATTTTCATTGATAAAGCGTCATTTTAATTCATTTGGCGAAATTTTCGTCAATTTGACAACATTTAAAAAAGTCGCCAAGTTGGCGACATTCCGCCAAATTCGTCGCCAAAATCTCGCCAAGCTTTACTGAGGGAGAAATAAGTCATTCTTATAGCAGATAACTGACTATTGAGGTTCAAATAAAAAAGTATTACTCGAAGTATCTTTTCTCATGAATAGAACGAGCTAGATCCACGAGAATAATGTCACCCAATTTATCGCATGGTATTACATATGAAAAGTGAACATGTTTCTCAATAGGAAATATATATTTCTTATTTTATGACTTTTTGATAATTTTTCTGAAAAATGTGCAATATCTCAAGAATGGTTCATGTTAGCGTTCTAAAATTTATGTCAATCGTTTTCTAATGAAAAATTACATAAGAAATGTCTATTTGCTTAACTTTATTAGCGGTTTTAATTTTTTGACGATTTTTTCAAAATTTCACTCGAAAATTTAGGGAGGTTCTGAACATTCGATTACGTTTAAAAACAACAGGCTTCCAGTATTTATGGATTGTGATTTTTGTATCAAATTTCGTTCGAATTGGTCCAATCGTTCGTCAGTTATCGTCTCCACAGACTCACTGACACACACGCACACACACACACACACACACACACACAGACATCACTTCAAAAATGTTGGATTCGTGATCAGGGATGCTTGAAACGTGCTCTCCCGTCGAAAACTTGAATTCGAATTTTCGACCCCGTCACAATACTTTCCTTATACATTATGCATATATGGAAAGTAAAAATATATGGATCTGTAAAATGTAATTTATAACTTCCTTCAAATGTACGACGTGAATGTACCATCAAATGCTACTTCCTTCAAATTCGAGGTGAATGTAATTCGAGGTGAATGTAATTCGAGGTAAAAGCAATTTACCTCGAACTGCTTTTAATAACTTAATTTTTTCTTTTAAATTGCGGAAAATTGATAAACGATGTAAAAACGCGTTTTTATTTTAAAAGTATATATAATGAAATGCAAGTTATGAAAATTTTGTTGAAAAAGCATTGACTTCTGCAAATGACAGCGACTTTATCAGGTCCTTTTTTTCGTGGTTGTTAGGATATCTTCTATGAGTTTTAATTTTAGCAATTAATGTATCTTAATTAATTGATTAGTTTAATTAATTGTAGCAAAATTCAAAGCAAATCATAAATGACAATTAGTTAGTATGATAGACTTGTTTTTATGTCAACGTGTAAAAAATGGCGGCCATGGAAACAAAAATCAACTATTTCTTGTTCAAAAGCTAGCTTTTATTTATTTTTACAATAATATTCCGAGGGTATTACAATAGTATTCCACAATCAAAAATCAGATCTATTACAAACTGAGTGTTACAATCTAAAATAACTATGCCAAATTTCAAATAAATCGGTCAAAAATTGGCTGAAATATAGCGAAAACTGATTTTCAAAAATTCATTTCAAAGAAAACGCGTTTAGAAATATGAGAACGAAGTCCCAAACCATTGTACTTATGTCAGAATTATCACTATATCTCAAAGTTTTCTCAAAATATTTGAGACATTGTACTCTTAGAAATCGCAAAAATTAAAAATATATTTTTCAGACCTACTTAGGAGTATATGGGTCCTTAAAATCTTTGAGCTGTACAGAGTTACGTTCAAATTTCGTATATTATGTGGCTGTATGAGGTTTGTAATTCTCCATTAAGTTTTGCGTGTATTCACACATGTAGAGGCACGGGGTAGTAGAACTGATAAGGCAATTAGGGGGTTTAGGCATAAATTCCTCATTGTCTGAACAATTCTACTTAAAATCCTTGTTGCAAAACTCTTGAATATTTATTCTCGCATTTAATTTACGGGGATTCTGTTTTGCGATTAACATTCGTGTGTACTGATAATCTAAATATGATGGTATTTGGTGAAAATTTTAATATTTTGATTCCTTCAAATTTCGGTTATTTCTAGCAATTAAAAAGTTTTTTTTAGTCTTCCTAGTTTCATTTTTTATATAAAGAAGACAGACCACTCTTTACATGTCAAAAATGTTCGGAGAAAGGACAAAGTTTGTATTTTGCTACAAATCAGTTTTTTAGAAACCTGCATAAAAATGTTGAGGATACTAGTAATGAAAAAAAAAAAAAAAGCAAATAAAAATTAAAATTTATAGAATACAAATATTATGTCATGTTCTTATTTTCAAAATTAAAGTTTTTACTTCGAGCAAGATATATCACTGCACAATAATAAATGCCGATCCGGTGATCGAGCGGGCAGGGGCATGCGTTTGCGTCTGATCTCTGGATTGCCGGGTTGCGGGTTCGAATCCCGCCAGCGGGCATGAATGTTGTCATGTCGAGGCCAAGTCAGACTTCCGCCCTTCGGGGAGCCTCTATAAAAGTGAAGCTGCAAATCTCCTCCCCTTCGTCATGGGATACCCTGGGGGGTCTTGTGGACGTGGTGCGTAGGCGCTCCTTCACCGCAGGAGAATTAGTAACAAACGATAAATAAATATTGTCAAAAAAATTATGAATTAAATAAAATATTCTGATTTAGAATTATGAATTTTCATATAATCAATTTCTTAATTAAAACATTATATTAATGTATTTGCATTATTTTTTCGACAGCTTAAGTCTCAAAATTTTTATTTTACATCATAACTAAAAGATAGTATCTCGCAAAGCAACTATCATCAGAAGAAAGCAGAAAGTTTTAAGATATTTGATTGATTACTTCAGGAAATATATTGCACGCAAGTTAAAAAAAATAAACGTAGTTTTTTTAGATAAATGCATTTAAGATTCAAATCTATTCATAAAATCTTCTATACTTACAATTTTTAATTAAATTTTTTTATCACGTAACAAAAGGTATTTAAAAAGATATCAGAAATTGCTCGAATGATATATTAAAATTTTGCAACAGAACCATTTGTTAAGTGCATATACTCGTTAAAAATTCTGCGGGAAGAAAAATTGTCTAGATATAAAAGTTTAGAATATATGAGTAATGAGGATAAAATAATTAGATTATGGTACAAATACTTTTTAAATCTATGTACTTTCGAAATAATGTGAATAGAAATATGTAATACAAATAAATAAATAAATATATATATATTTAGTAGTATAGTTAGTTTATATATAGTAAAATATATATAAATATCTATAGTTAAATATTTCTATTGAATTATTTTGGATTCGGTATTATTATTTTGAAATGTAAGTAATAACATTTATATGTTATATGGAAAATAAAATATAACAGAGCATATGCACGATTATTATTTAGTTAGGCATATAGACTATTTCTAGAAATTTGAATGATTGATTGAGAAATTATACGCTAATGATCAAGAAATGTACTTTTGAGATAAATACATTTAGAGCTTAAAATTAGTCCTAAAACCTTATGCAAGGAACATTTGTAATTAAGTGTATTTTGCAAGCATCAAAGATCAATCAAAAACAATGATGTAAAATATATTTTATTATAATTTGAAAAAGCAAGACTATTTAAACGTAGTTTGAAAAAATTCGAAAAATGTTACTCTAAAAGTACAAATTTATGCATAAAAACTTTTATGTAGAGCGTTTTTAACTAAATGCATTTTATAAGTCATTTAGCACTTACAAAGATAGACAAAGATATTAAGAAATACTGAGAAAGATATTTGCATGTATCGTTAGATTACTAGTCTCTAGATCAAATGGGTAGATTTTAGATGGCTAGTCTTAATAAGAACTGACATTACCAAATTATTCTGCTCAAATTTCGTAAAACAATTACCTTCATAGTTAGAACCAAATCATAGTTATCTTCTAGGTGTACGTTTTGTATATCCATTTGTCATATTAATAATTAACCAAATCATAAATAATATGAAACACTTGCAATTATTATATTTAGCGCTAACATATTTTATTTTTGTATACATGACACAAATTGCAAGAAGATTTATTATCAAAAGTCTAATTTGCTGAACAATCAAATAATCAATCGCCCTAAAATAAAAGACAGATCCAAACAAGATCAAAATGGAAGCTGAAGTTACATTTTTTTTTTCTGTACATATATTTGTTTAAAAATTTCTATCTTTACTTATAATTCAATATTACCGGGAACATTTAAATTAAATAAACAAACAGTCCGCTCGGCAACAGAGGCTAGTGGAAATTTGTGAATAAAGTTGTTTTGATGTTAAAGTTTTTTGTTTAAAATATTGTTTATTTCTCAAAGGAAAGCAATTACAATTCAAATGAAAGCATCTAAATGTTTAGAATAAAGCTAAAATATTATGAGAAAATTCAAAAGTCATTTCTTTTACAATTTTAAAGGTGATTTTTCCCTTTAATTTTGGTATAAATTTGCCAAAAATCTTTCGGAATGGTAATTTTGCAAAAAAAAAATAAAGATATTACGACGGTTTCAGAACAAAATAGATGTAAATTTATGCCAAAATAATACTTCAAAAATCCGATAACGAACGAACAGAAAATATATAGGTAATATATAATTTGATAACCAATTTTTTACATCGTTATGAACAATTAAAAAATAATTTACTTCAGTGACCATCATGACCTTAGTCCAATTCACACATTTAGGCAGTCATATAGCTTTTCATGATCTTTGATATTCTTTATTCTATCCATTCTTCGTACGGAGTATATAATATAAAGAAACATAAAATTCCTAATCATGTGCAAATTCCTATAGTATACTAATGGCATTGTTAATCAAAATATTCTGATAAAATATTTAATTTAATACTCCAAAAATGAAGTTTAAGAATCTCTGTTCTCCCTATACAAAATTAACTTCACTGGCATCTCTGAAGAATAAAACATCCTGGCCCATTCTGTAAGCAAATTTACAAAAAATATGGAGTTAAATCAATATATGTAAAATAAAAGAGTTAAAATTGGTTGAGACCCGTACTACTTATATAGGCGAATATTAGAAGATATAACCTCTATTAATAAATTACATATATAAATTGAAAATAACAATAAACCCGTAATCTTTAAACCTGAAGGCAGTAATTGATTGCAATATATGCCAAAATGAAAGTGCTAAAATTGCATGGGAAGATATCCCTTACTAATTATAATGTCGTAGCTTAGAAGATATATCCGTGTGTTAGTAGAAGATTATCTGTATTACAATATGAGTCTAAAAATCTTTATCAAAATAAAACAGATGACGTAATAAATTGAAAATATCAATAATCCCCGTGAACTTTATACCAGAAGGCCGTAATTGATTCCAATATATGCTAATGTATATCAAAATATATGCCAATATATATCAAAATATATGCCAATATACCTGCACTACTTATATTCTCGTAGATTAGAAGATATACTCATGCATTTGTAGACCATTACTCGTACAACGTACAATATATGAGTTTGAATAATTTTTGCCATAATAAAACAGTGGCATAACAAATTGAAAATATCAATAATCTCTGAATCAATAATCCCCGAAAATATCAATAATAATAATGTTTAAACCTGAAGACCGTAATTGATATTATCCTGTGAAGTAAGCAGTGTCAATGAAATTTACTTTATATACATATCTTTATTATTCAAATCGGAAAAGATTTAATAAAAATTGTCTGCCGCATAAACACATTGGATTTAAATCCGTTTCTAAGCGACATGATATAATTTGCTTCAAATAAATTGGAGGTAAAAATATCGTCTGAATAATGCTATCTTTAAGGAAGGTTTGGCGACAATTTAAATAATCGCCAAATTTATCGTCAAGTGGGACTGTAGAACTGTCAGTCCTACTTGGTGACAAATTGACGAAATATCATCACAACAAAACACAATTAATTATATTTATTTAGTGCAATTTTATCAATTTCAAGATATTTTTATGGATTGATGAATATTATTTACATTTTTATCAATTTGGTGACATTTTAAAAATTCGCTAAATGTGGTACTAAGTAGAACGGTTGCACTGACAGACAAATGTGACTGAAACATCATTTCAGTACTTACTTTTAAAAAACAAAATTAATTTCATTGATTTAGCGTCGTTTTTATCAATTTGGGGACATTTCCGTCAATTTGGCAATATTTAAGAAAAGTCGCCAAGTTTGCTATGTCCAGCCAAATTCGTAGATCTGAATTTGCAAATCTGAAGAATCCCGATCCCGTTTATATATACTAAATGAAAACCCCAAAATGTTATTAGAAGATGTACCAGTCCTACTCTTGTTTTGTTTCAACAATCGGCTAAATGAGTGTATTGGCAAAACACAGTATATGAGTTTATTGGCAAAACACAGTACATGAGTTTATTGGCAAAACACAGTATATGAGTTTATTGGCAAAACAGAGTATATAAGTCTTAAAACTCTTTGCCAATATAAATGAAAGTGATATACGCAATCCGTAATTAATATAATTAAAAGTATAATCAAACCGTTCATTTATAAGATATATCTTTATATCCATTTATTTATTATTCAAATCGAAAAAAGAATGATAAAAATTAGCAAACACATTTAATTTAATTGTGTTGCTGAGCAACATCATAAAATGCTGATAATTAAATAACCATTTTGATTTCTTAATATTTTTCATTGTTCAGCAAAAGTTTGTGAAAAATAAACCGTGGTGATAGATTTTCCAATTAAATTCATGATTCAAACATTCATGTTTTCGAAAAGTGACTAATAAGTGCAATAAACTTTCGCAAAACTCAGAGATAGAGTTTTAATTCATTTTCACGTTTTAAATCGGCGATTTCCAACCTTTTCCGTTTGGAGGAACTAGGGAGTTAGAGAGTAGAACCCCTAGGAAAAGTTTCGTTTTTCGTTAATATCTCGAGAACCCCTGATCATAGAAACTCCAAACATGGACTAAATTTTAAGTGGGACTATTTTAAGGCTACCCACAAAATTTCATCAAATTCGATTCAGCAGTTCCCCCGTGATGATGAGACAGGTAGACAGATTTTCAATTTTATTTATATAGTTACGAATAGAATATAAGATATATAGAAGGGATATACAGGATATATAGAATTTTTATAGGTTACGAATAGAATTTCAAGCATCATTATTTTAAAACAAAGCTAATATGTGATTAAAGATGGCAAAGACACATTTCGATGAAAACTAAATTTTCATTTTTAAAATTAATTTTAGTTTTCTTTAATATTATTTGAGTTGCATATGTATGATTAAAAGGTATAAGAATAACTAATAATTAAAATCCTTTAAATGTTTTTTTTTTCATTTTTCATGTATTAATTTATCCATTTAAAAATATTATTTAAAAATATTAATTCATTGAAATGTATTAATAGTCAAATGTCAAAGTATCCATGCAAAAGTAATATTTCATTCAGAAGTAATTAATACATTTAAAAGTATTGAGTAATATAAAATGTATTTAATTATTAATACTGCAAACTTAGAAAATCAAATGAACGTAGACGGTAAGTGTTTTGTAGATAGTATAACGAGATAAAATGCAGTCCTAATCAAAAAGTTTTGGAACTGATGTAGTAGATGAAGGTATTAGTTTCGATGACTTAATTCGAGAGAAAAAAAGAATAAAACATCTTAAAACAAATTAGTAAGGTCAGAATAGTAAGATTAAAAATTTGTTACAATCGAAATGGTGAAGAATAAAATATAAAACTAATTAATGAAAAATACTATTATTGTCTTCATAAATATGATGAAATTACCATATTATTTATTACGGTTTTTAATGTGTAGATTGATAAAAGGGAAGGCAAGCATCCTCTTTACACAAACAATACAATTATTGAAAAGTTTACTTTTTTAAACACATTAATCAATAAGCAGACTACAATTTTAGAACATTGTATGATTTAGTTTAATTTATCTCTAGAGAGGTTTATGCATTATATAAAATATTATTCAAGAAATCTAGAAGAATAACTGTCAAGAGCATTAAACAGTAAGTGCTTGCATAAACAGTGTTTTGTAGATAGTATTTTATGATAAAATGTAGTTCTTATCAAAACGTTTGAAACTACTGCTCTAGATATAAATATTAGTTTCAATTACTTGATTTAAGAGGGAAAAAGAGAAAAACAAAGTTATACAATCAGAACTTTAGACGAGTAAAATCAAAAATTTGTTGCAATCGATACAAATGGTAGAGAATAAAATATAAAACCAAGCAATGAAAATAATACCACTGCCTTTACAGAGAAGAGGAAATTATTATATTATTTATTGCAGGTTTTTTTATATGGATTGATAAATGGGAAGGCAAGTGTTCCCCTCTTTACACAGACAATGCAATTATTGAAAAATTAACCTTATTGAACACATTCATCAATTACCAGACTACAGTGTTAAAGCGTGTATGTGATTTCTTTTATTTATATCTAGAAAAGTTTATGTATTGTAGAAAAGAGTATAAAAAATGTAGAAGCATAAGAAGAAAGAAGGTTAATAAACTATAAGAAAGAGAAAGTTAAGTTGAAGAAAAACAATTTTTATAAACAGTTTAATGGCCATAGAGAGGAGATTTTCTTCCTTAAGTGCTGCAAATTAAAACGGGGGACATTAATGATTTCTTTTAATTTGAAATGAAGTAATAGCATTTGAAATATAGTATCATTGTAGATAACATGTCCTTGAATCGATTTCGCACCTATTAAGTTCCCATTAGAATAGAGTAGCTAATATCTGGAATGGCAACAAGAAAACCTCAATTTTGATGACAAATTCAGTCCTACCATGGTGACAAATTTTATCTCAGGTTACATGGAGCTGAAATGCATTTGGATCATCATTCTGCGAACTTGGCCACTGCAGTCTCATATAGTTTGACCAAAAAATTGAAACCAGTTTTGTGGTATGACTGAATTCGCCAGTTCCCATAGAGGTTTGCAAAATTATGGCAAGTGGCAAGTTTTTTTCTGCCATTGCAGATATGAGCTAGTCTTTACTGAAGAGCTTTTCAAATTAGTCTAAGAGCCTTGTTATCTTTCTTTCGATCGAGACTGTCCAACCTAACCGATGGTGTAAGGTATTTGTTTGGACGGATCAGTGCTACCTAATTTAAGCCGGAGCCTAGTGGCTGCGGCATAAACAGGGACCCTAACCTCTTTCCCCTGCTATTAACCTCTAGAAATAACTTTCGGACTCACAGATGTACCAATTAATTTGTCCATATGTTGCAATTCAAAATTTTTAAAGTCTGTAGCCTTGCTTTAATAACAAACTCTTGAAATGTGCATTCCATTTTCTATTTAAAAATAACTTAGAAAACGTATTTAAACGTATTTAAACGTATTTAATAGAAAACGTATTTAAATCCCATATAAGCATCTCAACGACCTGCAAGAAACATTTAGTAATTTGTAGACCTCTCCCCTAAAAGCATAAGCGTTTTAACTTGGTGCTTGATAGATCTAAACATTCCCCTTGATATCTCTAACAAAGGTACGGAGTGTAAAACAGAATGGCGAAAGAAATTCAATAAAAGCAGCTAAACTGGAATCACAATGACACTTTAGAAGTATCTCATTTTATTAGATGCAGCTAAGTCTTCAATGCATTACCTAGATAGTGTGACAGTACAAAGAGTTCTACAATTCTGATGAAGCATGAATTTTCCAGAGTGGGCTTGCAAAAATAACTACGATCCCCAAGGAAGCGTTTCGTTGTATAAGATTGCACCTTCTTTCCAGATGTGAAAATTCTGTTGATAAAGCAAAACGAAATGGGATTTCCTCTTTTATTTCTGGAGACGCCATTTTCACGTTAGGGTGTCGCATTATTTTTTATGGGATTTATCCCCCCTTTCTCTTTCGATATTACCAAGATACTTTTGGAGCATTCTTTTTATGATCGGTAAATGACAATATTTTTTTTATTTCTGCCTCAGCATGTCACCAAGCCAAGATCATTTCGTCATGATAATCATCCATTTCAGGAGTTGGTTGTTAAAAGGTGTATAAATGTAGGAAACTAGCTGAAATGACCCTTTGTCTGCAATGTTCTTTTTGTTTTTATTGCACGACATTTAACATTATTTTCTTTTGTTGGTAGCGCAATTCCTTCTATTAAAGCGATGGCTTACTTCATGATTTTTGCCGCTACAAAATCATCAATGTTTTTAAGTTTTTCGCCTGGCAATTTGTCCGATACAGTAATATCATAAAAGCTGAAAACTGAAAATGTAATGTATCTGGAGATACGAGCAATTGGAGTAATTGCCAGGCACAAATTCAGCTTTTGAAAAATTGAAGGAACTTTTTGATCGTAAACATTAGATGAACCCAAGTTGATTCCCCTGCATTTGCATTTTTACGTTTTGATCTATGATGAGTACTTTTTCATTTTGAAAGCAACAATTTAGTCTCATTTGCATAGATGTGTTTTTATAATTGTGTCCATAAAATTTATCAGTCAACTGTGTGTTATAGCGTCGTGTAGACGCCAACTAGCTTTATTTTATTAATAATTTATTTGCATATGATTCATATCCTGTGCTTGAGTAAATAAATAAGTACTTTATTATAATGACAAATTCCTGCCAGATATTAAATTGCGGATCTCCATATAAAAAAGCAATAAGTTTTATTTCAATTGCTTTTACTTTGAAACATGTTTTTCTAGAAGAATGGTAACCTTTGATATAAAATTAATATGTGGTTCTTACGAAAATATTAGAATATTAGTTTTTTAAGTTAAATAAATCAATACAAACCCAAATTTATTTTCTTTTCGCAGACATTAGCCTTTTTTGAAATCTAAAACTAAGATCTAAACTTGATCTAAGCTATGTATGTATAGAAAAATCTTAATCCCTACGGGAATTCAGACAAAGCTACGGAAATGTATATAAAATGTAGTCTATGGGAAACCCTGCAAAATAAGGTTGAATATATACTCTTGCATTATATCATAAAAATAATGTAAGATTATTTGTCCATATTGTCTGTAAGAGGGGTGTTCAAATAAACTATCCGTTGCATGCTGCACCAAATTCATGATAATACGTTAAGCATTGTAAATAACCTTGCTGTACCAGCTGGGATAGGAATCACGGAACTTTATATTAGCCATCCGACACTCTCCTAATTGAACAATGACGGAATTTCAAGTATCGTTGATGTTGAACTCTGCATTCTCCTCTATTTGACGTCAGATTGACGTGCAACTTGACAATCTGACTAACTACCTCCTGCTATTTTTATCATCAGGTTAGGATCATGATGCTATATTTATCATCCAGGTTAGCTTCCTACGTTGTTGTTGGACTTCTGATTTGAAATTGGCGCTCAATATCAAAGAGTCCACTGAATTCATGCTATGGGTCACTTTCAGACCCCAACTTCACTGTCCTAACCTGCAGAGTTAATTTGTTCGGGGGACATTGTAAAGAACCTTGCTGGCCCAGTTGGAATTCGAAGTGGATTCTGTAACCTGAGCTTGTTAATTCCGACTGAAAAAGTTTACAGTAATTCAATGGTCAGTGTTTAAAATACCCAGACTGCATTTGTTCTGTACCAAGTAAAAATATACAATGTACCAAATAAAATATACGTATTACATGCATAAAATGTAATGAGACACAGAATGGTGCCTTCAGTATCGTAATTCAACATGTAGTAATTATGAGCTCAAAAATGCTGAAAATATTAGTTTCAGATGCATATGATTGCATGTTGAATTTCTAGTTTATGAATAGGAACAGCATAAAAAGTCACTTTGAGAAAATGTGATTTAAAGTATATAAATCTTAATATTATTTAGTTAATTAAACTTTAAAACTCGATTTGCAATACACAGATTACCAGAATGGAAACTTTTTCAATAAAATTAAAAATCAAACGTTAAAGTAATATTTTAATACATAAAATTAAAATGAGTGATTTTAGTAACATTTTGATTTTATGAACGTCCATGGTTCACTGAACTGTTCTTACTTTGATAGATATCTCTATTAGCATATATTATAGGTATTTATTCCAACAGTTCAAAAAATTGTTTACACAGTACTTTCTTTGATATACACTAGTAGCAAACATTATTGTCTTAGATGCAAACCATTATCAGTTTTATAAGCAATTATGCTGAACAGAATTAATGCAATGTCATATTTTGAGTAATCTCGTGTGCATCAGGAATTTTAATAACAATTAAAATATGAATATATATTATATGGATAATCAAATTCTCATATTCAAATATCTGCAACTTAGAGAATTATCAGCCCCAAAACACCAAACTCGATACAAACTATACCCAAACATGAGAAAATATAATTCTTCAAATTAAAATAAATTATTAATAACTAATTATGCAGGCATATGTAATAATGAAAATCATCCAGTAGTGCAATCGATAACAATCTATTCTAATCAATAACGATTGAAATGTCGCCTATTACAATCCATTTTCTTTTAGATGAGAATTGAAAATGCAGTTGAAATAAATCTATACTATAATCGATAACAATTTTCTGAGTTGTCGTGTATAAAAACAACCCTGTTCTAAGATGCATGCAGTAAGAATAAGGAAGAAAGACGTATCGAAGCGTGTAAGAGCCTAGAAAATAAAAAACAAAATGAGGAAAAGCGGTTTTAAGAGTAAAAATGTTAAATAAGATAAAGAGATAAAATCATTTTTTTTATTTTAGGACCTAATGAAATGTTTTCAGTAACATTGCGGCAATTATTTTAATATTATATGAATATTTTGAGTAAAACACAATAAAAGAACCGCAAGAAAATTAAAAGCAAATAACAAAATATCACCAAATAAAGATTAGTTAAGGATATGTTTTCAGTCGTGTAATCATCATATTTGTATTGACTCTAATTACCTTGTTATATCTTCTACATATTTCTATATCATTAGTTTTTAATTATTTATTTTAATTTGAAGAATCATTTCCCAATATTTTGGGTATAGTTTCTATCGAGTTTTGTGTTTTGGTGGATTATATTTCTTTAAGTAGCGGGTATTTGAATATGCGAATGAATTTTATTATGACCATTTAATATATATGGATATTAAAATTATTATTAAAATTCTTGACACACAAGAAATTACTCAAAATGTAACATTACATTAATTCTGTTCGCAACAATTGCTTTTAGAACTGATAATGAGATTAGCCTCTAGGTCTAATGCTTGCTACTAGTATATCTAAGAAATAACTCAGGAAACATACTTGAACTGTTGGCATAAATACCAATCATATCTACTACTATAAATATCTATCAAAATAGGAACACTTTAAAGAGCCCGTAGACGCTCAAAAACTCAAAATATGAACTAATATTTTTGACGTTTATTACTCCAACCTATACTTTACAAGTTTACTGAAAGTTTTTCAATTCCGATATGTTTTGCGGTGAAAATCGAATTTTAAAGTTTTGATTACAAAATAAATTGTTTCAAAATTTTAAAGTTTTGTTTACTTTTCACATGTACTTTTAAGCTTATTTTCTCAAAGTGAGTTTTTTCTGCTCCTATTTATACAAAATAACCCATATGCAGTGATTTTTTATATATTAGTACAGAACTTGCTACACATCCTTATAATGATAAACTAGTTTGATACTTATAAAAATTAATTTATTTTTCAATTTGCTTAAACATTTCCTCAACACATACTTTTTATTATTTTTAAATCCTGAAATAAGTTAGGATTCATGTATGAATTTATGTGCAGCCACATAAGTCTGCTAAAAATAAAAATAAATTGAGTTTTTAAGATTTTCACATGAAGATGGTGATGAGTTTTTGTCAGATGAATGACTCTTTAAATTTCCACTTTTCTCTGTATTTTTATTCGATATAGAACTAAATACCATTTCTTTAAAATGCAAACACTTGCGAGTGGCATCTTATTATTTTTATTTTTAATTTAAAATATATCAAACCACGCAATACATGCATCAATTTTCCCTACTACAGTAAATTTTCAATAATAAAGACCGTTCGGAACTTATGCAGCACTGGATCACAGAATTTGCCAAATTATCAGATGTGAAACTAAAATAGAGTTATAAATGGGAAAAAACAATTTAAAACAAAATAATGCATAATAAGTGTAATATTTTTGCCTAAAACATTAAACAGACTGAATTACGCTCTATTGTATGTGAAAAACATTTAAATTAATTTTTAAATTATAATGTAAACCTCAATTTGTAGAAATTTGCATAATGGCGCAAGCTCACGAGCATTTAAAAACCAAAGCCAAGCTACCCAAGTGCAGTTCAAAGAGGTTGGACTATCGAGCATCCGAATCATTGGATGTCCAATTAACGGAAGTTTATTGTATAGATGACATTTTATACGATTTCAGTTGGTCATTGTAACAGTTAAGCTTAAAAATTAGAACATTTCATTGAATGCAAATAACTATCTTATGAAAGTAAGAGACCAGTTTATAATTTTTACAAAAAAACATTATTTAAATAAACTTTGCATCAAATAAAACAATATTAAAAATACTGTATAGAACCTTCCCTACATATCTATATACATCAACTATAAAATACATTAAAGATACTATACATCTTGTATTACCAAAGATAAAGATTCTAAACAGTGATTAAATTCAATATTTAAAGAATTTGTACTTGAACGCCTGCTATTGCTTTTATATTTATATCCGCTAAACCCTTCCAAACTCAGCTATTAAAAATATGTTTGTTGAAAATGATTACATATTTTTTATGATCTCGCAAAATAAATACTAAGCTTAAGAAGAAATTTCTATTGGGGCCTCAGTAGCGAGCGTTGTCTAAATTAGGCATCCTATCTCCATTTCGCCTAGGGTCATGTACATAACCAGCACGGGTCGAAGCAGACCTTTTCTGTAAATAAATAGACCGAAATCTCGAGCACTAAGCTAAGCCTGTTTCGGCTCTGTTCAAACATCACTACAAGACCGTAATGTTAGCACTATTGTCTGCCCTGCTGCGTGGATTGCTCGTCGACCCCTGGCGTGCGGAGTCGAGTTCCAGTCTTTAGCTCTTATTTTTGCTCTTGCGATTTTTATTTCGCCGAGCGGGGTAAAATGATTTTGGAGGCATCTCAAATGAACTGCGATAACTTCCTCTGGATCCCATAGTAACCGGATTCCTTCGTGTCTTGAATGAAGGAATAAAAAAAATGACCGCCATTTGTAAAATGGAGTGATGAAGCGCCTTCAACGTTCCGGCTGAATGTGTTTGCTTACCACTTAAATACGCTTTTAGTCGTTAAACGTGCAATGCTTATTTTATTTAGATTAATTTTTGTATTTTGTTCTCAGTGTGGAAATTATAATCTAAAATAAATTTAAGAATTACAAGAGAAAATTGATTTTAAGAGACGTTTTCGATCAAAAGCAATGTTTCTGCTTTAGAAATGAAACTAATGTAAATAATAGCTTGCATTAGTCAAATATAATGTTATTTTTAAATCAAGAGACAAAACTGCTTTAACATGTTATTTTTATGTCAAATGTGCAGTATCTATGTACATATAATAATTTATGGGACATATGTGAAAGCCTGTACTTAACATAATCAAGTAATATGTCTTTATATATATCTGTGCAGCCTGTAGCGGGAAATCTAAGCTTCGCACGACCACGGAATTTTGTATACAGGTACTTCACGATCTGAATAGGTGGACATTGACGTTAATTTGATTTTTTATTTTTAGTTATTTTAGTTATTTTATGTTTTAACCTGATTTATAACGATTTGGGGGGAGATTTTCACACAAATGCGCTCCTTAGCGACCTAAAATATAATCAGAAAGTTTCCAAAGAACTCGATCAACAAAAGATTCCTAAGAAGTCGATATTTGGACGGATCTACAAGTTACGGGTACTGAGAACACTGATACGCTAATATTAGCGCGTATTCTTTGCGCGCGCGTGCGTGTGTCTGTGTGCCAGTGCAGTGTATGTGTCCACTATAGATGAAAACTATTCGGCAAAAGAAAATGGCAGGTAAGTTACTTCTACTTCTTCGATCCAGACCGTCTGACTTACCCAAAAGTGTAAGGCATCTGTTGGGACGGCCAATTTAGACGGGAACCCAATGCGGGGGGACATTCACAGGGAACTCACAGGGAACGTACCCTCTTTCCCCTACTAACGACCTCTCGGAAGGACTTACGGATCCACATATTTAGCACGTGGATGTACGACAATTTGGGCAGAGACAGAAATCGAAATCGGGTTGTCCGAGCACAATCCCCGCTACCTAACCACAGGGCTGTCGCACCCGCAGGTAAGTTACGTGTGAGTTATCCCGGAGCAGATTAGATTTTAGTACGAATCGAGAAATTAGAACCAGACCTCTTTTGCGAAATGACCCACAAAAATCGCCAAGTCCGAAAATAAAGTACTAAATATGCTTGAATGTATTGATTAAATGCTTATCTTGTGCACAGTTTTTGGCGACAAAAGGAATGGGGCTAATCTCATTACCCTAACACAAACTGATCGCAAGACATTTCATTCTTTTGAAATTTTTTAGAGCTGGCGACTTTTCAATTATTACTAGTAGGCTCAATGATTACTAGTGACAATTAACCTCGACAGTAGGATATATATATATATAGTAGTAATAATTACTACTGTTAAGATTAAAATGTATTAGATTATTGATTTTCTAAACACAGCAAAATGAATCTCATCTACTGCTGTAAAATACATATAATATAAAATAATATAAAAAATTAAATTAAAAAAAATATCAGATTTAATGCACCTCCGACTCCGTTAGTAATGGATATGTCGAGGCAAAAAATGATACAAACAAATTATAATTACTAACAAACATTTATTACTAACAAGCAAATTCATTAAAATTGAATTTTTGTAGCAAAAGGGAGTGATCAATATATTATCCATTATTATATATTTTTCATTATTATCATCTATTATTATTAAAACAAATATTATATTAGTCGTTTTAAAATATATTCTAGTAGTACATAGATTTTATCTTATATATTCTCTGCATATATATGCTCATTTTAATATGTGCAATCATCTGATTATTCAAATAGAAAGGTGCTCTTAGTTCCAACGTACCTATTGAGAAATACTCAATAAAGTGGATATTCGCCGACAAATTCCCTCCTCCATCTATTCATGCTCATTTCCATGCACTTTAATCTGCCTATTGTTCAGATTTGACAGACGCAATTTGTAGGGGATCTATCACCCTTTGTTTTGAGTGTCGCCTGAAACGATGAGGTTTCTTTTAATTGTAATTCAGTAGGATATTTCTCATTAGTCGTTATTTGTTACAAGACACAATGTCACTACATATATGTTTAAGACATTCATTAGTTCAAATTATTTAATTGCTGGCAAATATTAATTTTTATTACATTTGTATTGTTTAGCTCATTTTATATAATAGAATTTAAGTCCTAGTAAATACCCCAATCGGCATCTAATTTGTAAATTTGCAGAAGTTTAGCAAAAGGCAGTCGCCATATTGATATATCAGTCTTTTAATTTTCTAAATTAGTGAAGTGACTAAGCTTGCTACTTTTGAGTTGGATGCGATTTGCGTTTGTCTGTCTTTCTGTCTATCTATCCCCATGCTTTATCCGATAGTAACTTTATAAAAAAAATTGACATGCATTTAAAAACTAACAAATGGTTTTGGTTTAATTCTACTAAAATTAAACCAAATTATTTGAATTTTGGATATGTGGTGCAAATTAATGTTTTTACCAGCTAAGCCGTTACTGAATGTAATCAAATAAATATTACGCGTACTGCGCGCCATTAACTGGTATGAGCAATGCCCGACAATTACTCTTCTAAAATCTAATGGATATTTTCGATGCCTGAATATATGGCATGAACTAATGTTTTGCTGGTCGTTCGTTTCTCAATGTGATCTGATCAAAATTGCATGTGCTGTGCCCCATCACTGATATATTATATCCTATGATGATATCTCTAAAACTTAGCCTAATTCATTAAAATTTGGATATATGCTGTAAATTCATTTTTTGGCAAAAAATGCGGGTGACGTTTCCCACTATCTTTACTGAAATACATTGTAAGAAGATAACATCTCTAAAGCTTTGTTTTATTTGTATATAATGTGTAATTTAATTTTTTTCATGGCAGTTTGTTACTGAACGTGGTCAGATAAAAATTGTGCATATTGTGCCCCGCCTTCTTCACTGATATATGCGGGTGCCCAACATTATATTTACATGTACAAGAACACTGATTTCTCCACAACTGCTCCATACAATTGAATGTTTTTTTTCGTAATACATGCAATTATCACACATAAATACAAACTCAAAATCGAAAATGAGTGAATGCGATACAAGACTAATTAAAAAACAATTTGCCACTATCGTCAATGTCTGCCCAGTGTCAAAATGGCCGACAGCTCGCCACTTCAAAGACATTTTCAAATGATCCTTCGAAGTCATAAAAAAGTTGATAAATACCAAAATCAAATCCTGAATTGCAAAAGTTCCCTGGAAACAAACTTCGAGCAAGTCGCTTACGCCATTTATTTTTATGTAAAGATAATTTTGGACAATAACTCCGGCAATGACTCCAATAAAACTTAAACGACTCTTTTTAATTGAATATTCTGCGTAAAAACTAATATTTTATGGTTGAGTCCGTTGCTGAACTCAGTTTCAAAATCTGTGCTTACTGCATCTCTTTTATTTATGTACATTGTCTGACTATAACTACTACATAAATAAACCGATATTTTTTTACTTATATACTTAGCGTAAATTAATTTTTTCAGGCCTATAGTCCAGATATGACACTAGTGTAGTGAATATTACTTTCTAATTTTTCCATAAAGAAAGCAGGCATTTCTTCAGGGAAGTATTAGAAAGTTATATTCTCACTAGCAGCAATTTTATTTATTGGGCAATGCAGAAAAGTTAGTCATCCATTGAACTACTTTATTACAGAAGTATTGCAGTAAAGTTTCATAGTAGCTGGGTTGTCATTACTATTTTATTGGAGCATTAAAGTAGAATTATAGTTTGTACTGAAAAAATATTTGCTTTCTGATATCTGAAGTTATCGAAACGAGTTGGGTATATTTTGAAATTTTTACAAAAATCTTTTACTTTATAAAGATTTCATGAGCTCAGAACTTCTAGTTCGTGAAGTTGAGCTATATTTATGTAGTTTTCAAGGAATCTCAGAATAAACGTATTTGTTCAATTTCACATTTTTTTCCCTGTGCTGTGTATTACATTATTTACCACACGCTTAAAATCCTAACGATTTAATGACTTAACTCTTAATAGGAGAAATGCCAATGCAAAATCTTTAATAATGTGGATATTCACCCCTAAATTATCATCTGCAGCTAATCATGTTCATTTCTATGCACTTTAGTCCAACTCTTGTAGAGATTTGACACAATTTGTAGGTGATCCATCACCCTCTGTTTCGGCGTCACGTGAAATGATGATACCTATTTTAGTCATAAAGCAGTATAGTATATTTTCCATTGTACTCTTAATTAGTCGCACAGACACGATACCATTAAACGAATTCCTTGAGGACATTCAACTAAAATCTGGATTAAAAAAAGATAAAAAAACATAAACGAAACAATATACATTTATTCTAATAGATAATTAAAATAATATCCATAACCATAAGCTTTTAAAACATTGACGACTTAATTAAGTCACAAATTAAGTTATAAACTTCAAAACGCATGCAATAAAATAAACGAAATTATGCTCATATGAAGTCTATCCTAGATAATAATTGCTATTGGCTCTCCTCTGGGATCCTTCAACTTCTATTGCCCAATGTTTGACGGCACATTTGTATTCCCTTGTTCACTATCACTTAACTGGATTGGTTGAACATACTGTTTAAGTCAAATAAAGCAAAGAAGATTACCTACCAAAACAAACTATTAATACTTCTACTTCTACAATACCCTTGGGCAGCCATAAAACTAGGATAAAGTAAGCTACTGCACAGTTTCTCTGAGCCACGGCAGTAAAATCTTTACTGCCATAAAATTGCAACGATAAAGAAATGGCTAAGCCTCTAAGTAATGTAATCACAGTAGAAACAGACCTTGCTTTTTTAATACCCGGAATGCATTGTCCAAACAGCAAACACTTTTGCTGAAACATACGCACTGAAAAGTCGCATGTTTAGAAACAACTTTTCTTCGTTTTCTTAATGAGTTAATATTGATTTTACCTATGACATAATTATTTCTAGAATGTTGCAGCCGGCAATTAAATTCTGTGTTTTTATGAGCTCATACGTATTTTTATTGATCACCCAACGGCTTAAAAGTTGAAAGGAAAAGTTAGATCTCACTAGAAAAAAATAAGCTACATATTAATTTAATATTAAAATCTACATATAACGAAATTTTTAAAATGAACATTACAGTATAATAGAAAAATTACCCTTATGGTTATACATTTTGATGCTACCCCCTAAATCAGTACTAACTTTACAATTTCTACATTTCTACATTAATTCACAAACAAAATAATTAAAAAAAATCTTTTGATTTTTAACTTTTAATATCTTAACTTTTAATATCCAAAGCAAGACAATTACAGGATCCATGAATGTCCACTCCTAAATGATAACCTTATAGAAAGAGATGAGTGAACACGGTAATTATAGTAGCATCAAATGACATAAAAAAACAGTTACAGATGAAACAATTACAATAAATCATTACAGCATTATATTTAGCAAGAAAGATCAATCATGCATAAAGCATTGATTATGAAACACTTTTCAACTGCAATGCAATTTTATTTAAACATCTCAAAAATGCGATATATTCAGCAGTGATATTTTTTTTAAATTATCACAATACTTCAATAATTTATTATACTTGAAAACTTCATCAAAAACAAATGAACTTTATTCAAGTAAAGTCATCAAAATATAAATCGCCTGGCTCTCTTTATATAAAGCTGTGAATATTTCATTCATAAACCTTTTTTCCATTCCTTTCATTTAGAGATGATATTTTTAAAACTATCACAATACTACGATAATTAATTTTACTTTAAAACTTAAAACCATGAAGGTAAAAGCACTTTCTAGCTCCATGCTTAAAACTCCATCGAAAAAGACAATACTATAGAATCTTTTGCTTTTCTCTGTAAATTCAATGAATGTTTCACTGATATCAGCTATATTGCAGACTCCAGAACTAAATGATTTAGCTTTAAAGAAATTCAGCGATTCTTATACAACTCATTTTACGCCTTGATGTGTTTACATTCTCCATAAGTGAAAATTAGGCCTCGTTGTAGAAATAATCAAAGTTTGATGATCACTTAAACTCAAATATATTGTAATTACGTTGTTTCAGAATATAGATGCACAGAATTTAAGCAAAAATGAAGCTGTTTCAGGAAGGATACAATACTAAATATAAATTAAAAAGAAGTTTACAAATCACGATTTTGACACAAGATGGATGCCATATTTTATTTTGAAGTGTGTTACGTGATCGCTTTATATAATATGGGTGCACTTATTATTTTAATTTTCATTTAAAAACTACCGAACATCTTTTGCTGAATTTTTTTATGTATTTTATGGGGTAATTTGAATATTTCCTAAAATTTTCAAAGCAATTTTTGAGTTTAAAATTCGCTTAAAAATTGTTTGAAAAATTAGGTCCTATAGGGTTCAAAGTATTTCGTTTTTTCAACTCGGATTAAATCCAAAACTAATTGGGTGATATTATTCATTTACATTCCTATATGCTCTACAGACCGTCTGATCAATATACTAAAATTTCATTTTGATGAAGTGATTTTTAGGGCAGTTATCGTGCAAACGGACAGACAGGCAGAATGAACAAAGTCATAAACACTTTTCAGCTATGTTGTAAAGTGTTAAAAAGATAAGCGTAGACAAAAAATCGAACAATAGTGACAATTTCATAACTAGTATATAAGCCTGTCAAACCCAGATAAACTAACATCTTTAAAATGCTACGTATCACCATTTCTAAAAAGGTTTTTATTAACCATGCATGACGCTCGGCATCGAAAATCGTCTTAATCGATTATTGACCCAGTTAGGTGCTGTCCCGTCAATTGATAGTATAACTGTTCGAAGTTTCAGTCTACTAGAATCTAGTAACTTGATCTAGTAACTAGATCGTCGAGGGTTTTTGGAGAATCTGGAATGATTTTAGACATATCATTCCTATTTTGTCCCAATGATTTGTCCTTCCATGTGGAAAAACTCGAAAATCCAGCTTCGGAAGGTTTTATTCCGCAATCGATAAAGTGCATGGATTACACCTTCTAACATACCTGAGAGTGGGTGCTTCTGAGGGGTTTGGAGGAATTTTTCGAAAAAAATCCTTCCAGGAAATCGAAAATTAATGAGGAAAGAAATCAAAATTCCGGTTTGTTAGGTTCTATGCCGTAGGCTATACTATAAGTATGAAAACTACATGTTTTCTGGCCACCCGAGGACCATTCTGGGCGGTATGATTTGTCTAACCCTCCGTTTTCTTTGTCTTTGAAGTGGAAAGCGGAAATCCGGCTTTGTTAATTTCTGTCCTATGGTTGGTGCTATAAGTGCAAATTAACTTTTAAGGTTACCAAGAACTTCTGGAGCGTCTGGAAAGAGAGAAACACATTAAACAATAATTATGCATTGTTTATTACTTATTATTTTTAATATTTGTTATATATTATTTATTTGTACTTTAGAAACACTAAATTGACCAAGCAAAATTAACCTCCTCATATTATATATGATCTTGAAATTGCATTTAGAGGCGTAGCCAGGATCTCGGAAGGGGAGTTACAACTGACAGGAAAGATTGTTAAAGTTCTACATTGCATTTCTAAATATGGACTCTATAGAGACACTAACATTATGTAATTTAATATAATTTTTCTACCGAAATGAAAGGCATGACCCATCTCCTATGCCACCGCGTTTATTTATCTTTCAGAGACAACAACTGAAAACTACCCCACCAATAATTTTGGCGGGGAATATTAAATTATTTTTATAGGACTTGTAAAGTTCCCAAACATTTTCTTTTTGTCATTGCATATGTCAGCTAAACCTTACGGGTGAGCACATAATGACCTTTATACAGGTCCATAGATATTGTTATCTGCTTTGGACGTGTTTTCATATAATTTTTAAATAATAATATTTTGTTATTTTTTTTAACACTATGAGATAGTGGGGTATACATTAATTATAAAGAATTTGCAATTTTCCTTTATTTCCAAGAAATCGGCCACAAACATCAAAAATACAAATAGACGGACATCGCTCAAAAAATAGTCAACACATGTTCAGAAGAACTTAAAACATATATTGGCATCAAAATCTGGAAATCGAAAATTTCGGTGAAAACAACACTTATGAGAATTAGCATGTAAAAAGAATGTTACGTATAGATTGTTAGAATGTTACCTATGAGAATATAAAATAATTATCTTGCACTTAATTACTATGTTCTGTGTTCCAATGTTTTTAGCGGAGTATGCACTGCTTTTCTGGGTTCCTTTAAATCTTTTTTGGTTGGACAAAAATGCTTAGTACTGATTTTACAAAATTCTACAACTTTGTAATTTACCCCCCTCTCCATCTTTAGCAGAAAGACCGAAATACATTTACCCCCTTAAAACGGGGGAAGTCACCTCTTTAGAACTTGTCTCATCATGTAGCGTCATAAAGTTTTCTATACGCCTGCATAAAAACTATACGATAACATTAAAACTTCTCGAGTCATTAACCTGGGCTATGACTTTCCTTGACACCTTATACAGCGCACCTGTATATCTCTATGTATATGTATATAAGCTAGAAACATTTAAACCATATTTGAAATTACCCATGTTCTAGCTTTTCATTATACTCCGTCTAATACAATGCTCTTAATTTTTCTTGTTAAATTGCACGTTGCTTGATTTAATTCCGACTATTATTCAAACACCGCCAATTAGTTCAGATGCATACATATTTATTGAGTTTTTTGGGGTTCCAGCGTAGAGGTAGTCGTTAACTAGCTTCTATAAAAAGCCCTTCTAAGAAAGAGATAGAAAAAAAAATATATGTACCCAAGTCTGGTTCAAATGTCATAAACTTTTACATACTCACACTAACCAGAAAGTAATAAAATCTGACAATAGATAGGATATAATTTATTAATTAGTCTTTCATTTTTTATACAATAAAATAAAAACTGAATAAGGACTATGAATATGCGATTAATTTCGTGAAAAGGAAGTGGCTAAAGAGATCTACACGAAACACACAGCTGCAGAAAAAAAATCGAACACGGTATTCACAACGTGTACATTTCTTTTTCTTAAGGAGAGTAGGAAATCAGAATTATTAAATAAATACGATATAAAATGTCATAATTCAGCAGTTCTGTCCTGCACGCATGCGTCAAGGCATACCTTTGATGAAAAATACGATGTGGTGGGCACCCTACTGGGGGCCGTTTACAAACTAAATAGTTTTGCATTTTTGAATTGATTTAATTTTAGAGTCCTAAAGGAAATGCGTTGAAACATATAAACATTTAAATAAAGTATGAAACAATCAGAAGAGAAATCTGTATGTAGTTTGATGATGTCCCTTTATTATTTTATTTAGAAAATGTAACTATTAGGGCAAGAAGTAAAAATTTATATTTATTAATTTACTTAATAAAATAAAATGAACTTTTCTGTAAACAACTTGCGAGCAGTTTGTTTCCAGAAAAAAAATTGATGTGGTATTGGTAACCAAATATTTTGTTTCCCATTTCTCCAAATATTATCTCTCAGCCAAGGATTTCTGGATGGGGTTATGCCCCCCCCCCTTTCTCGAGTAACATATATGTACAAAATTTGACCGTCTTTCCGCTATTTTTAATATTAATACTAGTAAACACGCGTAGCTAATCTGATTTTTGGTAAATATATAGCCCCCACTTTTGAACTAGTAGCCTGTTGTAGCCTATATCGTAGCAGCCGGGTATTAGTATCTGTAGCAGCCGGGCCGCTATTCGCTCACAGGCCGCATCACCTCATGCAAACCCACCCAACATATATATGCATTCTAAAAGTGAGGAAACACTTCGGCCAAAATAAATGTTTGCTAAAAAAAAACCCTCCCTACCTAGTTTCCAGTAAAAGGAAGCCAAATGATAAATTACTTAAAAACACAACGGCTAGTTCAAGATGTGTTAGATATACTTACATCAAATTTGGTGTACTTGCTTATAATCATGAAATATGTATTGTAAAATATTTTAAGCAAATTAATTTTCCTCCCCCTATTCCTGGAATCCCAGTATTCTACCCTATTCTGTGTGACTACTTACACTTCATTCAATTTAGAAACAAGTCTTACACAAAAAGTAGTTCCAGTATAATTGACTCGTAATCGAGTTTTTATAGTGTAATCGCATTCTTAATCTTAAATTACATTGTATAATTTAATCGTAGTATAAATTCATTATTTAAAATTACATCTTCAGCACATACGTAATCATATCCATAATTCAAAATTGCATATTTAAAGTAATCGTAATCATACTCATAATCTAAAATTTCAACTGGTTATAATTGTGACTGTAATCATATCCTGATTTCTTATAGGTCCACAATCGCAGTCTTTATCGAAATCTACATTTAGAGAATGCCTGTGTTAATCGTAATTATAATCAATTGCATTCTACAGTATTTGACTCACAGTCTGATGATAAGTCACATTACTTAGTATATACCAAGTATTCTTCATAAAGTTCTCTATAGCACGATACCAACAAATGGATTGTTTGGATACCGGATATTATTTTGTCAAGATACAAAAAGATATTCTGTGAAAAATTGCCTTCCTTTACATAACATATCGTATGCAAGTCCAGTACAAATATCGTGCACAGTCACCAACATTGTAGCCTCTCACGATTCCCTCTCAAGACTTTACGTTTGCAATGAAATTAATGTGGAATCAAATCAGAGAATTTCAATAGCCAGAGTAGTCGAGTGAGGAAAGCGGAAAATACCTATTCTGACCACGACTACGCTCTACCCTTTAATCATCATTACCCACTGGCGTTCGGTTACTTAAGTTCTGGAAGCTTTAACTTTCCGTTTAAGCCCGCGATTATCAGAGTGTGTTTAACCATGAAGTAAGATGTCATCGTATGTTTATAAATGAAAGGTGCTAGGAGGCACAAATTCAGGACATCCGTAAAGGCGGAGTTTAGTTATCAATCAGGAAGAGAAACAATCGGGTAGTTGCTGGGAATCTTGGAATTGCAACTGAGATCCACGTTGAAAGATGAGTCCGCGTTGATCCATGTTTGTAAGATGTGAACAGTTTCAGTGATCGGAAGCAACAAAAAAAGGACGGTTGTTTTGAATTCAACTCGTATATTTCGAAGATATATCATAATTTGGTTCAATCGTACTGGTTTTGTAAATAATTTGCTAATGCAAACAAAAATTTTATGCGATTACTTCTCTACAGGTTCAAGATTTATTTTTTCTCACTTTCTTTATGAACATTAATATGAATTTTATAGCACAACACAACACATAAAATAAATGCTTATAAGGACCCTGAAATTCAGTTTTCCAAAAGTTTCTTTCTCATTTGTCAATTTAGAGCATTTTAAAATATCGTTAGGTCACCAAAATTCAGAAAAATTTAAATATCTCGAAAACAGTTTTCCCTAGAAGTTTATTAGTTCCAGAAATCGAAATACGTGCAAAATAAACAATTATTTATTATGTTTAAGCATATTTTGTCTTTTATTTGGAATTGTGTCGAGTTTTACTTTTCGTAAAAAATAACCAGTTCTGCTTTTCAAAACCTACTATAATCTGTTACGCACCAAGAAAACGACTGCCTATATCTAAACGGCTGCATAACTGCCAATATTCATTTTACGAACTAGAGTGGAAACATACTTTACATAAACTGATACATAGTTTTTCTACAACTATACTTTCAACTATACTTTCAACTATACACAGATATCAGGCTAAAAATTGTGCACTCATGTTTTTTAGTGTCCAAATCATGCATATTATTATTGTCCAAACATTATTGAACTTATATTATTGTCCAAACATGTACATATGTACATGTATTATTGTCCTACTGAAGGTTTTGATTTATTTAATGATGCTTTTCATAATTTCATTCAAACATTTGAGGGATTTCGAATATTCGATAACGTTTAAAATCAGCAAGTCTCCAGAATTTATCAATTAAAAGAAAATACGCATTTCTTTCAAATTTCAGATGTGACAAAAACTAAAATATCATATATGTCTGTGTGAAAAAATGCTTTGAAAAGTGCGAAGTTCTATATTACGTTGAAGTGAAAGTTTACATAAAATATATGCTTAGTTATCCACATATAATCTGTTGCAAATAAGATTTCGTATTAAAATTCGTTTATGAAAAATCATTTTTATATTGAAAAATGAAATTAAACATCGAAATACGAATAAAAGTTTAAAGAAAGCAAATATATGAAAATTAGATGACAAAACTTTCAGTACTTCCTTAGAAAGGGCAGGCATATGAAAATTCGTTGACAAAACTTTCAATACTTTCTTAAAGAAAGCAGGCATATAAAAATGTGGTGACAAAGCTTTGAATACTTCCTTTAAAAAAGCAGGTATATAAAAATTAGGTGGCAAAACATTCAATACTTCCTTCAAGAAACAGGCATATGAAAATTATATGACTAAACTTTCAATACTTCCTTTAAGGAAGCAGGTACATAAAATTACAAAACTATCAATACGTAACAAAACTATCAATACTTCCTTAAAGAAAGCAGGAATATGAAAATCAAGTGACAAAACGTTCAATATTTTCTTAAAGAAAGCAGACATATGAAAATCCGGTGACAAAACTGGCAATACTTCTTTAAAGAAAGCAGGCATATGAAAATCATGTGACAAAACATTTAATACTTCCTTAAGGAATACAGACATATGAAAATTAGGCGATTTTATATTTATTCAATTGTTAAATTTTGCAATTTTTTCAAATACTTAAGAGTCCATTTCAACGATAAGAGCTTACAATTCCGTCTCAGTAGCTTAACGGTAAATGACCGCACAAGAAGCTAACTCGGAGAATAAAAATTGCAGCAAGAGGATAACCTGAGATAAAAATAGCAGGAGGTGGTCAGTTAAATTGTCAGCTGCACATCAATCTGGCATTAGAGGATGAAAGGTGCAGAATCCACTTCGACGTTAAGAGTTTGCAATTCATCGGTAGAGAGTCGGCTGGCCAGTACAAAGATTAGTGGTTCGATCCCAGTCTAAGGAATAAAGTTGTTTCACAATTCAAGTTAATGTTATTAATAATGCAAGTATATTTTCCATTTGAGTATTTCGATAACTCCCATTTTATGCATCATGTTTGAAGTAAACATCAGATAAGTGAATATAGAATGCATTAAATGTGTTTTTATCTTACATTTAAAATGTTGTATTGTGCATATATTTGAAGAAATTAAGTTAGAAATAGTTAACTTTTGTCTTGGAGGCGATAGATCAATTTCTGTTCCCACGTAAATTTGGTGACTAATTTAGAAGCTGAGAGATTTTAACTAAGGCCATTTTAACGCATAATGATCTATTTGTGTAATTAAGACATCAATAAAATATAATAAATATAATTAAATACAATAAATTTTATCAAAAATAAACATATATACATTAAACATGAACATAGGGAATGAGTATAGAAAATCGATTTTAAACTGTTTTTCTAATAATTATATGTTGTTTATCTCTAGAAAATGGTGCACTTTTTTAATACAGAACCTCGCCCTTTCTTCTTGCATTCTTTTTAAAAGGATGTGCAAGGTAATACATTAGAAGAAGAGAATAGCAGTGTAATTTTAGATGCCCCTTATATTCCGCGATAATAAGATACTTGCCCTGAAATTCGCGTTTTATTATGCTCTGATAACAGTTCTTTCTTGCCATATATAAGTTCTAACAAAGCCGGTAAAACTACAGAACCGAAAAGAAGTGAATTAAAGAGTTCTTACTTTGGAAAAAATAAATTCTCGTTTTTAAAGTACAAGGTCGAGTATCTGAAAAGTTATACACCGTACAATTTTCTTCCCAAAGTTGTAAATTTGAAGGTAACGGTAAGTGAATAGAAGTGTCATTGTCTTGAAATAAAATTGTGGTTTTCGCTTTGAACAGCGGAAGAAATATTTCTTTGAGAACAATATAAGAAAATGTCACCGACAGAAATACGCCATCTGGTGAGGGATATATATATATATATATATATATATATATATATATATCCATTCAGACCACAGAGTTTAGGAGATATAAAAAACAGAATAAAATTCTTAAACAATGTATCTCAAGCTGTTTTATTGCTTCAGGGAACTTTTCCCTATTATGCGATGCACTCATACAGTTCTAGGAGTTATTAAAGTAATTAACTGGTTTAGATTTTTAAAGAGACTTACGTTTTACAAAATTGCATATCTATTGTTATTTTTCCCCAAACTTTATTTTGCTTTCTCCCTTTTCTTGCCCGTAGTCAATTAATTAACGAACTAGGTAAAAAAGAAATAAAATGTAAAGAAAAAGCGGATTTCAAGTTGTAGATTCTTTTCATTTACTTGACAGCTAAACAATTAAATTTAAATGGTTTCGAAAGTAATGTAAACCGAACAATAAATGTTTCAAAAACAGAAAAAGCCTTATTTGGTAGATGTAATTTTTCAAAGGATCTCAAATTCACATTTTTTGATATTGTCTGATATAAAAAACTGGCTGGGCCAATATTACCATATAATTATCGATATGCAGATTTATATCTCAGCATAGAAATAGGTATGTTAATCAGGTGTGTGTGTGTGTGTGTGTGTGTCAATAAATTTAAGGATTGTAAATTTCAATTGTACTGTAATTTGTAAGCTCTTTATGCTACAAATAGGCTAGGTAATTTCAAAAGTGAATTTAAAATTCTACTTCTATAATTATCCAATTTCTAAAAAGAAAACTCCAATACATGTTTATAACTAATTAATAATATTTCCTCAGACATGCGAGAAATATTGCTGAAAATTTTTCAAGCAATGAGTCCAGTGCAATGAGTCCTAGTAAAAGTTTTAACACTTTACATAGAAGTACTGACTAATAAGAATTAAAATCTTTTCTGTATGTTTCTCAGTCGTGACCGCATATAACTACACATATAATCACGTAAAACGGCTGAGCGAATACATGTACTTTATTCACACTTCTTAAGCTTAATAAGGAGCATATTTATGACTAAAATATACTAAAATATTCAATTAGTGAAAATTCTAAAATGATCTGCCAAGTTATATTACCGTCAGAAATACACAATCTAATTTAGTTAAAATTTTATTCAATCCATTCCCTAACACCTCCCTGTAGAACCATGGCAATTAAAAAGCCTATTCCTTATGTCTGAAATAATCGCATATACAAAAATGGCTCAAACGTATTACATATTTTTTCTGCAGCTTTTGTTAAACTTAATAGGGATCTAATTTATGGCTAAAATATTTCAGATTTTGAAAAGCGTTTAGATTATTTTAGTATTATTCCGAGTAACGTCAGGCATTTCTGCTAGTGATATATAATATATTTAGTTATTTCCCCTTTAAGATCACCATAGACTTTCAAAAAGTTGATATACGATCGAAATCACTAATTGTAGATTTTTATATATAAAAATATTCAGATAATGCTTTTTAAGTTCGCTAAAAGAAATTTCGATTCCGATATTTTTAGCGGCGAAAATTGAATTTTGAAGCCTGTGTTTACGAAATCATCTTATAATGTTCTTTAACTTAATAGGACGTTTTTTCAGAATGGCGTTTCGTTATATTACTATTCATTCAAAATTCTTCCAGCTCATTATATTAGCACGAAAAATGCTAGATAACTTTATACTGGTATAAAAGTTAGTATAGCTGTTAATAATATATTTCTCTTTAACTAATTACTTAATTTCAAAATGTGAAAACTTTTATTTAGCGTATTGCTATAATAAGAAGAATACATATTATGAGAATATCTACAAATATAATCCACATGGTGTTGCCGTGTTACAAAACATGCGGCAAAATTTATAATAAAAATAAATGCACTTTTATGCACTCCCCAAATATATACTGGAAATAAAATACTTCGTTAATTAAAGATAATAAAATATCAAAAAGCATATAAGTAATGGTAAGTTCACCACTTCAGCAATACAGACTCAAGACGCAATCCCGCAAATCTTGTGAATAATTACAAAATAAATGGAAATGAATATAATTCGACAAAATTTCTACAAATTCTTCTAGTCAATATGGATTCCAGTTTCAATTGCTTTCTCCAATAATATAATACATACATAGATTTTTATCATATGATCTCGGAAAAGCCACACGCCTGTCAAATATCACATTTTTATTAATGGAAGAAAACACATTCTCCAATCTCTTCCTTACATAAATGAATTACCCCTGTCTGCGCTCACACCTAATCAATTTTCATCACCACGCCAGCGCACTAATGAATTATTCCTCGCTGCTATATGAACCCAGCTGCTAATTCACTACCTCACTTTAAGAAGTTTGTGTTGGATGAATATAATTATGAAATGATAAGCACACAACTAGAGCCCGAAAACGATACCCAGCCTTTAAGAAAGATTAAAAAAGCTATTAACCAATAAGTTTTATCACAGTAAACTTATCTTGGAAATTCTGTCACATATCATTCAGCTGCCAAAAAGTCACAGCACATTTCATGATTTTAAAACTGAGAAAGGGGGCGTGGTTCCGTTCTATAGGATGGATTCTGTGATAAAGTAGTATTTTAAATGGAAAGGTGTGGATGGTAATAAGCTGATAAATCCTATATTGATATTATCTGTATTATAATAAGTGCTTCCATAGAGGTCAGTTGGAGACAAAATGTTTAAGATGTTCAGTATTGTCTATATTTATTACTTTTCTTACAATTTATAAAAAATACTAGTATTTAAGTCTGGACTGAAATACCTAGTATTTACTAGTAGATACTAGTATTCTAGTCTAGTTATACTAGTATTTAAGTCAGGACAGAGGGATTTAAGTCATAGACAGAAAAATCAACTCTTAAAAATAAATTTGCAACTTTGTAAATTCTATCAGAGTATGCATATCTTAAATTCTTATACATATCACTCAGCTGCCAGAAAGTTATAGCGTATTTCATGATTTTAAAACAGAGAAAGGAAGCCTGGTCTGTTATGAAGGATACTCGTACTCTTAAAATTAATTTGAAACTTTTTAATAAGTTCTATTTTATTTAACAATGCATGGCATTTAACGTTGACAATATTTATCTTAAGTGAAAATTGGCTCGGTTAGGATTTGTCCCATGATCGATATTATAAGTGTTTGGCATCTAGATCATCGTTGATGGGGGGCGGGGGGGGGACGTTAAAAACCGTTTTAACACCCTCTCACATTTTGGCACCTTTGAGCAACAAATCAAAAATCCGGCTCTGTTAATTACTATCATATGGTCAGACAATAAGTGTGAAAATATCCAGTTCCTTAATTTACAAGATAGAGTGCTTCTGGAGGGTCTGTGGAGATTTTTCCATAAAACTACTATTATCTCCGCTTCAGAGGGTGGAGGTGGGGGTCGAAAATCTGCCTCCGTTAGGTTCCGCCACGTAGTCGATATTATGTGTTCAGAGACTCAGCTATCGTAGTCACCAGAAGGTCACTAGAGGATTCTTAAGAGCCTTCCGACCGTTCCCCCATTTTCTTCACCCCTGGAAGGATGAATTGAAAATTCAGTTCTATTAGGTTTTATATCGTGGTTGACACTATGAATGTGCAAACTTTCTGTCTTCTAGGTCACTGAGCTTCTGGAAGGTTTTAAAAAACAAAATCATGTAAGACAACTATTATATATACATATTATTTTGTTATAAGGTAAAAATATCACTTTTCGGTTTCGATAGATTTGCACTTTCTAAGCTTTTCTGAATGCTAATCAACCACTTTGTCAATGATGCCTGCGTTTCTGTGAGCAGAATATCTCTTGAATGAGTTGCGTGGACTACTTGAAACTCGGTAGGATTATTTCAGTCACATACATTAGAAGTCTATTGATTTTAAATGACATCTGAGCAGAGCAAGACATTCTATTTTCTGAACACTTTTTCATGAAATGGAAAAACATTTAAAATATTTATATTAAACATAAATAAACAAATATGTATATTACATGTAGTGAAATATAATGCAAATTCGCAAAAATATATGTTCATTATGTACTGTAATTTGTAACGTGTATATTTAAATTATGTAATATAAATTCGCAATTTGTTTTATTTAAAATTGAATAAATATCATTTTTAGAAAACCAACATGCACCTTTCTTGATAAATTGCATGATACATCCTAAAATAGTAATTATGATAATTATTAATTAAGTAAACACGTGTGCGATAACGTTTTAGCTAGCACTTTCTTTTCCCAGGAAAACATATATCCAGGGCTACGCGGTATTCCGTTATCAACATATTTCGTTCTCCTCCAGCATATTCTATGTAGTTCGCGAGTTATCACTTTACCCAAAATAAATACTTCCAGAAAATCCCCTTACTGATCTGATTCAGGGTAGAACTTAACTAGAGTGTGGCTCCACTCGACTTTCTCATAACAAAATTCATTTTTTTTTTCAAATTTTACAATAATTTTTGTTTTGGAAAATCGCTATCGTGGGAACAAATGATTACAAATATAGCGTATCACCTTAAAGAGCTTGAAAAAATGTTTCGATTAATACCATACTTGAAAATGTACCCTCACGGGGAGGAAACTTGCATTCCCCCCAAGGAGGGGGGCTAATGACTTCACGAACAAAAAACTTGTATCACATCTAATTTTTACAACAGTTATTGTAACTACTATTAAGTCCCATGATCATTGAGCCATAAATAGACCTCTTTATGTATGATTATTTCAAATTTTATCCTATGCTGCCATGTTACAAATAATATAAAACTTCAAATAAATTTCAAAGTTTTTGCTCGAATTTAGAAAAGTTCTATCTAGTTCAGGATTTTTTTATAACAAAGCTGGATATAAAGTTTCGTAATAATCCATTAATATTTGTAGCTGCTACCGTGCACATAAGAAATCGACCACAAATATCAGACAGACAGACATACATTACTCCAAAAATAGTCAGGCCGTGTTCAGTAGGTCTTAAAACATATATTTTCATCATAATCTCGAATGTAAAGTTTTCGTGAGAACAATACTTTTTCTATGCTATATTACATAGTATGAGGAAGTAAAAATCTACATTGAAACTTATTAAGTAGGTAAGCGCTAGTTAAAAATCTACTGGACTTAATCACGAGAAGTCTGCCTATGGTAATAAAATGGATAATATACAAAATTTTCAAACATATAAGTTAGAAAAAATAAATAGAAAAACAGAAAAATAAATCAACTATAAATTATTTTCGTAGGATCAGATGTTTCAAAATCACGAAGTTATTCCTCTCACACAAATCGTTCTGTCACAAAGAAACTTCGATATTTATAGATAATTGGCAAACTATAAATGACGTGAGGGGGATGCTGTAGTAAAGTGCCTTAACCAGAAATGTAAATTGAAACTATTATTTAACTGTTATCACGATCCACTCCAAAGATATCAGAAATTTTATTTTCCCCCGCTTTAAACGTGACATCTTAAAAAAAAGAAAATAAAAAGAAAAGAGAATCCAGCAATTTCTATGTTTATTTCATGTTTAGCAACATTGCATGCTTCTTTTAGCCAATAACGACTTTCCCTTTGATTATCAGCGTCTTGACGTCACAAACTGAAATTTATTCAGTTGTAGAAAGCGTCATGCTCATTATTCTCAAGTCATTCAAAAGGCATTATTATTTTCATCAGCAAGAATTGCGTATAAAAATAACACATTTGAGCTATGCAGTTTTTAATTCATATTTTAATGATCTTTGAAATCCATTCCGCAAAAAGAGACAGGTTCTGAATTTCCGTACCAAAATTTGTATTTCCGTACCAAAATCTGAACACCACCAGGGTAGCCAAGAGGATACGTGCCTACCACATTTTGTGAAATTCAGTAGAATAGTTTTTGAGTTAGAGTGTATACATACACTGCGCAGTCAGACACGCACACACGCTAAATTTTAATAATTTAAAGTTATTACGAGACTAAGCTGTGTACTAAATTTCAACTTTTAAGGAAGTAGGAATGTACGTTAAAAATGCCATGAAAGAAGTTGAAATAGGCACATCGGTTATGACAAGCAGACACACATTGGTCATAACAAGTTAAATAAAAGCTTCTTAAAAATTACTACTCTTAAATGGCCTTTATAATTTACCTTTCTCATTCATTACGCCTCCAAATGTAATTTACCAGAATATTCAGAGAATTGTAATTGCTGAAATTCAACGAACACCTTTACCTGCCATTCACGCCTAACGCCGAGCATTGCTCCTCCATTTTACCTCCGTTCTATTCCTGTATATTCACAACTAACCCCATTTCAACGATTCAATGGTTACAGAATACTGCTCTGGTATCTATCCTATTCACACTCAGTCACGTCTACGTGTGGAAAGCACTGTACAGTTCTGCATTCCCTCAATTTGCAGTTAGTGAACTGCCCTGAGCAAAGGAGAGCTGCAACAACGAATCATCAGTTTTACGTATATGTGGATTTAGATTTGCATTGTGTTCACTGCTTCATATTTATACCTCCATTCATCAACTCGATGTAATGTGGTTACGTAACCGAAACCGAAATGTATCGCAATGTTTACTTTAATGAATACCAAAATTGTCGCTCTTGATTCTACATGTAATACTTATAGATATCGTACATGATGTGGAAAATCTGAAATATGCGAGGTAGATATTTGAAATGTTTGTATCTTTAAAACCTGAGGAAACTATGAACATATTTCCCGATATGATGTAACCAAAATATGGTTTTAATTACTTATTCGGGTATTTCGATTTCGTGGGAAAACTATTGTACAAAGTGGTTTACCTTAATTCATTGAAAATCTGTGAGATTTTCGTTATTACTATTCACATTAAGAATACTAATTTTAATGCAAATTTATTGATTTTCTAGGATTTCAGCCTGTCATAGATATGTAAAATAATAAAATTGTGTTACAGCTTGTGTGACAGCATAGTTTCTATTAACAATGTATGGCGATTACTGCCAAAAATGGTCGCATAATTTTCAATTTTTTAAGTCCATCAAGATTGACTCCATTAGGTTCTGCTCCATGGTCTATACATGAGCAATCATGGAAGTAAAAGTAAGGAGTTAAACTTCATATCAAGAAAACTCCAATATCGTTTGAGACAGTAATTCAATTTGAGCTGGGATAAGATAGGTAGACCAGTATTGTATGCATTTCTATGATAACATGATTAAAATATGTATTTAAACTGTCACTTTTGTAAAAATAAATTATTAGCGCCATGCAAAGTGGAATTAAAACAATAAAGAATATCCCTATGTATTCAAAATTATTTTACTTTCCAATTTATTTTTATCATCATATATTCTGTGCTCTATTCTACAACTATGAGAATTACTAGTTAAATATACTCATAATTAGAAAATGTTAATTTAAAAATAATCAAAAATACATATACTAAATACTACTCTTTTCGATTGTGTCAACTAAAAATAGCAACTACTTTACTAACACTAGCGACACTTAGATATAATTTTCAAAGCATTATGGCATTTTCAAGCGCTTCATCCATAGTAGTTTTATCTCCTTCTTTCTAATTCCATGTGTGCAACGTTTCAGCCTTCCGGGACACTTGGGGGCTTCTAGCGGGTCTAAAAGGCATTTAAAAAAAAAAAAAAAAAAAAAAAAAAATGCACATTTTTTCTGCTCTCGGGGTAAAATGGAAAATATGACTCAGTTCGATACTGCGCCGTGATCAATATTGTTTAAAATTCTAGGATTTCTGGGGGGTCTGGAAAGACTTTCTGAAAAATATATGCTTCCTCCGTCCCAGAGAAAAAATCGAAATCGACACTGTAAGACAATATTTGTCTAAAAGTGTTCCAACTTCTGACTGGCTGGTATCGTTATGTAGACCAAGCATCAAGCCAAGTAACATTTCTGCGTCCCTGCAGTACGGTAGGATAAAGTTTCAATTCGCGTAAGTGAAGGAGGAATTGCCTGAAGCGCAATGTTGAACCGCTGTGAGCGTGCTTACTTGAAAGTTCCAAAAAGTTAGGGAATGCTTGTTGATGAATGAAGTCGAATGAGGCAGAAAATATTTCTAAAATTTCTAAAGTGTAGTAATCATAAAAATTGCATATTTGGAACAATGTGAACACTGTTAGACAATTATTTATATATTTTTAAGAGATGGAATGTTATGATAATGCTGCCTGTTAAAAAGCGGAATTTTTAATATCTCACCATGGGCTCCTGAAAATTCATAATCAACAGCCATTTGCTTAAAAGTTCTGGACATGTTAAAAGTACTTACCAATCAATATTTTATTTAATAATAGTGCAGACAGCCAAATTTTAAGTTTTTTTATTTTAGATTAAAAATGTGCACTGATGTCTCTTCTCTTGAACGGCGAGTTTTGTCTTTCTGTAAATTATGTCATTCGATGTTAAATAATAATTTACATATAAAATGACATTTTTTAAACATTTTGTAATATAATACATTTTTGAAATTTATTTTCAATCTTTGAAATGAAATTTTAGAAAGGAGTGACCCTTCCCGTGTTCTAAGTTTTCTGTAGATCGTTGGGCATCTGACGTAAGTTGCTTAAAAAGTCTTACCAAATGTTATTCCATTTGATCGATTTTTAAAGCGATTTATTGCCTACAAATAGAAAGACAAACATCATTCCCAGCATTGTTTTACATATAAGATACCCTTTGGACACATTCACTAAAAGCAATCGAAAATTCCGTGTCTTATCAAGATTCTACTCTTCCAATCATTGGCGGGGCCACAGACTAGCTCCTCCCCTCGGGGAAGGGATTTGGGGACGCAATGTTAAGAGGATTTGTAGGGACGCTAGTTGTTAGAAGAAACAAGAAAAAATTAAAATGCGAATTTAATTTTATCCCATTAAAGAAGAGATGCGTGGAATTCCGCCCCCCCCCCTCCTCGAAATATGCAGATCTACGTTTTTAAACCAACACTATATTTCTAAAATCCTGCGTATTCTGTCTGCATATTCTCATCAGGCTGCGTCATAAGTGGTTCAAAATTGGAATGGCGTCACCCTCTGGGGAGATGACAAAAGCCTCTTTGGCGTTAAAACATTATTTACGTTTTTAATCTTTTATATTAAAACCGCATGTATGTATAAAATAATTAATAAAACTATCCACCTTTAAAAAAGTTGGAGTTTATTAACAATGACGCTGCATAATAACAAGAGAGCTAAGTCGATGAGGGAGATAAACGGTACGAAATATTTTAAAGAGAGGAGGTGGTGTAACAAATTCAAGCTCCGCCACCGGTTCGGGTTGATTGTTGGTTTTTCAAATTGAGGTCAACGTTAAAATATAGTTTTGAAGCAGACAGGGATTAGGGGATTATGCCAGACTTATATCGTCGGATAATAATTCAGGATAATTTAATTCCTTACATAGCCAGATGTTAGCATATTTATGCACAAACAATCATGCAGGTTCGAACCGGTTATTATTTTCAGCTAAATTAAGCTTAATACACCAGATGTCTTTACTCTTAATTCAGCTGTGCCGCAATTTTTGCATGTCCATCTGAGTGCATGTCACATAATCTTTCAAATTCAGCACTTTACATCCGAGTTTCCTTAATCCTTGCATCTCATTTCTAGATTGCTGTCTCCTAAATGGTGTTTACATACCACTAGTTATGAATATTCAGTAAATTATTTATTTACTCTTTTGAGTAGGAATAATGCATCGTGGATGAACTGTATTGGAATTCCTATTAGATATTAATAAGTGCCAACAAGTGCAAAAGGTTTATTCCTTCATTGCCTATTTCAAATTCCTGTCATTTAATAAATTAACTGTTCTATCGCATCTCATGTCTCTCTCATTTCTCACTTGGTCACGCTTCGTTCAGAAGATACTAGTAGAGTATGGATAATATTCCCTTGCTGCATAACTAATGGTATCTGCTGCATGGAATAAGGCAGAAGCAAATTTTCATAACCCACGTATGGAATTGTAATATGGCTGTGCGGTGAAGTATGCATTCATGTTTTCACTAGCTTATGAATAATTGAAGCTAACATTATTCAGAAAGATATCGAAAATTTTGTCAGATTTCTCAAATAAAAATCAGCAGAGATAATTTGATAAATATAAAATGTTACTTTACGCTAAAGCAATAACAGAATGGATCACAGCGTAAAATGGGAAAAGCAGACCATAGTTTCGGAACATGATGTTGCAGATTTTTTAACACTTTACAACATAGTTGAAAAGCGTTTATGACTTTGTCCATTCTGTCTGTCTGTCTGTCTATCCGTTAGCACGATAACTTCCGTAAAAATAATTTTATCAAAATGAAATTTTAGTATGTTGTTCAGACGGTCTGTGGGACCTATGGGAATATAAATGAATAATATCACCCAATTAGTTTTGGATTAAACCCCGGTTGAAAAAGTGAAATACATTGAACCTTATAGGACCCAATTTTTCGAATATTTTTTAAGCGAATTTAAAATTCACAAATTGCTTTGAAAGTTTTAGAAAATATTCAAATTATCTCATAAACTATATAAAAACAATTTCAGCAAAAAATATTCAGCAGATTTTAAAATAACATTTAAAATAATAATTAACTCCTTTATATGAAGAGATCACGTGACCCACTTCAAAATAAAATATGGCATTCATTTTGTGTCAAAATTGAGATTTTTAAAGTTCTTTTTAATTTAATTTTAGTGTTGTATCCGTTTTAAAACCGCTTTATTTTTGCTTAATTTCTGTGCATCTATATTCTGAAACAACACATGTACAATATATTGGAGTTTAAATAATCATCAAACTTTGATTATTTCTACTATATTTTCTACGATTATTTCTTTGATTATTTCTATTCTAATTTTCACTTATGGAGAATGTAAACAGATTAGGTTGTAAGATGAGTTGTATAAGAATTGCTGAATTTCTTTAATGCAAAATTATTTGAATCAGGAGTCTGCAATATAGATGATATGAATGAAACATTCATTGATTTTACGTAGAGAAGCAGATTATTTAATGGCAGACTTCTTCAATGAAGTTTTATGCATAGTTTTATGCATATCATACTTTTATCTCCATGGTTTTCAGTTTTTAAGTAGAATAAATTATTGTAATATTTGTGATGAATGAAATAAAAACATATGAATGAAATATTTACAGCTTTTACATAGAGAGCCAGGCGATTTGCATTTCGATGACTTCATTTGAATCAAGTTTTTTTTTCGATGAAGTTTTAAATTTTCAAATATAATTAATTATTGCAGTACTGTGATAATTTTTAAAATATGACCGCTGAATGTATCGCATTTTAGAGATGTTTAAATAAAATTAAAATTAGAGTTGGAAAGTGTTTGATAAACAAGTCTTTATGCATGATTGTTCTTTCTTGTTTTTTATTTGCAGTGCAAGCAAACTAGAGCTTCCGGCCAATTTTACATGTTTTTCCAAATGTTTTGTATTTCTCCCTATTATATTTTAACTTTGTTAGTAAAAATATTTTACCATAATATTGTTTTTTCTATAAATGAATTCCCCTCCCTATTTCTCACGATATTTTATAGAGAGAGATTAGATGAAGATATATATACTCAATATCCAATTTCAGAGGAGTTAGAGGGGTTCACTGAGAATTTCCATTTCCGGTTATTTTTCCATTTCCAATTCAAAAGTATTAATTTTACATTAAACATCTATTTCTCAAGATTGGCTATAAATAAAGCTTAGATGATGACTTACAACGATTCACCATCAAGTTGCAGAAGAGGGTTCACAAAGCATTTTCCTTTCCAGTTCATTTTCAACTGAAATTTCCAACGGAAATTTTCATTTGCCTTGAGACATATATTTCTCAAAATCGGCTGTAGATAGAGTACAGACTAAGGCGGATATATATTCAACATGAAATTATGTTACTGGTAGGTAATATTTTGTGAAATTATATGTGTGTACATGGGACCTGGTTTTATATATTATTTTCTTATATATGCAAATATATGTGTTATCCTCTTAAAGCAGAATTTATACTGTCTCAAGTTTACATTGTATAAACTATGTAAATGTGAAACAAGTTAAAAATCATAAATTTAAATAACATTTACAGCTTAATAGCAATTTTAAAAAGATGGAAATGTTTGATGAAGATACATACACACACATCAGTAAATATGTATTTATTAAACATGACACCTAAAAATTATCTTTGCAACATCATAATGCTTTTGTTACAAACATCACGAGATATAAGGTATGAAACGTTAAAAATCATAAATTTAAATAAATTTTTTGGCTTAGTACCTACCAAATTTTTAAAGATGAAACTTTCGTTGCAAACATCACGAGGCATAATACACTGGGTTAGGAAACATAAATATATTAGTTTCCCATCAAACACGTAATTGAAACATCTCATGTCTAAAGGTGATAAATATGCATTCTGCAGCAAGAGTGTGTAAATATTCCGGAACACGGAATTCATTTATTTTGCATGCAAACGCCGCTGTAGAGGACTACTCATTCTCTACTTGAGTAACGTACGTATTTGATTTATGATAAAAATGCTTGGTTTATAAATGATCAAGTTTTAACATACGCACATATAAATAAATATATAAGCACATTTGGTAATTTTATTGAAGTCCAGAAAAAATACGCTACGTTTCTCAAGATAATACTGAAATATAATTAACGCGGTTCAAAATGTGAAATATTTTAACCATGGTTGCGCTTCGTATGAAGCTTTACAAATCAGTCAAAACGTTTGCAAATCGGTTGGCCGTTTCGAATTGTAAGGCTTCCTGCATGTACAGTTTAGACTTCCGAGCCACCGAAACAATGTTCTCTTCAAACCGATCTTGGAAAGGCAAACTGATGTGTGTGGGCTGACTTACTGGCAAATCGTTAGGACTGTTTGACTGTGGAAATCCCGCAATCTAATAGCCGCCCGTGCTGGCTCTGCTACCAAACTAGCATGGCGCAGCTTTTCAGCTGTGTATCCGGTCCACAGGTTTGCGTGCAATGCTCAAGATCGTTTCAGGTTGTATTATTTTCATTTAAAGGCATACTGAATATGATGAACCAAAAGTTCGATCACTGAATGTGTGGAGCTCGAGACAAAAATGTATAACGGTCACAATTTGGCCTGTCATTTCTAATTGAAGGTTATTCTCTATGAAGGGCCTTAACGGTCTGACAGGCACACAAAACCGGGATTTTAATTTTCCATGTTTCACAAAAAGTTGTAGGCGGATTAAACTTATATTAAAACATTCTCTAGATCTAGTCGCATTACTTGAAAAAGCTTCAGCAAATAACATTGTGTATTTCAGGAAAAATTTGTCTTGGGAGATTATATATTAAAACGGTACGAAATCTGAAATATTTCAGATAAGTAGTAGTGGTATTTCAGATAGAGTAATGGGGTTGGTCTTATTTTTTTCATTGTCAAAAATTACATTTAAAATCAGTATTTAATTAATGCATTTGAACATACATAGTCTTTCATTTTGACGATTTTTGTGGGCCATTTTGTAATGTAAAAGTAGGTTATTTTTCTTAAGGATCGTACCAAATTCTAATCAGCACCAGAGTAAACCATAACTGACTTATCAGTCAAATTTTGTGAAATTTCGTCAATAAGTTTTTCAGTTAGAGTGGATATAGTCAATTTTTGCGGGCCATTTTGCAAAAAAAAAATTCGCAGATTCTTTTATCCCAAATTGTGCCAAAATCCACTACTTATTAAATTTCTGCCTACTCTTAGAAACCACTGAAAGACGTTTGTAAATCCGTTAGGGAGTTCTCGAGTTACAAATTAGTCATGACGTACAGTTAGATTGAATCATGTTTTATATTCTCGTTATTTTGCACTTTGATGTGGGGTAATAAAACTTATATAAGCCGAATGCTCCCTAAACGGAGCCACATTATATGGAAAAACATCAATATTCATACCGTGGTTTAGGAGATATTTAAATTAGAAACGTGTAATATTCCCATGTATATATTACATTAATATATATTTGAAAAATTTTTATTTGTAGTATTTAATTATTGCTTGGAAAATTAATACTGCTGTTAATGGTAATAAATAAAATGTGTTGTATCAAATAAATGTCAAATTTATTGTATGATAACGCTGAATTCGAAATCACAAACACATACTCTCTTAACATTGAATTTGTACTTAGTTGCCTCCAGGAAGTACTCCTAAATCTTAGAATCCAGCTCTCAAAGCAACGACCACCATCCAGTGTTTTTGCTTTTTAGTGCTCTTAAGCATCTCCTTGTTAGTGCTTTTTAGTATCTCCTTTTTAGTGCTCTTTATCATTTCCTTTTTAGTGCTCTTCAGCATCATTTTTTTGTGCTCTTCAACATCTCCTTTTTAGTACTCTTCAGCATCGGCTTGTTAGTGCTCTTCAGCATCTCCTTTTTAGTGGTCTTTAGCACCTCCTTTTTAGTACTGTTCAGCATCTCCTTATTAGTGCTATTTAGTATCTCCTTTTTAGTGCTCTTTAGCATCTCATTTTTAGTGCTTTTTAACATCATCTTTCTAGTGATTTTCATCCTTTTTTTAGTGCCCTTCAGCATTTCCATTTTAGTGCTACTTCATCACAAAGTAACTGATAATTGTAACTGGTTTAGTAATTGTCTATATTTGGCAAACCTTAGTGTCAGCTGCGGAAGTCAATCACATCACTCAACACGCTTTAAATTTCTAAAAAAGATTAAACAATAAATCTAAGTTTAAGGAAGATAAAAACGTAACTGTATTCAAATTTATATATTTGTAAATTTATTATCACATTCCTAGTTACCACAGCGTTTCGCAAAATTGCGAATTGTGAATTATTCAATTTCGAAGAGAGAGTTAAAAAGTGCAATATGTAAAAGCGAAACAGGTCCCTGTATACTGGTTGCTGCAGAAGTAGCTCGATTCCACGTTGACATTGTATTTTTTCGCTGTATTAACTGTTTTAACTGCTACTGAGTTGTAACAGTTTTAGAAGTACTATGTTAACAATTTAAAAAAAAATTATCGCTATTTTTTCACTTTTTTTAATATAATTTAGTCATTATGATGTCAATTGTCTTCTGAAAATAAAGTGCAACTCTTATGCTGAATTTTTGCGCATTAATATATACATAATCTCTCTGCTTAAAAATAATCTTCTGAGATAACGCTATACATTAATACACATCGAAAATAACTTAATCCTATTATTGCCGAGAGTAGATATAATCCTCTGCCATTAGTAATAGTCATGTATCGATTTTTTTAAGTGGAAAAGCTTTTTAAGTAATATCATAGGATATGATACATTTATTCTCTTAAGCATTAGTAATTAGCTCTTTTGAAGCATAAAAATATATATCGTTTAGAACATAGTTTAATTTATTTTGTTTTTATTTTTAGACAAACAGGATTTCTAAGAAAGTCCCTCGCCACAATGGCAGTGGAAAGGACCATGAGTGTGCAGATTAGATATATGTATAGTAAAGTAGCAATACCCGATCGATTAAAAATGATTTCAGCGATTCCAGCGGAGAATTAAAATATATGATGTGGGCAGCACATGACTTTTGCTGCAGATTCAAATTCATTTTCTCTTTATTTCATTAATGATTCATTAAATTGAGTTTAATTGCATTAAATAACACCCATAATTAATTGAAATTACAGTAAATTTACACTCTTAATTCAGCTTTCATTTCCATTTGGTAACTGGACTTATTCTCAAAACCGGCGTAGTAAAATGTGAAAAAAATAAAATATCTCGAGAATGGCTAGCCCTAGGGTAATGGGGTTGGTCTTATTTTTTTCATTGTCAAAAATTACATTTAAAATCAGTATTTAATTAATGCATTTGAACATACATAGTCTTTCATTTTGACGATTTTTGTGGGCCATTTTGCAATGTAAAAGTAGGTTATTTTTCTTAAGGATCGTACCAAATTCTAATCAGCACCAGAGTAAACCATAACTGACTTATCAGTCAAATTTTGTGAAATTTCGTCAATAAGTTTTTCAGTTAGAGTGGATATAGTCAATTTTTGCGGGCCACTTTGCAAAAAAAAAATACGCAGATTCTTTTATCCCGAATTGTACCAAAATCCAATCAGCACCATGGTCACCCCCAAGGGACTCACCTACGAAATTGTATGAAATTCGGTTCGTTAGTTTTTGAGTTAGAGTTGATACATACATTGCACAGACAGACAGACACGCAGACACACACACAGACTTCAAGATAAAATAGTTTCTTCATATTCTAGAGGTCCCAAAACGTGTAGATCCGTCGAAAACTCGACTTTCGATTTTTGATATGATTCAAATACTTTATACGTTAACTCTTTATACGTTACTTGTACGACTCTTTATACGTTAACAGGTATTGCAGGGAAAGTAAAAATCTGATGTGGGCAGCACATGACTTTCTCTGCAGATTCAAATTAATTTTGTGATTTCTTATTTCATTATGCATTACAATGAGGTTAATTGCAGAAAATAACATGAATACCTTTTTGATATTATATCCAATTTGGCTTTTTATTGCATATTCGCTTGATGTTGCAACATAATTCACTTTAAATTCTTCAGGTATTCAAAACTCCAAAAACTAAAATATCTCGTAAATGCAGTTATAAAATCAACGACCCAACATCATGATTAAAGGTCATTTAGTAAAATCATCCTGCAAGACGTACATAGCTTAAAAAATCCAGAGCGCTTTAGAACATTGCTATACCTTTCATCAGTGGCTATACGAAACAGTAAATGTGGAATGCTTATATGTAGACCAAATCAGCAGACAAATTTGCATAAGTAAACACGGAATAATGGTAGTACAAGCAGGCTAATAAAATAAATCAATTGCAAATACAAATTTAGGGGTTATATCCAAGAGATTTACTTTAAACAAGTGGTAAATATTTTACAATGAAAATCCACAATTCAGAAATGCAGCCAAGCGCAATTACAATAAAATGATGTCACAGATAACTGTGAAGAGGTTTGACATGCATGGAGTCGAGAACGAGTCGCCAGGCGTAAATTAAAATTTGAACAGGATCAAAATTACAAATGGAAGCACGGTATATATAAATAAAAAATTATTAATAAAGAAGGATATTACGTGGGCTATTACAACGAATTAAAAGGAAGGTTTTTTTCAAAGACGGGCTGAAAGTTTTCTTTAACAACACATTGGGAAAGAGTCGTAGAAAATTTACCATCCATCACGAGCGTGTTCAGCTAATCGGATACCAGGAGTACTTTAGTACTACCTATGTAAAATGTATAGTCATTATCAGGAATTAACAGGGGTACAACGCACACCTCGGAATGGCTTTTAAAGTTATCAAAATCCACTAACCTATCGGTGCGAATACGATTGAATAAGGTAGTAATATTGGAGTGAGTGGGTTTGAAACCAATTGCATTTATTGAGGCTTTTATTAATCGCTACCTAACTCCGAGGACGCTCAAGTTACAAGGACATTCAAAATTCTTGTGCGAGATAAAGATATCACACACAATAATAAAAATAGCACGCAATAATTGTGTCAAAATCTGTCAAATGGTATAAATAATGTCAAATGCTTTTAATTAATAACTTAAACCATTAATTACTCGTTCTCGTGTATATTGTGCACTACTTTGACTTTTGGTCAACTATTTTATTAACATTTGATATTATCGCTCCATCCCATCTAAACTTCTATTTTTATGTCTACCGCAGGAGAAGATATGTAACAGCAGACAGTGGGAGCAGTTACGTAACAGCAGACCGCGGAGGTAGTTATGTATCAACACACCGCGGGCGTAGTTATATAACAGCAGACCGCGAACGTAGTTATGTAACAGCAGTCCGCGGATGTAATTAGACTATAACAGCAGACAGCGAGAGTAGTTATGTAACAGCAGACAGTGGAAGCAGTTATATAACAGCAGACCGCGGGGGGTAGTTACCTATCAGCAGGCTGCGGGCGTAGTTATATAACAGCAGACCGTGAACGCAGTTATGTAACAGCAGTCCGCGGATGTAATTATACTATAACAGCAGACAGCGAGAGTAGTTACGGAACAGCAGACTGCGGGTGTTGTGCAACAGCTGACCGAAAAGCTAGAGGTTAAAAACAGAATAACACTAAAGAAATAGACTTAATTACAAATAACTTATTTCAAAAATTGCTTAGTTATGCACAGCGTAATTTAAATCTATTACGTTCAGCACCTCAATAACTTTGTAAAAATATTCATGAATGTACACGTTAGGTCTATGTGTAGTAAAGTGACTTTTAAAAGTTAGATTTATGAACTCGACAACAAAGCGAAATAGGCAAAAAGAGCCAAAGATGAAGTTATAGAGCATTATCTAATTAGTAAGAATTGACAATAAAACTCTTAGAAACGGCTTTTATTAGACACAACGTGGTTATTAGTGAATTGCTTTCATATTCAGGAATGACACAATAAACAGCCTGTATATGAATAGAAATCTAGTGTAGAGTCTAAATAGAATGCTCTCCGTCAGAGACAATGAATATTTGGATTCCGCGGAAATAATATTACAGCGTACTTTAACAAACATGGCAGTTTTCACTATGTTAGGGGCTCTGATGATACAATTTTTCGGCAGGTATTTATTGCCTTCCATACACACAGTTTTTTCTTTCCTGGCTTCAAGTTCTACTAACTAGACAATGATCTACAACTTTGTTATTTGGTATTTTACTATTTTTCTGGCTTTATTTCCGAGTTCGTTATCCTGACATTTTACTTTCCCTGCAATACATTGTAGTATATAGAGAAAGTATCGGAATCGTACTGAAAATCGAAACTCGAGTTTTCGACGTATGCACACGTTTTGGGACCTCTAGAACACGAAAAAGCTACGTCTGTGTGTGTATCTGTCTGTCTGCGCAGATTTTGTATCCACTTTAACTGAAAAACTAATTGACTGAATTTTATAAAATTTGGTCCCTTGTGGATGACTCTGGTGCTGATTAGATTTTGGAACGATTCGGGATAAAAGAACCTGCCTCTTTTGCGAAATGGCCCGCAAAAAATGTCTATATCCGCTCTAGCTAAAAACAGTCCTATCTAGCTAAAAACAAATACACCAAATTTCACAAAATTTGGGGAATACGTCACGTGTGGGTTACCCTTGTGGTGATTAGATTTTGGTATGATTCGGGAAGAAAGAATCTGAATTTTTTTGCGAAATTACCCGCAAAGATTGTATGGAACCAGTCTGACTCAAAAACTTTATCACAAAATTTCGCAAAATCAACGACACGACATCATAGATAAAAGGTCATTTAATAAAATCATCCTACAAGACTTACATATAGCTTTAAAAATCCAGAGCGCTTTCGGGCATTACTGTACCCTTCCTTCATCAGTGGCTATACGAAGCAGTAAACGCGGAATGCTTATATGTAGACCAGATCAGGAGACAAATTTGCATAAATAAATACAAAATAATGGTAGTACAGGCAGGCTATTAAAATTAATCAATTCCAAATACAAATTTAGGGGTTATACCCAAGCGATTTAATTTAAACAAGTGGTAAATATTTTACAAAGAAAATACACAATTCAGAAATGCAGCCAAGCACAATTACAATAAAATGATGTAACAGATAACTGTGAAGAGGTTTGACATGCATAGGGTCGAAAACGAGTCATAGTCATTATCAGGCGTTAACAGGGAACAACGTACACCCCGGCATGGCTTTTAAAGTTAGCAATATCCCCTAACTTATCGATGCGAATACAATTGAATAAAGTAGTAATATTAGAGTGAGCTGGTTTGAATCCAAATTCATGGCAAAATTGAATAAGGGGTAGGAAATTCACTCAACCTGATACTAATCTTGCTGCTGTTATTGGGCGTCTGTCGTATAAATCCAGTTTTCCTTATCATCCTAAGATTTTCCGTCCCCTTAATCAATTTTGCCATGAATGTGCTTTCAAATCCACTCACTCTAATATTACCACATTATTCAATCGTATTCGCACAGATAAGTTAGGGGATATTAATAACTTTAAAATCCAGTCCGGGGTGAACGTTGTACTCCTGTTAATTCCTGACATTGATTATAAATTTTACATCGATAATACTAAACGTACTGCCGGTATCCGGTTAGCGGAACACGCTCGTGATGGATGGAAAACTTTCTACAGTTCTTGCCCAATGTGTTATTAAAGCTAACTTTCAGCTCGTCTTTGAAAACACCTTCCTTTTAATTTGTTGTAATAATCCACGTAATATCCTTCTTTATGAATCCTTATTTTATTTATATCTACTGTGATTCCATTTATAATTTTGATCCTGTTCAAATTTTAAGTTACGCCTGGGGATCTGTTCTCGACTCTATGCATGTCAAACCTCTTCACAGTTATCTGTGTCATTATTTTATTGTAATTATGCTTGGCTGCATTTATTAATTGTGTCTTTTCTTTGTAAAATATTTACCATTTGTTTAAATTAAATCTCTTGGGTATAACCCCTAAATTTGTATTTGTAATTGATTAATTTTAATAGCCTGTTTGCACTACCATTATTTTGTGTTTATTTATAAAATGTCTACCAAATGTCTACTAAATTTCGCAAAATTTGGTAGATAAGTTACATGTGGATTACCCTCCGGCCACACATATAGCTATAGTAAGTCTTTGTGTCTGTCGTGTGGTCTGGGTTTTTTTTCACATGTGGATTACCCTGGGGCTTATTTATATAGTAATGCCCGAAAGCGTAGGTATAGAGAGTAGAGGAGTAGGTAGGAGAGAGTAGGTATATTTTGATACGGTGCGGGATAATAAAATAACCTGTATTTTTTTTTTGTGTGTGAAATGGCCCACAAATCTAAAATATGCGATTTAAATAAAATACTATTTATGTGCTCAAATGTATCAAATGCTTGTTTTATAATTTTTAACGACAAAAAGATTAAGATCAACCTCATTACTCTCAGATGCACCATTCTCGAGATATGTAAATTTTTAATTTTGAAGAACTGAAGACATTTTTACTGTGCTTAAAAAAACTATTTAATGAAATATCTTAAAACTTAGTAGTTACATGCCATAATGATTATCCTGATGCTAATTAGATTTTTATTTTATTCGGAAAAGTTTAACCGACTCGATTTTGCGAAAGGGCCCACAAATATATTGAAAATCGGAAGTAAATGACTAAAATAGTTGAAATATATTAATAAAGTACTTGTTCTTCAGGTAAATTTTGACAACTGTTTGAATAAGATTGACCCCATGACCGTAGGATGCACCATTTACGAGATAATAATAAAGGTGGTATCATGTCTATTCTAAATTCAATTATAAAATCAATCGCACATCATAGATAAAAGGTAATTTAATAAAATCATCCTACAAGACGTACATAGCTTTAAAAATCCAAAGCGCTTTCGGGCATTACTATACCTTTCATCAGTGGTTTTACGAAACAGTAAAAGCGGAATGCTTATATGTAGACCATATCAGCAGACAAATTTGCATAAATAAACACAAAATAATGGTAGTACAAGCAGGCTATTAAAATTAATCAATTACAAATGCTAATTTAGGGGTTATACCGATTTAATATAAGATATTTTATAAGAGATTTAATTTCAACAAGTGGTACCATTCCTGACGTCGAAAAATTGACGTTGAAAAATTGAAAATTAAATAAATGAATTAAATTAATCCCTGTGTTAAATCCAGAGCAACGCCGGGTATATTTTCTAGTGATACATAAAATGAAAAACATTTTCTGCATTCAACAATAAACTTTACAGTAGTGAACATATTTTTAGTTCTACCTTTTGAAGTATCATTTTATTCTAGTGTCGTTACACGAAAACTTCAGATAATTTACATTTGGGATTTATCAAATTGCCTCGTTGAGTAAATACTTAGCAACGAACAAACCTATTTGGAATAAAACATTCTTTTCAGAGCAACCTATAAAATGAGGGAAAGGGAAGAAAAGTTCTTTTCTTGAGAAGGACAGCAACAACAAAACAATGTACAAGACGTACGAGACCAGAATTATTACTAACCTAAAATAAAGACTAAAAGAAACCCAAAAACAGTTTTGGAAATTGCAAATAAGTAAAGTAGGGGGAATTCAAGAAATGCATAAAGCAAAAGTAGGTACTTGAAGTTCTGAAAAGGGCACCATACCAGTAATAATTCCGTTTTCTTAAGCTCCATTCGGGTGCTATACTTCATAGCAACTGAACTCTCAGCAAATTATGCGTGTTTGTGATTTCCTTTGTACCCAGGTCGTTACTTTTAGTACTCCCAAGTGAGGCATTCATTTAAAGTTGAAGTCAGATTTAACGGCGCATATTGTGTTGTTCGTTTTGTACATCGTAAGAGCGCTTGGAAGAATCTTCAACTACTCCATTTTCTTCGTGTGAGCTGCGAACTTTATTTATATATTGTTTTCACAAATACAAATGTTCCAGCAGAATTGTGGAGATCTTATTTATTTGTTTCTTAGTTTTATTTTCGCTGGAATTGTGCTTATTCCCAAATGTAACACATTTACAAATGAAAACATATAGCGTGAAATAATTATATGTATGTAGTATAAGGTAAATGTATTTCTATTAAACAATTGTAATATATATGTAATTTTATTTTGACGCATTATTTCAAAATGGATTTTCTCAAACGTATTAAATCTGTAGCGTATACTCATAAAGACTTATTAAATGCTTTGATCTGGAGATGCCTTTAGCTCGATGCTATAATGCTGACCTACCACGCTTTTCCCCTGAAATTAAATCCCGGCACTGTCAAGACCGCTCTTTGCTTTCTTGTTACTTTAATGATCTCGGATGAGCAGAATGTATCCTAACATGCAGCCGTCTCTGAATTCTATAAAAATTGAGCGCAGGCTGCATGGGATCATTGGATTGTGTGCAGCTTCAGCTCTATATGTATGATATTTGAAGCTTGTTGCATACTAGGTTTGAAGTGTCGCTCTTCAAAGATTTGCCAAAGTGTAGTAAATAGCAAATTATCTGCATTTCATATATTTACTATTTTATATATCTAGCAAATAGCAAAACATCTACCTTTTCATATATGAGCTTTTTCATGAGTGCATTATAATTAATAAATGCAAAACCGGTCCATGACGGCGTTATTTAAAATGAGAGTGTAATGCTAAATGACACATATTCGATCGTAAGAAATCTTAACCTACATTAGTTTATGTACATAGTGTATGTTAAGGTCTTATATTAGTTTTGAATTAGTTGTATAAAGTATTTACTAAGTTGCTATGGCTGCCATCTGAAGTAGCAAAATTTTAAAATTTCTTCCCTTTGATACATTTTTTCAGATCCTCTATTTTTACCAAATTGACTTTCAGATAGCAATTGGCATATATGAGATAAGGACTGTGTATACAGAGCTATGAATGCGATAAAACCAAGGAGATGGGCTACATTTACAACAAGCCCTTAGAATGCTGAATCTGCTTCATTTGCAGTATTTCAAATTATGAAGATGTGCACAATTTGTAATACATTATTGATAGCCATGAAAGGCAACAACTGTTTTTATCTTATAATAAAAGTTAAATAGGGGACAAAATTAAGAACACATTTTTTAATTACGCTCTGGGCGTTTCAAGCATTATTCTTTTTAGTAATACTCTGATATTTTCATTATTTGTTGATAAATTGGTAACTAGTATAAAACTTGAGAAATACATGTACTGATTCTTATATTAGTATAATACAGTTGAAGACCCCTAGGCACTGAAGTTTTAACTGAAAAAAAAATGGATCCCTACCTCTTAAGCTATAATTGTATTTAAGGAGGCTACCACATTAAAAGCTTATATATTTCCAATCCCTACGAATTTAAACTCTAAAACATGCCCAATATTAATGTATATTAATTTAAAACTCTATAGTAAAATATACTAATTTAAAATTTCGTTAAATATTCTGTATTTCTAAATTATGCAAATTACGGTACCAAAGGTGTTAGACCTTGTGTAAATCACATACGCCGTTAATACTCAACAACATAAAGTAACTCAATAAGTAACTCAACAAGTAACTGAACAACATAAAGTATTAAATTTCACAGTTTTTTCCTCAATTCCACTTTTAAATATGATTCCTATTGTTAGTTTAACTCGATAATGTTTAAAACCAGTTTTATCCTTGCTTCAATTAATCATAAGAATACATCCATTTTTCTAAACAATTCACATAATAACTTGCTCATCGATAATAATATCTAATTATGAATTGATTGCATTTATAGCTTCATCAATATAGCCCATTAATTCGTATATTTATTTAAGGTCAAAGAGTATTACTCTCTTTTCTTATTCCTTGTTTAAGATTTCAGTAAATAGCCCGTGGAGGAAATAGTAAAAATGATACTTTTTAATCTGGCCCATCATCTGCAGAGCTTTTCTTTAAATACATCTCTCTGCTAACGCACACATCAACTTTTTCAAGAGTAATTAGATACTTCAATGTAACGAAATTTCAGTTTCCCTTTGCCTGTGTTTTCGTGTACCCTCCCTGTCTTTAAATCTAACCTCACCCGCCCGTAGCGGGGCCGAGCAGATGATTTATAAGTTTTCCCTTCAAATTTAATTGCTGGGTTTTCTTCTCATAGAAATGAATAATCTATCTTCGCGGAAAAAAATATTTATCAATCTGTGACTGGTCGATTTTGCTCTCGGCTCGGATCCAAATTCATACGGACTCTAAAAGCTTATGGGATACTACGATTTCGAGCCTGAGCTGCAAGTTTGACTGTAAAATTAATTCGCTTTCAAAAAACAAATATATATATATATATATATAAACACTTAAAATGTCATATAGTACTAGGATGCCTCTTGTGACCTGAAACTAGAACGAAGCATGGTACTATCTAGCTGCATGTTTAATAAATGAGCCATTTATTTCATGAACGTAAAAAATCTCTAAATACTAAATAAAAGAAATATTCAAATAGAATACAATTGGAAATTTTTAAGGATTTTCTTGGATTTTCAAACAGACGCCTTTCTTTTAACGATTTTTTTAAAGCTATCGAAATTGAAAGCAGGGTCAAATATCAGTCCTTCCAGTGTTTGGGTAAATTCGTTGGGACCAATGTCAACCATTGCTTTATCCAAAATAATCCCTTGATGGTTACTGATAGTATTTGCTAAAGTTAACGGTGCTTGTTTATATGGATACAATTTTTGCTGTTATTTGTAAAAGGGATTGCGCAATCAGTATGTCATTATTTTGCTCGAAAATGTTCTTACTTGTTTTTCAACCATTCCCGAACAAACAACTTACCACCACTATATTGCTTGTATTACCTGCTAGGGCTATTAAAAAAATTATTTACAGTAAAATGCATAATTTCTACCTTTAAAATTATTTTTATATCGTATTTTCTTAAAACAATGTTAATTGTGTTGAGAATTTTGGCACAAAAAGAAAATTCTGTTTCGCGTGTGAAATTTTTTAAATTCATATTTTCTATAGACTTAATATTATCCAACCTCCGGCGTCTGAAGGCTCAGTACATGGTTCGAAATTTAAAATCTCGCCTTCATCATAATCTACAACATGATTAGTTCAAGATATATAAAATTTTTATTCGAATCTGTTGGATTTTAATATGTCAAAGAAACATTTTCACACAATCAAGATTTGAGTCGGGGCTAAGTAGGCTACACTCAACCCATTAGTATGTGTTATACTGCATATATAAAGTAAATATAGAAATTTTGCAATTAAATAATAGTTGACCATACTGCAAGGAAAATGTTACATAGAATACTCAAGAAAATAGTTCTTTGGGAAATTATGATGTATGTGTATTGCATCTTAAGAAAACGTATCATACCAGTATATTTCATTCCCTAATAATTCAACTCTCCTGATATATAGAGAATTTTTTCTTATTCTTACAACTACCATTGCCAATTATCGCAAATAATTCTCCTTGTATCAGATACGTTTTCTGAGACGCTTACGGTAGTTTACAATTTCTTAGTGCACCTCTTCTGTATATAACATGCATATTATATATAAATACATATATATATATATATATATATATATATATATATATATATATATATATATATATATATATATATTTATTTTTTTATTTTTACATAATTCTTATTATTACATTTCAAATATATATACATATATATATATAATAAAAAGGCTTGAATGTCCAATGAAAGAAAAGTGAAAAGCTGTAACACGAAAAACCTGACTTTCTAACAAGCTTACAATATAAAAGTATAAAACAACAAATCTTCAAGCAAATGGAAAAAACAATTACAAATTTCGATTCATCAAGTCTAAGAAAAGTATCAAGAAACAAAGGTGTGGAATCAATAAATTGCAATATATATATATATATATATATATATATATATATATATATATATATATATGCATATATAGGCATATAGTAATAAAATTATAATGTGAAATCCCAATGATAGTGCATATAAGCAATATAACACATATACATATATATATATATATATATATATATATATATATATATATATACACACAGGGTGTACCAAAAACATTGACCTCGGCCTTCATTCCTTAAATATTGATCTTAGACATATATAATAAATTACAAAGCTGCGTAAAAAAAGGTACGGGATTTTATGAAATTGATTAAAATTTTCAAGGAAATTAAATTTTAAGAAATACAAATTTTAAATTTTTATACTGCCCCCGCACAAAAACATTTCCAATGAGTAAAATATGCCCCATATACTAATTAGAGGATGTACAAAATTTCAGCATTTTTCCATAAAAAGTCCCAGAGATATGAAAAGACAAAAATGCTGACTTAAACCACTTTCCGATGCATCAACATGGGTTCTCAGAGGGGAAAATTCATGTCAGCAGATCGCGTTTCAGGGGTCATACTCAAATTACGAAAGAAAACAATGATTACATAAATAAATAATAATTTTACTATTTATAGGCACAAAAGTATCTACACTTTATAGAAATAATAACTTTACACAAAGATTACAAAACTTATTCAAAATGTTTTCCATCCATGCCAAAGGTCCATTAAAGAAAAGAAGCAGATATTATTTGCCTATAATGCATTTCTGCGTTTCGTCATTTGCACTCTTGCTGTAAACATTTACATTTTGTTTAAACATATATCTGGGAAATTTTATGATAAAATGCTGAAATTGTGTACATCACCTTATTAGTGTATAGGGCACATTTTACCCATTGGAAATGTTTTTGTACGGGTGCCGTATAAAAATTTAAATTTTGTATTTCTTTAAATTTAATTCCCTGAAAAATTTTATCGATTTCATAAAATTCTGTGCATTTTTTTACGCAAATTTGTAATTTATTATATATGTCTAAGATCAGTAATTAAGGAATAAAAGCCGAGGTCAATGTTTTTGGGACACCCTGTATATATATATATATATATATATATATATATATATATATATATATATATTATAATTATTTATTAATTATATAAATAAATAAAAATGAAAAATAATAAAATAAGATAAAAAAAAAATTAAAAAATTGAAAAAATCGGAAATTGAGATACATTAATATTAATGTTTTGAATTTTATTTTGCTAGAAATTTGTAATTTTAGCCAGTTTGAAACTACGATTTGAGAGTCCTTAAAATGGTGTATAGTGGCATTCTAGTTTATCCATTTCTTCTATGAATCACTTGTTTAGTAAGAATTTTCATCTTTGCTTCATGTTCATATTCTGAATTGCTTATACCGGTAATTGTCCTGTCTCCTGCTTTGACTCTCTGGACGGGTCTGGGAGTGTTGCTGTGAACGTTCGTACTGCTTCCGTCGTTGTATTTCGACATGCTCATTCCGGTGCTTCTAGATAATTCATTCTGCTGAGGTTGATCGCGTATACACATGGTGAAAGAAGAAGGGTTCATGCCACATGGTAATACAAATTTCCATAATGCTTCTTATCTTCAATTTTTTATCTTTTGATGTCTGTAGTCTGAGTTTGAGTATTTATAGTAATGTGTTATTGCTCAATCTGAAACAGGCATTTTATAGGGTTAATTGGAATAAAATACTCAGACCTGAAGATGAATTTAATTCTAATTAATCATCGAATTTGGACCGGTGCTGTTCTTTCCTCTTATCGGCAATATGGCCATGGTTTTGCATCTATGGTGATGTTAATATTACTTGAATTTTTTTATTATTACATTTTTCTAATATATATATATATATATATATATATATATATGTATATATATTAGAAAAAAGTAATAATAAAAAAATTCAAGTAATATTAACATCACTATAGAAGAAAAATCACGGCTAAAATGCCGATAAGAGAAAAGAACTGCACCAGCCCAAATACCTGTTTCAAATTGAGCAATAGTACATTGCTATAAATACTCAAACTCATACTACAGGCATCATATATATATATATATATATATATATATATATATATATATATATATATATATAATTTTAAAAATCTAATGTTGGAACAGGGAAAAGTTGCAACTCAAATAACCGTAACTTTAAAATATGCCTTACACAGGGTGTCCCACAACGATTGAAACGGGCTTTAATTCATTACCTGTTGGAGAGTTGGAGATTTTTTCAGATTTTTTCCTTTATCATAATACATTTGATTTTAAAGACAGAAATGCGGTTTTTAATGACCTTGTTGCATTAACTTCTGATTGACCAAATTTACCTAAGGGGGTCGTATAAAAATTTAAAAAGTGTAACTTTTTGAAAATTAATGGGAGGACTATATCATTAAATTAGTCGTATTTCCTACTTTTCTTTCAACATTTTTGCAATTTGCATTGCCCACTTATCTGCAACAGCTAAATAATTCAATAGCGTCTCAATCTTTTGGGGACATCCTGTATACAGTATATACAAAAGTCAATAAAAGGGTATTGTATCTATGCATCGGGTATCAAGTATGTATCTATGCATCGGGGTTTATAATTGCGGCAGTAAAAAAATCAATATTCATTATTTGACAATCTTATAATTGGGCATTACGACATACGATCTGATGGTATATGTAGTAGTGCATTTCATTTATTAGCACACGAGCCTCCTTTTTAGAATGAGTCCTCTTCAGGTGTCCTGCATTTATGCATGAGCCTTTTTTAGCATAGGGCTTTTGTGTATCTATGTGTGAGCCTCCTTTAGGATGAGGTTTTTATGTATCTAAACGTTGGGGTTTATTAACAGGAGGCTCCTCTAAATATACAGTATCAATAGATGAATCTTCTTTAGCATGAATCCCTTTCAGGCCATATATATCTCTAGGAAATTTATCTCTAACAAATATATCTCCAAGAAAAACAGTTCATAGTTAAATCGAACAAAATTCCGTTCCAATCAATTTACTGTAGTGTTATTATTTTTTTTTTCAAAGCGACTGTGCTACTGGAACGCCTTCATATTTTCCAACTTTCTCTTTCGAAAATCCGAAACGAATTAAAAAAAGATGATTTTACTAAAATTTTGACAAAAATAGTCATTGTATATACAATTTTTTTTATTTAGATGCGCATAGCATAATTCACAGAAATATAACACGTGTTGTTTACGAGATATTATTCTGGTAATTCAGGAGATCGTTATGATCTAAAATAAAAAAAATCGTAATAAATGAAATATGTTCACTATTATCAAACCGGTTGACGATAAATATTTGCAACCGGAAATAGATGGACAATGGTTAGTATCATAAGCTGTTCCGATATATTAACAATTTAATTTTTTTCTCATGGAGTGCAAAATTTCTCTAAATAATCAAGCGAATTATATGAAATTTGGAAGCTTATTTTAATCGGGTATAACAAAGTTCAATTGATTTTCAGCGACATCATAAGATACGGAAGCGTTTTTCCATAATATCGAAATTTAATAATTTGTAGGTTAAGCCATGTCCTAGGAACATCATATTTTTCATTATTGAACATCATATTGAACATACATTTTATTATTGAACATCATATTTTTTATTTGAACAAATTTTATACTTTTCGAAATGGCAAATATAGGAATTATTTTGTACTTATTTTTAGTGCTGTCCAGTTTTACCTTGGAATAATTTTTTTTTTTGTAATTTATATCCTAAGATTAAATCGCAACATCATATTAATAAAACCTATAAAATATTCCTCAATAAATATTACCGGTTCTTCGCTTTATTAGATGAAACTCATAAAAAACCCCGAAAATCCAGACAGACATTCATATCCAATTTCTTTTCATAAGGTTACCTTTTCTGAGAAACGAAATCTCATTTTCAAATACAAATGTCCACTAATATGACTCTTTTCGCTTGTTAAGTTACCGCTCGGGTTGACGCTAGGTAATCTTCTCGAGCGGGATTTTTTATTCCCTCTCTCTGTTTTATTTTATTTCGTATTTTTTCTTTTTTCCTAGATTTCACTTACAAGAATTTCGCGTTGTATTCCGCCGAATCCCGCTGTGCGCAATAGGATGGTGTGACGTCACATCTCAGGGGCGTGGCCATCAAGCTGTTCGGGTGGAAACACAACAAAAGATGGCCTCAACACGGTGACAGCTAAAAGAGGATAAAATAGATTTAAAAAAATATGAAGGGAGATAGAAAAATAGCAGAAATAAAATAAAAAGCGAGAGAAAAGAGAGATTCTAAACCGGCCGCCGGCCACTAATGTCAAGAGTGAAAAAGTCTTGTCTGAACGAACTTGAAAAAAACAAATTTCAGGAAGACTTTTACGGTCCAGTACGCCTTAATGTAGACAAAGGAGAGTAAAGTCACTGTGAATGATATTTCGTCTGAAAGCTTTCATATTCTGTAATTATTAAATTCCATTCTTTATTCTTTTACTATCCTGACTCAATTTATTACGCCCAAATGGACCTTTTAAAGAATGAGAAAAGTACAAATGCAATAAATTATCCATTTTTAAGAGAGTGGATGATTAAATGTGAAGCACGAGCTATTATTTTGAATGGTTTGTGTTTACCAGTGGAAATATGTCCTTAGTACAAATCATATTTGAAACTTTTTTTAATTAAAACTCGTTATTGAGGCAAAGCGAGTTCTGAGTGTAGTTTCCTTAACACAAACTCAAATTTGATTGAATGTGAAAGTTTCTATGACACAGTGAAACTCAACTGATCCGTATAAAGTTTTGTATATAATTTGAACTAATAATGTTTTAGGCCATTACGATACCCAAATTTTAAATTTCGATCTATGTTCTGGGACGTATGAGGTCAAAGGTAAGATAATGTTAAGTCTAAGGAGAAAGATAAATTTCAAAAATTCGCGTGATAGACAGAATATTATATTATACTCGCACAATTGTGCAAGTTACTTGGCTATCTTGTACATTTATTATTTAATATTTAATATTTTGAGTTTCTACCCTTTCATGAAATGAACATCTCAATTATTAACCAGGTAGCTAAATACCCTGATTCGCTTCAGTTTCGGATCGCGAGAGATAACCTAGTTCGATTTTCAAATTCAATAGCTGAATGGGAAGAGCATTAGTTTATCAAAATGAAGATCCACGGTAGGAGCCCGTTTGGAAATCTAGGCTTTTTACAATAGTGCCCCACCAAATTCACCTTTGCAGGCTATTGCTATGATGTTGAAAATCTGACCCTAGTATGAATAGCACGGATTCGGTGGACTTTGGAATATTGAGAACCGATTTCAAATCGGGAGTAGCAAACGACAAGGTTGGCAGTTAGCATAAAAATAATATGATGTCAAATTGTCAAGTTTCACGCCAATCTGACATTCGATGTAGGAGAATGCAGAGTCCATTTTAACCATAAGAGCTTGCATTTCGTCCCAGTAACTCAAATGAAAGAGCCTCGGTTTTCTAGTTTGAAGATTCACGGTTCGAGTCCAGGATGGGACAGGAAGGATCTTAACAGCTTGTTAAATAACGAAGGAGGCATCATTCAACCCGTATATAAAAAACTGTAAGATATATAATGTTTTGCCAGGAGTTATCAAATCGCCTCATACGCATCCCGAGATCGACTAAAATGCCTGAGATGCATAGGAAATACAGATTATTCTCCAATATTGGAGGCTTTAACTACATCCGACATCCCTTAACGAATGCCGTTCTTATATTGGCTATAACTCAGGTCAATAACATCGAAAACCTGTCGCTACAATGACATGAAGACTGACAGCAATTTCGAAGACAGTCCTTTAATTTTGAAAACCTGTGCGGAATAAATGGCAAAACGATAAACAGATCCATTCAATATAAAAATAAGATAATAATTGTCTGATCATTTGCAGTAATGTGTGTTAAGATTTATAGTTCTTTATATAAGGCCTTTTATATGATGTTTAAGGTTCTTGTAAGATTCATAGGAATAATTAATAAATTTGGTGATGTGTCTGGCATACAAGCTGTTAAAGATTAAAAATTGAAAAGAAATGCTTCTATCGATTCCTTCAGTTTTTTTATATAACATTATACTATTGTGTCAACAACTGCACTATGGTTAGGTGCAAGGTAACTATTTGTCTCTTATGTTTTTAAAACTGCATCAAAATGATAAATGGTATTTGCAAGCTAGAGAGCATTGAGAGCATTTTCATTTGAGAGCTTATCTGTATTAATATGGGAAAATAAATAAATTTGTAATTAATGCAATTACAGAGCATTAAATATTGTTATTGAATGCTCTAGTATTGACGTAATAAACAAGTATACAAAAGTATTGTAGATTTATTTAAGGTATAATTATAGAGGATTTTGCTTGAAAATAATTAAGAGATGATTCGTTTTATATATTACATCAGTTATTTAAGATCGTCTAAATACGCTGAAGAAACACATTTTGAAATATAATTTAATGCTAGTTTTATTTTAAAATACTATATTGACATTGCGTATAATGTATAAGAAAATCATTTATACAATACTTATCCTTCTGTCCATCAGCACGCTTTGGAAAATTTGTGGGCAATTTTGGCGACAAGTAGACAAATTTGGCGATACATTTGGCGTACTATCACCAGCTTGACGAAATAGCACAAAACGGGTAATATTGCCAAGTTAACTATAATTAAATATTTCTGAACATCAAATATAATTTCTCATATAACCCCTGCTACTCTGTGGTAATAGTACATAAGTTATCATAGAATATGTTGCATCTAGTTGAAGCATAAACATGTATATTTTTTAGCTGTGAATGATTTAAAGCTTTATTGATTCTCTTATATAGTAACTGTTCTATTAATGAATTTTCAAAACTAAGGGAATATAAATGAAACTATTTTAATCCTTAAAAGTATGCAAGAAGCACAAACACTTATTAACATAATCATTTCAAACAATTTTAAATAAGTGACTGATGTTAAAAATATCACTGTTACGAATGAATAATTTCATCTTAATATCCATTTAATGATAAGACGGAGTTTCAGTTTTAAATGTAATTACTCTTATCCTCTGAAAAAGAATTATCCCTCTAAGAATATATTACAATAAAGTAGGAAGTTACAACCAAACTAACTCAAATGCTACTTTTGTAGAGAAGCCTTCTTATCTCACCGTTACACAGTTCGCAGACTCGTAGATAATCAATTTACAGTCCCTGAGTTACAGAACATGTTACTCAACTTTTCAAGCACTATTGCCCTTTTGTCCAAAGGGATACACTTATGCTTCCCTTGATACCGAGCGGCCGGAAATTCCGCTTCCACTATTTCAGCTGAATGAGCAAAGGGTATTCATATTAGAAGGCGCATAATAAAAATAATGTAGTGCAGCTATTAACGCTTTATAATTTTCTTATCATTATGTTACCGATTAAAAAGTGACTAATGTGATGCTAGGAATACTTTCCATTACTTTGTGTTTTAAAAATGTGAAACGAATAACTAATGTGGTTGCAGTTAATTCTTTAAATGAATACTTAACCAGTAAAGTTCAAGGACTGAAGAAGGATATATCTTTTAAGGATAAAATTTTGCTGTGATTGCATTCTTTATCCCAAGTAGCATGCCAACGTTGGTCCGATATTGAATCAATATTGCATATTTTGTCGTTTCATTAAAATAATTCCTTTGTAACGCCAATATCAAATACATTCGTCGCCACTATTGGCTAGATATTGACAGTACAATATTACGTCAATATTTGTGTTATATTGAAAATATTCCCAATATTTGAAATATATGGCAACCAATGCTAGCTACATATTGGGTACATATTGACATGCCAATATTGGCTCTAAATGGTCAGCCAATAATGAGTCTAAATGGTCAGCCAATATTGGCTCTAAATGGTCAGCCAATATAGGCAATAATGTAAAAATGCCGCATCTGTATATTGACATAATATGGGTTAACATTAACTGTCAATATTGGCATGTTACTGAAAATCCAATTGAATTAGTTGACATTTTTATTAAAAAATTTTTATATAGTATACCAGGGGCCTCGTCACTACTCCCTACGTTCTCCAACCCGGGAGATTTCTTCATAATTTTCAAACTATAAGATTAATTAAGGATTATGAATAACAATTGTTAATTCATTGCAATTGTTATAATCATGGAAAAATATATGAATCTAACTTTTTAAACATCTTAACTTTCAGAGTAACGGATAACCACAAAATTGGTTTATATTTGAAAGTCACTTTTGATATAATGTATGTGGTTGGTGTTGAGTTTGGAGAATTTCGTCCAAAATCCGTTCTTGTAATATGGTTGCAAATTATAAGCTCCATCTGCCCTGTCACTGAACCTATTTCTAAGTTCAAATGTACTAACCAAGGGTGTAGTTTAGCCTATAAATCAAATTTAAGTCCATCTTGAACATATAACAGAGAATTGTAATCATCCGTTCTTGATGTTCGTATTATGAAAATGGTTCTACCTTCTGAATTTCTGTTTTTCGTAAACCTTTTTCTGTTTCTTTTGCCTCCTCATGCTTATTCCAATCATTCTATTCAGCAAATGTTTTCAGCGTTTTATACTCAGCGTGCTTTAAACGTATGCTCTTGTTTTCAGTCACATAATTGGGAAATTGACTATCCCAAATCCTTGGCTATTTTTAGAGATTAAGATCCTACCTTTATTGCCAAAACGATGAACAAATTCAAGTCAATAACCAAAACTGGGTTTTAACCAACTGCGGGCATGAATTATTCCCTTGTAACTATATCACTTTACCTTTTTGTCTTTTCTGTTAGCTATAAAGTTGCCAATATTCTTCCTCATTTCAATTTTAGACACACATTAATACTACTCAATAAAATTCAATGTTCGGCATTTAAACACTCCATTTCTGTATTGAATCGTTGGAGTGCTTATCGCATCCCATGCGAATGTGGTCTTGGATATGTTTGTTAAATAAAAAGGCTCTTAAATTTCGTATTAATGTACGCATGAGTTATGTTTTTGAACAACAGGTATCCAACTCTTCGATTGCCGACCATTCTTCGGAATCTTATCATGTGTTCACTTTTCGGAAGTCAAAATAATATGTTCTCCTAATTCTATATTTTAATTGAACTTTCTGGAAAATTTATTTACTATTTCTCAATATAACTCTATTGTTAGCGATCACTGTACCTTCTCCCCTTTCGTCTGGAAATATCTGGTATATTTTTTCCCATTCTGGTCGTGTTACTTCTTATTTCGTTTATTTGTCTACCTTTTTCGAGTTTTAGTTATTTTTCCCGTTATTTTTTGACGAAGTTAGCTCATATAGCTTCCGAAACCAGTTGGTTCCTTTGTACTTGAATTTATTTTACTCTCTTTGTTCTAATCCCGTCTTTTCCAATTTATTTCTACCTATATTTATAGCTAGCTTAAATGTAAAGTTTCCTTCTTTGCAGCTTTTTGTAAGTTTTCTTTCTATTCTTCTGTTTTCTTTCTATTCTTCTGTTTTTATTCATTCTGCTATCCATTCTCCTACTGCCTTATTTTCTTCTTTTCGTATTCATTTATTCCTGCTAGTCGATTTGGGTTTTTTCCCCTTTTCATTTCTTTCCGCTGTGTTGGGAACTTCATTTCTCTTATCTTTAATCAAGTGTGCAATCCTTAGTTACCGACTTTACTTGAGTACGGGAGGTCGCGCTTCTTGTCAGCCTTGAAGAAAAAGGCTGTTACTTGCCTTTAAAACTAGTAGTTCAGTTCTTTTATACGTCGGGGGTATTTATTTGATGAAGTTTTCGTTTATTATGCTTTTTTTGCAGCAATTTAAGGTGGATTCTTTGCTTTTGATTGTGATAAAGCAAGTAAAAATGATAATAAAAAATAAACTAATCATTATTTTCTGTTAATATGTGTTTTTCTTTCGTTTTCCCCCAAAATAACATAGGACCTATGTAGGCAGGCAGCTTGGGGGGAAAAATTGAACCTGAAAGGATTAAAGGTGATAATGAAGGTTTTGGCAAAAAAGCTCACATTTATTTGACGAATGAGATCACAAAATAATTTAAGAATTAAATTATGGCAGAATTGAAATTATAAACAGGACGCAAAATAAATCACTTATCTTGTTTTTCAACGAAATGGGCTACACCTACAAAAGTTACAAGTAAGTGCAGCAAAGTGGTCATTAGCTATGCGATGATAGTGATATCATTACCTCTATATATGCTGAATTAGGACGTTCACACTTCTAATTCTTGGAAATAAGTGCGAAACAGAAAAACTATCAATGACCAATTTGCTGAGTTCGTTTAACACTTGAATAAATATAGTACCTGTCACATTCAATTTACAGCAATTTAGGACTCTACCGTTAGCTGTGATTTACTCGAGTAAGAAAATAAAAAATTCAACCATTATCTTATTATCTTCCGGTTCTGTAGCTAATAGTAATAGAGAGTTTCGTTAGGATTGAATGCAGTTCAGAATCAGTATTTACTGGCTTAAGGTGCAAAGTGTTACAAAAAATTACTTTTCCAGTACTCATCTACGAAAACATTTAGTAGTACACTTTAATTGTTTGCGTATTATATAATGTAAGACTAAAAGTTTTTGCATTTGTCAATTGCGTGTTGCTGATAAAAACATCATCTCAGTTAAATTCTTAGCATATGAAATATGACTAGCAACATATTTTTATCATATTCCACCCTTGCTTCACCTTTTCACCTTTGCAATATTTCCCCAACATTCTTCTCGATTGAGTAACTTATTATCTCAAATATTTATTGCATGTTGGGCAGTTAAATATAATATTATGAGTTTATGAAATAAATAATCTCAAAGAAAATTATGTTTGTATCAGCCGTCCGCTGTATATGCGTGCCATCACTTCAGAAATCGGTTTTTAAAATTTTTAATTTTTTTAACATTCGCCAGCTTTGACCTGCCGCTGCGCAGTCATAATGGGTCCCATGAGTGGTTTGCGCCCGAGCAGGGTCAGTTTGAAAGGTGAGAAAAGGGAGCTGAGTATGCAAGTGAAAATTACATTATAACGGATCAACAGGGGCAAAGATTGATCAAAACGTAGTTTGGGAGGCGGATTGCTAAAATTAGAGAGGCCCAAGAGGGATAAACGCTAAATTGTTATTATCAGGGGGTTGGGGTATGGAAAGACCAATTTCAACTTTTAGCTTCCAAAAGGTAGTAACTTTGTCAGGATCCGCTGAAAAACAGTAGAGGTAATAATTGCAACTACGGTACATGCAATCCAATTCAAAATATTTTTTCACGGAATATATATAAAGAAGAAATAATTGAATGTCAAAGAATGATGAAAAGAATTGAAGGAAATCTGAATCGCTTGTTTAAATTTCACGAAAACGGAAAACCTCTAAATTTAACCAACTTCATATTCAGGCATTGTTTGGAAAATCATTCTTTAAAATTATTGGTTCGGTAGACGCTAATAATAAGGCTAAAATATATATTATTTTTTTATTACGACTGTAGCCTGTGACTTCTTACATATTTAGCTTTCATTTAAAAAACTGTTAAGATGTTAAAATAAGAACTAGCGTACTTTATAGTATTAGGAGAAGTGCAGTTTTCATGTATTTTCTTGGATACTTTTGTAAATAATTAAAAATCGAATATATTTTTATGAATTTTTGAATGTTTCAGGCAAAATCTCAAATCATATCTCATTTAAAAAGAAGAAAATGACCGAAGTCCTAAGCCAAAAGCTAGTTTTCTAAACCGCAGGATGTACTGACATATATACAAGGCTGGGCCGAAATTAGTAGGATATATGGAATAAACGTGTCAGTATGCGTATTTTTAAGTATCAAAAGATGAGTATACAATAACTAAAATGATTAAAACAATGGCAATTTAGGAACTGAAAACTCTTTTATAGATATGTTTTAACGGCAACATTTATAATCTTAAAATTTACATTGTATAATAATGTAAATCCTAGTGAACTATTTACAAAAATATATAACAGGAAATATTTACAGAAAATTTTAGTGAGGATTATTTATATAAGTTTGTGTACCATAAATTTACAGTGAATTTTAGTAGATATTATTTACAGAAAATTTTACTGAAAATTATTTACATATATTTTTAGTAGTACGAATTATTTAAAGAATTTTAGTAGAAATTATTTACAGAAAATTTATTAGAAATATTTGAATAGAGAGATGTGAAAAAATGCTATTTTAAAAGCTATATAATCCTAAGCTGGTTATCGGAAAATGTAGAATATGAAACAAGGTTTAATTTAAACTAACAGAATACACTTTTATGACTGCAAAGAGCTTCGATATTGCAGAAGCTTCTAGCCTACTGCTAAACCTTTCCGCATTGATTTATTGCAAACAGTAATCGTAACAGCTGTTTTCAATAACACTTGGTCCTGAGAGAATTGGCAACGGTTCCTTTCGCAAGTTAATGGAGAAACACACATAAAATCTAACTCGCTTTAAAAATATCGTTCAGCATTTAATCTAAACTTTTGTCAATGCTGAATAAATTAATAGTTTTATCATTTTATTACCCCTTGCGATATTTATTATTGCGCAATATTTATTATTGCACAATATTTATTATTGCTAATATTTCATAAACAATTTTTATTTGTAATCAAATAATTTAATTTAAAAGCCCAAAATTTAATTTCTTTCAAATTTCGATTTATTTAAATATTAGTGCAATATTCATACGTAACTTCAGGTTAATCAATTAGGCTATTTAATCTCATGATATTTAATATATTTTATATCCCATGTTATATTAAGCATTTAATAAGTTTAATCCCAAGTAAATATTGAAATTTATCACAATAAATAGAACTGCTGCTTGTGAGAATAAAGCATTCAATGCTTCGTTAAGGAAAGCAGGCATAGGATAATTAGATGACTACAATTGTATGGAGGACGTTTCATAGCCCTCTTCACCAGGCCAAAAAACAGTGTATTTTTTTTGCAACTGTTAACGAAGAACTGTTTGTTCTTGCTTAGCGGTTGCACAGAAAATATACAGTTTTTTGGCCTGGTAAAGATGACTATAAAACGCCCTCGAAACAATTTTATTACCTAATCATCACATACCTGCTTTTTTAATGAAGCATTGAATGTTTCGTGGAAATTTGTATGTGGAATGAAACTCATACTTTATAAGCACAGCATGAACGTATTCAGCATAATTATGAATGAAATGTACTGCATGGAGTAGAAATAATGCTTTACTGAATTACAGTATTGGAACAGTCGCAATATTTTCCGCACAAATCAAATGGGCATTCTACCTATGAGCCAAACTATATACATTTTTATAAATACCTTTTCTGCATTCCCATCTAGACAATATAAGCAGTATACCACCCGAATTTGGTCCAAATTGCTTCAGCTGTTTTCGAAATTACGAAGGGTCAACGATTTTGACAAAATCCGTTTTATAGATAAACTATATCTAATTTTTGGAATTTATTTTCTATGTTCACAACTGAATATATGAAACTCGACACCAAATTCGGTACAAATCGTTTCAGAAGTTTTCAAAATTACAAAGGGCCAACGATCTTACATCCACCCACCCACACATAGGCTGGCAAAAGTCACATTTGAAAATCTACATTTATGGCGAAAACTCAACTTGTAATCAAATAAAGATCATCATACTTATACTACATAGCATAAAAAAATAAGTTTACTTAATCGGTCAAGCATATCTATCAAGAAAATTGGTACAAATCAGTCACTAACCCCATGCATTTTCCCCTAGCTCATCACGAAGGAAAGTAAAAACGGTATTTAATTAATTTAATATATATTTCCTAAATTTTCAAAGAATCCGAAAACAAACACTTCTTATTTCAGTGGCTGTAGGACGACTAGCACGGATTCGGTGGACTCTGGTATATTGAGCAACGATTTCCTATCTGGTGATAAAAGGAAGAAAGCTAATCTGAAGGATAAAAGCTAAGCAGGAAGAAAGCTAATCTGAAGGATAAAAATAGCAGCAGGGCAGGAGATTAACCTGAGGTAAAAATAGCAGGAGGTGGTCCGTCAGATTGTCAGTTGCTTGTCAATCTGATATTAGAAGGTGAAGAATCTTTAACAAGCTCAACTGCTAGTATTGCCGAGTCCACTTCACCGATAAGAGGTTGCAATAGTAGTATCTCAACGGTAAAGCGTCGGCTGGCAACTAAGAGTATCCTTTGTTCGATTCACGGTTGGTGCAGCAAGGTTATTTACAGTGTCTTTACCATCAAGTTTAATCGGCTTTAAATTATAAATCTTTCTATGGCACATTGCTTCTCAAATTATATTTCCCCAATATTGGCAAGCTAATATATACTTAATATTTATTATAGAATTAGTTGCCAATATAGTCCAAATATTGAAAATATTTCCAATGTAATACCTACAATGGCATAATACTCTATAGCCATTATTTGGGTCAATGAATCACCAATATTGGCGTTATATTGAAAATATTTTCAATGAAATACCAGAACACTAAGGTATGCAATGTTAGCATTCTACTGAGACATACATGAAAAGGGACTGTGTTAAAATTATATAACCTGTGATCGTTAAGTAAAAATGCGTTAAACCATTAACAAGATTTTAAGTAACAGAGTTTATATTTTTTCCAAACATATGTAATATGATTTTTATTTGTTATACCATTGGAATCCATGCTATGAATGTGAAATATCATATTTTCCCAAATTTACTGATATATTTTCCATACCCGTTTTCTCCGAGCGCTTACCGCTATCAAGAGAAGTGCAGGTCTCTTCGAAAGCGAGCTACCTCCAGCATCTTCTATCTGTGTTAGTGCGTGCTTGTGTCCCCCTCCCGCGGGGGAAGTAAAGAAGGAAGATTCTGAGTCCTTGTCGCCGGGGGGCATCTTCAATTCCTAAGCCACGGCTTGGCCATTGCGTTGTCTGTCTGTTAGTTGGAAAGGCCTATCATTATAGACCTCGGCCCTCATAGCCATGTAATTTGTGTCCATTACTTGTACTGGTCTGCCCATTTGTGCCCCGAGGACTCAAGGACTGTTTTGCAGGTATAATAATTATCGAAACTGGATATGAATGCATGTCAACGCCATCTCGCGGAAGATTTTTCTTTATGGCTCATTGGTGGCTCTTTCTTATGCTTCCACTTTTTCAGCACGCGGAAGTTTTGAAGTTTAATTATTATAATGCAGTTATAAGTGCTTGCTCGTTAAATGCACTTCTTTAATAACACAGCTTGACTCCTTAGAAGTAATGTTAGTAATTTTTAAGCGATCAGAGAGGTATAATTTTATTTTCGTTTTTTAAATTACCCCGTTTTAGGTTTATCCATGTGCAGCACATTATTAAAATACTTTCAACCAGCTGATTCAAATATTGATAGTTGAATGTCGTCATAAATCATGTCGCAATATATTTATTTAATCAATTGACAAAAAAGTGTATTTCGTTGAATTTGATGTGGGGGCCATTCTGTATGTTGTTTAACGCGTTCTAATTTTAGTAAATAAAATAAAATAACATTGATAATTAGTATATATATATATATATATATATATATATATAACAGTTATATAGTTAAATACAGTCTATAGTTAAATACTACCGCCGTTGTCAGAAACTGGCTATTCTATCGGTTTTAATTCGAATTGTATGGCTGTCCTGATGAGAATGCAATTTCGAACTAACCGCCATTTTTTGTGTAGTTTCAATTGATTGTTCTCTATGTCTTAATCTTTTACCTTGAGCTAATTATTATTGCCTTTTCTCATTTTTGCCGCGTTTTCTTTTTAATTTTTATTTATATTTATATATATACTTTTTAATCGTGATTTTTGTATCCTAATATTCTTCTCATCCCCCTTTCCATTGTAGTGATATGTTACCTTCTATCTTTATCCTTAGTCTTGGTCTATAGTTACTCATTTGTAACAGATATGCTAAAGATGGGGTTTTTTGTATATACAGTAGTTTTTGCATAGTTTTCGATTAAAATCTTTCAATTTTTATTTATATATATATATATATATATATATATATATATATATATATATATATATATATATATATATATATATATATATATATATATATATATATATATATATATATATATAATAGTTTGAAAGTCCAATGAAAGAAAAGCGAGAAGCTGTAACTCGAAAAACCTAACTTTCTAACAAGCTTACAAAATAAAAGTATAAATCAGCAAATCTTCAATCAAATGGGAAAAGTAAAATTCGAAACTGCAAATTAGTTAAAATGGAAAAGTAGAAACAATTAGTTACTAGAACCCTTAAGCACGCATGGAACGTAAGTAACAATAAATAGCTAAAGAGTAAAAAAAAACTGCTATTTATATAATATTAAATTCATTATTATTAATTTACAAATTATATGATAAATAATTTGAGTTATCTTCAATATTAGTAGAACAACTGTTGTGTTTTATTATCATTTGAAATTTCTGAAATACTAAATCATATTTTCTATTTCAGGTAAGGAGATTTTGAGTACTTTAGAAAAACATTCATTAGTGAGTACATATAGTTTTATGTATTTTAAGTTTTAAATTTCTCCACTTTTAAAATATTTCCTGGGTTTAAAGATACATATTCATCCCAGGATGCAGAAACTCATTTAAAGGTAAATTTATTTAATACGAACTATTTAACGAGTATTAAGTGTGACACCTAATTATGACAAAATATTGCATATGTGCATGGTGATACAAAGGGCGACTAAGACATAAACTGCATAAAATTATCGTAGAATGTCAACACCAACTTTTGACTGTATTATTTATGTCACTCAACAGCATCTACAAAGTACAAAAATGTTTTATGGAGTATTGAGAGTAATTGAGTTTATTGCGTTTAAATTGTAGTTTCCAAGTGTCTTGAAGGCACTTAGAAACTATCCTCCTATGTACACTCAACGTATGTCACGGTGCATAGTGTTTTAGAAGATATCAGGTTGGATATTATCAACCGACTACGCTTTTACCTACTTTCCTTACAATAAATAATATAAGTAAAATGAAAGTATTCTGATGGAAGTAAAAAGTACAACTGTCTGATGTTTACTCTGCACTTATTGAGTATACCGAAATACCAAATAAATATTTTTAAACCTGTAAAGGGGTAACTCCTTTTATTTTCCCAGTTTCTAGAGCCAGTGATTATCTAGATATTAATAATTAAATCGTCCTTAATAATATCATTGTGCAGAAGATTTATTTTATTTAAAGGCAATTATATTATGCTATTTAATAAAGGGATTAAATCAAATACGTTTATTGGCAGGCGATTTTCATTTAATCTATCAAATTTAAATAATAAAGAAATTGATATAAACAAATATTTTGTTTGCTTTCCTTACACAACAAATTACTGTATAGGGAAAGTATGGGAATCGTGTTGAAAATCAGAACTCGAGTTTTAAACAGATCTGCACGTTTTGAGACCTCTAGAATACGAAAATACTATTTTTAGCTTGACGTCTGTGAGTGTGTCTGCGTAATGTACTGATCCACTCTAGCTCAAAACTATTTGGCGAAATTTCACAAAATTTATGGGCCTCAAAAACCATACAAATGTAAATAAAATACTACATATGCTGAAATGTATCCATTTATGCCTGTTTTATATGTAATTTTTGACAACAAAAAAATAAAACCACCCCAATTTCTCTAGGACTAGCCATTCCTAATTTTTTTTTTACTTTTGCTTGGTCGCTTTTAAAAATACGTCCTGTTTCCAAATGAATTAAAACGGCAAACTTAGCTTAATTCCAAGTAATTGTCCGTGTAATTTTGTGCAACTAAACTTAGTTTAATGAATTATGAAAGGAAGAAAGAGGATATGAATTTGAGTTTGTATGGAAAGTCACGTGCTGCTCACCTCAATTTTTTTTTAATTACATCATGATGAATCGATAACCGAAGAACATTATATAAGCGAAAATATATTTCTGAAAGAATTACATTTGCTGAAATTATTCCACTGTTATTATTAACAAATTACTAAGGATACTGATATTTGTTAGGCATACAAAAAAAAAGTTGGAAGACTTTTGAAGCTATATTTTTTTTTCTTTTCGTGAAAATTAAATGATAAAGTTAGTAAATTTTACTTAAGAATGCCATTCTAGAAATCTCGTTCTCCCTTAAAAATGAGCTGTTACTCTAAACATTTTTTTTCTTTGCAAATTAGCTTACAAAACAGACCAAGATGTTTCATAGGATATTAGTTAGGATAACAGTTAGGATATCAGTTTGTTACTTCAATTTGATTTAAATTATTTCAACATCATTCTACCTAAACTGTTATAAGGAGTAGATACCTGTAGTTAATTGGAAGGTTTTGTTACCCCTCGTTTTCATCATCTTTTATTGAGAATAAATAATTACTTAAAATGAAGTCAATTTCTTTCTGATTGGTTAATCTATTTTACGGAAATTATTCTAAATATGAATAGGACATATTTATAAAAAATAAATACACAGAAACATCAAGAACATGTTTCGAGATACCTGAAAAAAAATTCATTATTAAACAATTTGTTTTAATTTTAAATAATTTTACCTTTTATGAAATTAGGAAAGAGTTCTCATTCCTAAGAAGGAACTTGTTCTTTTAAACATGTTTTGCAACTATTCATTTGTTATTCGTAAGTTTAATCTTAGATATTACCGTCCACATTTTATGCATAATACATTTACGTAAAATGAAACAAATTCCTTTCTGTTGAGTGTATTCTTTGCATAGAAATTGTCTTAATCCTACTGGATGTTAAATATAATTCTACAAAAATGAATTTTGATCAATTTAACTTGAATCCATTAAGTTAAGAAGAACTTCATTTATCAAGAATTACTTTTTTATATATTTGGATGCAAGGTGCTTTTATATATACTTGTTCAATTTATTATAAAAAGAAGGCATTGTGCGTAATATCTCTTTTCATCCGAACACAAAAGACAAAAATAAATAGCACAAAAGTTAAAAAACTGCCGAAAAATCTTCGATTCAAATTACCTCCTAATGATTTTTTTTCTCCTCTTTTTTTTTCGAGTAAAGAGATTGGGAGGCTTAATTTTTTTCAAACGCAGAAAAGTTGAATGATTCAGAAATTCGACTTAATTCTTTACTAAAAGAAAAGTAACATTTTCAAAATGGCAATAACAAAGGATTTTATTCCCATGAAAATTTGAGTAGCCTTTTCTAAGCCTGAAAACAAAGAACTCAGGCTTATGCTTAGGAACAAAAAAATGTTTCATATCATGAAAATCGCAGGGAACTATATTTTTTTCTATGCAAATCTGATTAAACTTTACTCTTTCCCTAGGAAGTAATTGGAACAAATAGTTTAAAGCTTAGATCTTATTTTCATATGAATGGAGATCTGGATATATAATGAGGATTTTATGTATGGATAAATAAAATTTTGTCACATTTAAAGAAAATGCACATTAAATATTATATGTCAAGTAAAACAACAAATAAAGTTAAATATTATTTTAAAGAAATTTCTTTTAAAAGACAATGTAAATCATTAGAAAATATATAACTAATTATTTAATAAAATGCTTTTGGTTGAAAAATATTTATTACATGTGAATAGACTTTCACACAGATTAAAGTTAGAAACATTTTTACTAATATATTTATTCTTTATTTCAAAATTGTGCAACTGAGGATAATATTAGATATTATTGCAATAAAATCACTTATCGGTAAATTAATTTGAAAATTATATAGAAAAATTAATAAAAGATAATTCAACATTCCTGAATTTCCTGCTCATATTAAAAAATATTTTGTTCGTACACTATGTTGCGTCCAGAAATGATAGACAAATGATGAAATGTTTAGATTTTCCACAATATCTCTTAAAAGTTTCTTTCACATGTATTAAAATAACTAATGGAAGTTTCAAATTGTAAGAACATAAAACTTTGTTGACCGAACTTATTAAATTTAAAAAAAAAATTATTAAAAGTTATCTGTATTAGTTCTTATAATACATTTAATCATGGTCTTGGCGTCAATTTAGTTACGTTCCTTTTGCCTTCCATTTAACATATTAAACATACATGGCGGAAAATATTTTAGACATTCAAAAAATGCAAAATAAAATCTATAATAAATGAATGCATAAAAACTGTTCAAATTTATAGATTATTTTAAAATAAAATAATAAATATTTTTATTTGATTTATCACTTGTGGGTGGGTATATTTGGAGGTCACTATAAAGTTCGTAAAAATGTCTAAAAATTATTAGATATTTGCACTAAGTACGTACAAAACTTATGACTTCATAGTAAGAGATTAAATTTTTTCGCTAAAAACATAAATATTAAGCGTTGGAGACAGAGTGCACAAATTACACAAATATTTATCTTGGATAGATAAAATACTGTGACAAATAACTTTATAATAAAAGTTCTGGGAGGTAAAATTGTCGTCCAGACGCGATAATAGTATATCGGTAAACTTGACAAACAAAAATAAATGTCAATTTGTCAAATAAAACGTCAATGTGGTTTACAAATTGTACTAGATCACAAGTGCACTAGATAACAGCAAAATGTTGTTATTTAAATATCTTGAATGCTTTAAAATATTCCATTAATAAATACACATCGGTATGCCTGTTTGAGTTGGATAAAAATAAATATGTCGTGGTAGAATGAATGGATAATTAAATTTTTCAGTTTAAGTGACACTCAGTCTAGTTGGTTTAAGTGGCTATAGGTATTACTGTAACTATTTACGCCAAGATCCTGGATGCTTTAAACATGACATTTTGATGCACCTTTGTTCACGGGTGTTTAAAAAGTATTTTCGATATTTTAAATACTGAAATGACTAAATTCTGGCATACACTGTAGACATTTAACTAACAAATTCCATGTCTTATTTCACAAATTGATATTGTTTTGTTTTGGACTAAGTTTAACTATTTACCATCATCTCATCCGGAAGTCATTCTGGAAGTAAAAACTTTCCTTATGACAAATAAAATGTTCATCTTTTCACAAGATTTTGCATATTCAAAATAAACATTTATATTATTTATTCACTATCTAACGCGAAATAATGCTATCTTTAATAAAATAAAATAATATCTTCACTTAAGGGAATTTTTTTGTCAGTGCCTGGCTCAGTATTCAAGCCAGATTGGTTAATTTCATCTGATTTTATGACATTGATAGTGATTTTTGATAAGAAAGTACTCCACGTGATGAATGAAACTTAACTAATTTATTATTTTATTTAAAATTAATCTATCTTATTTTTTTAGTTTTAATGCATCTTCATTTACAGATAATTTTACACTTTATTTGACTTATGTATTTGAAATGCTAAATATACAAAATTTTTCATTATTGTATATTTAGCATTTCAAATTAAATGTAAGAAGGATGTTAGCAGCTTTGATAGAAATACTGGAACTTTCTCATTTCCTTATTTTTAACTGTATACATAAACCAATTTCTTTACTTTAAACTGTATTTCTAACAAAACTAAATACAAAATAGTTCGCATATGTTTGTTAATTTACATTTTCTTTCTAAAAATTGAGTTTCATGTATATCTGCAATGTTAAATATGTCTGAAATGGTTAATTTTGACAGGGGAAGTTCTTAATCAGTCACTAAAATAAAGTAATTTCTTTAATTATTTTTTCGTAGTCGAATATCAACAAAGAATATCAGTGGCGTGCATTTCCATTTCTTTAAGGGACTTATAGGTGTGTTCTAAGTTTTTTAGCGAGCTGAAAAAATGATTTGGGGCCAAAGTGCTCTTAAACAATTTTTTTATAGATGGTCCCAGTCTACCTTGCTCAGGCCCACTGAAGCATATACTCAATGCTAAAGTCAATACCAAAATAAAATCTTATTTTTTATATTACTAAAAGATGGAAATAACTAAATGCATTTATATTTTCCCTACAGTGCAAAGTATACGTAGATGGAAAGTATTGTGATCCGGTCAAATGTAGGTGGATCTGCACATTTTGAGCATATCTGAATCCGAATCAACATTTTTGCAGAGATGTCTATCTGTCTGTCTGTGATCATGATGTTTCTGAAACAAATTGATAAAATTGGGTTAAAATTTATATTGGAACCATTATTTCAATCGGTGAGTAACAGCTATCTATTGATTTTGAAACCGACCTTTTAAAGTTACTGAATTTTTAGACGTTTATTTCCAAAAATCTAAGAAATACTATTTAAACATAATTACGCAAAAAATTATTATAAAAAGATATATTTAATATGCTATTATTTTATTTTTTAAAAACGACATTATTTATAAAGCGTTAACAGTCGTCGTTTTCAAGGCATTTGATGTTTTTAATTTGAAATGGAAATATTTATAAAAATAAAATAAACGCACTGATATCAAATGAGTGAAAACTTTCCAAATACTATTACATCATCGTTTTCAAATAACAACTTGTATTTCTTGAGATAATAGAAGTTTTAATTTTCCTAAAGAGCTACATATCTCGAAAAAATTGAGCAAATTGCATGAGATCTGATATACATGTTTAATTCGGTAAACAGCAATAAGACAAGAAATGCTAATAAGGAAACTACAATTTGCGTTATTATTGTCCTACAAAATGGAGATTAATTAATCTGTAGAGGAGGAAAGCATGTGCTAGATGCATCATTTTTTTAAAATTTTTATTTATTTATTTATTTATTTTTGTACAACGGGCAAGAGAAAAAGTATATAGCTATCAACAAAGGGAGAGTATAACAAAAAAGTGTCTTAACATGACCTGAAAATATGTTACATATTCATTGAGGGACTTTTCATGAAAGAATCTTAAGTGTTTTTCCCAGAAAAAATTTAATAACAAATTCGGAAAGACATCTCTTGCTTGACATTCACCGTTCCGTCCCCCTTCCGTAACGTCCATCCAAACAAGTAATTGGCAACAGTGACAAGACTGCATTGCTTATTAGGAAGATCAAAGACACCCAAATAACGGGTTTCCAGCGGCCCCCCAGGGCAACATGGAGGAACAGTTGAAGGTCGACAGGTATTATGGAAATTAGAAAGTTGGTCGCCGTAACTATTAACTATGGCCGCTTTAGGCTACTTTTAACGAGCATGCAATACATTAGCATTTGTTTAGATCTTAGTGTTTACAAAATCTTTAGGATGGACAAGCAAGGATTAGAAGAATTTTCATCAGGTAAGACATGCAATAAATTATAAATGTAGCTTGGACTAAAAATGCCTAATGCTACTATGGAAATTTATAATATATAAAATAATGCATGAATAATGCAAAATTAAGAGCTGGAATATAGAAATATTATATGTTTTTGTATCATACATTTTGCTGTGATCACTGGGGAAAATAAAATATCACTGTTTTCAATTTCAAAGTTGTCAATTCATTTATAACAATAAAAATTAAAAGTTGGTATTATGAAATATAGTTCGTTATTATAGAACACATTTTGTTGTGATCACTGGGTAAAGTAAAATATCACTGTTTTCAATTTCAAAGTGGGCAATGCATTTATAACAATAAAAATTAAAAGCTGGTATTATAAAATATAGTTTGTTATTATAGAACACATTTTGTTGTGATCACTAGGAAAAATAGAACATCACTGTTTTCAATTTCAAAGTGGTCAATACGTTTATAATAATAAAAATTAAATGCTGGTAGTACAAAATATAGTTTGTTATTATAGGACACATTTTGTTGTGATCACTAAGAAAAATAAAATATCCCTGTTCTACAGTAAGACATTTCAAAATATTGTTAGTGGCCATTTCAGAATATTGTTAGTGGTCAATACATGATCAAAATTAAGAACTAGAATTTTTTAATATTGTTTGTGGTCAATACATACATAACGAAAATTAAAAGCTAGAAATTTTAAATATTGTTTGTTATTATGTGACAGATTTTGTTGTGATCTCCAGGGAAAATAAAATATCCGTGTTCACCAGTAAGAAATTTCAAAATATTGCTATTAATCAATACATTCATAAAGATCAAAATTAAAGGCTGGGCATTAATTATATTTTGCGATTATAGGGCACATTTCGTTCTGATCACTAGGGAAAAGAAAATACAACTGTTTTTCACTATAGAATTTCAAAACATTGCTAGTGGCCATTTCAGAATATTACTAGTGGTCGATACATTCATAATGATCAAAATTAAGAACTGAAATTTAAAAATATTGTTTGTAGTCAATACATTCATAACGAAAATTTAGACCTTCAAATTTTAAATATTGTTTGTTATTATATGACTTCTGATCACCAGGAAAAATAAAATATCATAACTATTGTTGTTGAAAATTCAAAATATTCTTAGAGCTCAATATATTCGCATCGAAAATTAAAAGCTGCAATTTTTAAATATTGTTTGTTATTATATGACACATCTTGTTGTGATCGTCAGAGAAAATAAAATTTCTCTGTTTTACATTTTGCTTTGACTAACACATTTTGTCTTCATAACCCTCCCCATTGATAGAAAAATACATTAATTCTACATAGGCCAGCAAAATCCAGCATTATAACAACCCCCCTCTATTTTGTCATGAAGCCCACATTTTCCACATAATGTCTACGGCTGATCTCACCACACGTCGCAGTCATTGTTGCTCACTAGCTCCAGACATGCGTTGAGATTATCACTGAGCTCAAAACTAAATAAGGATTTCCCAAATTTTATTTATAAAAATCTACTTCGAATTAAGTAATAATTTAAGTAAGTAAAAATTTACTTCGAATACAAATCATTGTTCAAGACACGCCTACTGTTAAAAAAATTACTGACTTTGATGAAATTAATTCTACGATATTTTAAAGGGGTTTTATGATTACTGTGAACATTTTATCGCAAACCCGTACTGACGAACGGTAATGACCGAACAATCATGGTCCACGGGTGGAAGTGATGATCAGTTAAGAACTCTAATGCTTTAATGCAACGATTTGTAGCTTCACATTAATCTTGGATGCATATAAATGTGTTTCGAGTAAGACGTAAAATTGCATCACATTTGTTTAAATATAAGGTCAAGCAACAACGAGAGTAGGTAAGAAAATGGGGTTCACTGACAGATTGCTCCGGAGGAGTACCGGAGCAGATAATATCATGAGGAGGAGAAGGGGGAATGACTCATTGACGAGGTGAACTTTGGAACGAATGAGGGAAATCTTTGAACTGATAACGCAACTTGAACTTGGTCAGGCATTTCATGAGGAAATGGACCTTTGAACTGATTACGCAAAGAGGACACTCGACCTTTGGACGATGAGGCAACTGATAGCAGGAGTGCTGTGAACTACGACCTTCTCCCTCGGCGGTCTATGACGTACTGACGATATTTATCAGTCGTGACGTACTTAAAGTGAAGTTTCGGAAGTGCCGCCCCCTAGCGGAAGTTTGAGTGGTTAATGAAGATTTGGAGGGGCGCCATATATCGGGCGTTTTTTAAAGTTTTGAATTTAAAAGGTTATATTCGCTGGATACGGAGCAGATGCTCGAACCCGCAATCAAGTTGATTGGTAGCAGGACGCTCGAAACCATTCGGCTAAGGTGATTTGGTCAATGTGTAACAATAAATGATAACTTTTCTGAGAATTTGAATGGGGAATGTTTTTCGATATCACTTATGGTGGAATGGATTGATATACCTATAAATATGAAAAAGGGTTAATAAAAAATGATATGTATTTTGTAAAAATGATGTTAATATATAAACTTTAAGGAAAGTGTGGTGAATTTTGGGGTATGTTAGGGGACGTAAAATGTCATGATGTGAGTGAATTTATGGATATTGAGCGAATTTTTCGGAGATGTTAATTGTAATGAAGCAGTTATGATTGAATGGGAAAATATGAATATTAAATATTCTGCATAACAAAAATATTGAATAAACCAGAAAGTGACTTTTCAAAGCTTTCACAACTGGATATTGAAATGCCTATAAATATGAAAGAGGGTTATTAAAAATGATATGTATTTTGTAAAAATGATGTTAATATATTAATTTTAGGGAATGTTCAGTGAATTTTGGCGTATGTTACAGGAGCGTAAAATTTCAAAATGTGAGTGAAGGGATCGATACTGAGTGAATTTTTCGGATATATTAATAGTTTTAATGAAGCAGTTACTTTTAAATTAAAATTGAATTAAATAATCTGAATAATAAAAATATTTAATGAACCAGAACGAGACTTTTCAAACTTGGCGCAAGTGGATATTCCATGGAGTTTCTAAAATTTAATAATTTTATTGAAATGCACGATATTTTCTGAACGAATATTCAATAAACCAGAACGAGTCTTTCGAAAGCTATTGCAAATTACCATTCAATTTTTTAAAATTGTATTCTTTAAAATGTAATTAAACAGTGTTCGATATTTTCTGAAATGCACGATATTTTCGATATATTATATTTGAAATGCACGATATATTATATTTGAAATGCACAATATTTTCTCTACAACTGGGAAATTAAAGGTACGTTTTTAATGTTGAATGGAGTTTAAGACCCTACAATTTTATTATTGTAGTGAATTGTGTGAATGTTGAAGCGTAGAAAATGCAAGACTATATGGTGTTCACTTTTTTTTTACAAAGACGTATTTTCTACGAACGGATTTTCACAAATGTACGTTTTCTACTAAAATTTCCCAAATGTAAGTTTTGAACTTACAAAAAACCAACAAATGGCATTTTTTATGCGTTTAAAAACTTGATATGTGTTATTTTTCCTATGGGAAATAACACATGTTTTCACACTTGTTGTTGTTGAGACCCATTTCACAAATGTATGTTTTCTACTTCCAAAATTTCGCAATTGTATGTTTTCAACACTTCAAATCCCACAAATGGGATTTTCATGCGTTTCAATATCGCATATGTGTTATTTTTCTTATGGGAAATAACATGCGTTTCCACACATGTGTAAATTTTAGCTAAATTTTCACAAAAACGTGTTTTCTGCTAACGAAATTTCATAAATACGTGTTTTCGACATTAAAAAATTTAACAATTACACGTTTTCAACTTTACAAATCGAATAAATGTAATTTTCGAAGATTAAAAACACCATGTGTACTATTTTTCCAATGGAAAATAACATACGTTTTCACAAGAGAACTGTTTACGATTAAAATTTAACAAATCTATGTTGACATCACTCCAAAAACTAACAAATGTAAGTTTTGAACACTTCAAACAAGTACATACCCAAACTTGTTTAAAGATGTAACATTAGGTATAGGATCATCACTAATGCTAAATGTAGCATCTCCAAAATTATTATTTAAAGAAGATGTATTAATACACAAATAGGAGAGACCAATAAAACCGCAACCTAACGACATGAAATTTTAATCTAGAATGATCAAATTGGGATTTGAAAGCTACCCACATCCCCTCCATACTCATCTCTAAAGACAAAAATAGTTATTGCAATATCCCTATGCCGAGGTTACGCCAAACTTGTGACAAGATCACCCATTAAACACACCCATCTCGAAAGAAAAAAAATTGCTCTTGAAATACCCCTCCACCAAGATTTAAAACACGGTTACCGTTAAACTGAGCATAAGTTATAATTACACACACTAATTCTATTAGTATAGACAAAACGCTCATAATTGTAATCGATAGTATCCTTTTAATAATCGTAATCGAAACATTAAATAGATCCTCATGGGGTTAAAACTTACGATACATTAAAATACATTAAAAGATAGAATTAATTAGAAAAATCATGAAAATAATTTACAGAATGATGTTTTCATCAGCAGCTATCCAAATCAGAAATGAACGACATACACACTAATTTCAGTACTAAAATGAGATCTTATGAAAGAAGATCTGCTTTGGACTACGACGTCATCTTGTGAACTCTGAACCGATGACGTCATCTTAGATTAGCTCTCAGATAAAATCACAAGTGATAAGATCTCATTTTAGTACTCTTGTATTCATGACAGTGTAATGTGTCATGTAAGAAAACTTTTCAAATATGTTGGTTGTGTTGCCCAAATTGAAGAACAAAGTTATCATGAATGTCTTCACATTACTCCATTAGAAATGTACATCAGTGTGCATGAACAAGTACTTCTAAATCTTGACATTAATAACATGGCAAAGAAAGTTTTTCTGCGTGGGGAAGGGGTCTTTTTCTGGTATGATCGAAATGTTTTTAAGTCGCTTAAATTAGAGGACTATGAATGTGCGATAAGAAAATTATTTTAAGTTATTTGTTTAAAAGTACAACAAATAATTGTTAATGTGTATTTTATGAAGAATAGATTCATTAAATGTTTTTGTATCTTTCAAACTGAACTCCTTATTTACATTCATCAACTTATTTTTAACATGTGGTAATTAAAATGGTATGTCCTTATGGGTTATGTATCTATACATTCAAGTGTATTGGATTTACTAATATATATTTTTAAAAAAATTAAAAAGAAATGTATTCGAATCATATCAAATGTCTACAATGTAACTTTCGTAATGGAAGATATTTACACCTTACAGAATTCAATTCATAAAATTTATGTTCAATTTTAAAATTCTGAATTTATATACTCTTATTCAATAAAAATAAATGCTGAGTTATGTTCCATTCTCTAACAAATATGAAGATTCATAAAGAATTTGGGGTTTGAAATTCAAAGACCCACTGAAAATTTGACACTATTTTTTTAAAAAATCTACAACGTTGGGATTCATTCTGTAAGAAGCGTAAAATTTTGCCACAGATCTCAATTTCATTCTGTTATTTTCCGCACTTTGTTTAAATAGGCACAATTAAACGTGCTTATCCTTCCCTCTCTAAGATGGTTAGCATTTGCCATACTTTCATTTAAGTACAATGTTAAAAAATCTATAATTATTTCCCCATTAAACAAAATAAGATCCATGGGTCGTCTGAATATGTTCGTTAAGAATTGAATGGTTTTATAATGTACCTACAGCCGCGAAATCACGGCATTCCTATTTGTATGTCGACAAAATCTCGCAATGAGATATTAAAACTTTACCAAAAATACTTATTTATTTTTTTTAAAAGTCTTGTCTTTAAAAAACTACCCTAGCGTTAAATTTTACTGCTCTATACTGCCCATATGTATCATAGATATCGCGTCATTAGGTGTTTCCGTCCCTTAAAAAGTTATATTTGTTAAATTTTACTAGATGTATAATGAGCTGTGTTAAACTTCACTAAGTGCAAAATCACATTTGTTGGTTTTTTGATAGTTGAAAACTTACATTTGCTAAATTTTCATATGACAGACATGTTTATTCCAGTGTTTGCGTTTTAAAAAATGTTTCCAGTGTTTGTGTTTTTAAAAAATGTTTCATGTAGGGTAGTCACATTTAAAAAAAATGCTCCGATTCACAGTTAACTTTAAAAAATATGAGGTTTTCTACTATGCTTAATGGATTTTTAAAGGGTGGAAAGGGAATTATTTCCTTACAATATATTATTTTTATGTGATGGGGTTTTAGTGTATCTTAATAAGTTTTAACCCTACGAGGATCTATTTAATGAATTGATTACGATTATTAAAATGATACTATCGATTACAATTATGATTGGTTTGTCTATATTAATATAATTAGTGTGTGTAATTATAACTTATACTCAGTTTAACGGTAACCGTGATATAATCATGGTTGAGGGATATTCCAAGAACTATTTTTTTCTTTAGAGATGGGTGGGTTTAATGGGTGATCTTGTCACAAGTTTGGCTTAACTTCGGCGTAGGGATATTGCAATAAATATTTTTCTCTTTTGAGATGAGTTTGGAGGGGATGTGGGTAGCTTTCAAACAACAATTTAATCATTCTAGACGAGAATTTCATGTCGCTATAGATTGCGGTTTTAGAGGTCTCTCCTATTTGTGTATTAATATATCTTGTTCAGCTTGTAATATTGGAGATGCTACATCTAGCATTAGTGATGATCCTATACCTAATGTTACATCTTTAAGCAAGATTAGGTATGTAAGTACATGCTTGAAGTGTTCGAAACTTACATTTGTTGGTTTTTGAAGTGATGAAAACATACATTTGTTAACTTTTTGCTTACGGGTGGGACAGCGGGCAGCGTCGGGTGGGATAGCGTTAAATTTTGATCGAAAATATTTCACTTGTGAAAACGTTTGTTATTTTCCATAGGAAAAATAGCAGACATAGTGTTTTTTTAAACTTCGAAAATTACATTTGTTAGTTTTTGTAAAGTTTAAAACGTTTAATTTTTTAATTTTAAGTCGAAAATACGTATTTGGGAAATTTGGTTAGTAGACAACACGTTTAATTTAGCTAAAATTCACACATGTGTGAAAACGCATATTATTTCCTATAGGAAAAATAACACACATGAGATTTTTAAACGTGTGAAATCCCTTTTGTTGATTTTTAAAGTGTCGAAAACTTACATTTGCGAAATTTAGGAACTAGAAAACAAACATCTGTGAAATTTCGTTACTAGAAAACACGATTTTGTGAAAATTTAGCTAAAATTTACACAAGTGTGAAAGAGTATGTTATATTTCCCATAGGAAAAATAACACATATACGATTCTTAAAAGCATGAAAATGCCATTTGTTGGTTTTTGAAGTGCTGAAATTGCAGAATTAGAAAACATATATTTGTGAAATTTTGTAAATAGAAAACACGTTTTTGTAAAAAATCGTCAAAAAAATTTGCACAAGTGCGAAAACGTATGTTATTTCCCATAGGAAAAAAGCACATATAAATATTTAAACGCATAAAAATGCCATTTGTTTGTTTTTTGTAAGTTCAAAACTTACATTTGGGAACTTTTAGAACTAAAAACCGCACATTTTTAAAAATTCTTTAGTAGAAAACACGTCCTTGAAAAAAAAATGTGAACACTGTAGAGTCTTGCAACTTCTACGCTTCCAACATTCACACAATTCACTACAATCTACTACAATAATAAAATTGTAGGGTCTTAAATTCCATGCAACATTAAAAACGTACTATTAATTTCCCAGTTGTACAGGAAATATCGTGCATTTCAATGAAATTATTAAATTTTAGAGGGTCCATGGAAAATCCACTTGAGTCAAGTTTGAAAAATCACTTTCTAGTTTATTAAATATTTTCTTTTATGCAGATTATTTAATTCAATTTTAATTAAAAAAATAATGAACTGTTTCATTACATTTTAATGAATACAATTAAAAAAAATTGAATGGTAAGTTGCAATAGCTTTCAAAAGACTCGTTCTGGTTTATTGAATATTCGTTTAGAAAATATCGTTCATTTCAATAACATAATGAAATTTTGGAAGTCCTATGGTATATTCACTTGTGCCAGGTTTGAAAATTCTCGCTCTGGTTTATTAAATATTTTTATTATGCAGATTATGTAATTCAATTTTAATTTAAAAAATAACTGCTTCAGTTAAACAATTAACATCTCCGAAAAATTCTCTCAGTATCGATCCCTTCACTCACATCATGAAATTTTACGCTCCTGTAACATACCCAAAAATTCACCGAACAGTCCCTCAAATTAATATATTAACATCATTTTTACAGAATATATATCATCTTTAATAACCCTCTTTCATATTTGTAGGTATATCAATTAATTCCACCATTCGTGATATCGAAAAATATTCCCCATTTAAATTTCCAGAAAAGATATCATTTATAGTTACACATCGGTCAAGTCATCTTGGCCGAATGGGTTCGAGGGTCATGCTAGCAATGTACTGATTGAGGGTTCGAGCCTTTGCCCCGTACCCCGCGAATATAACCTCTTAAATTCCAAACTTTAGAAAACGCCCGATAGATGGCGCCCCTCCAAATCTTCATTACCCACTCAAACTTCCGTTAGAGGGCGGCACCTCCGAAACTTCACTTTAAGTAGGTCACGAATGATAAATATCGTCAGTACGTCATAGACCGTCGAGGGAGATGATCGAGTTTACAGCTCTCCTGTTATCAGTTCATCGAGTCAAAGTTGAAGGTCACCTCATCGTCCAAAGTTCGAGTGTCCTCATTGCATAATCAGTTCAAAGGTCCATCTCCTCATGACATGCCCGTCCAAAGTTCAAGTTGAGTTATCAGTTTAAAGATTTCTCATATTCGGTCCAAAGTTCACCACTTTTCCTCATCAATGAGTCATTCTTCCTCCTCCTCCTCATGACATCATCAGCTCCAGTGCTCCACCGGAGCAATCTGTCAGTAAACCCGCTTTTCTTACCTACTAACGCCATCACGCCATATTCGTGATGTTCGAAACTGTATACAATTTCAGCAATCATGAACGATTTCACCAATAATCAAATAATGCGATTTTGAGTCGTTTTAATAATTTAAATAGTACTATATAAAAATTGTATCCTAAATATTCGTTTTGAAGATGTCGTTAACATAAAAAATCAAACTTAAATATCTTTCACATTTATTAGCTTTCAGTGAATGGAAGATTTCCCGTGATTGGCACCCACCAGTACAAACATATTTAGCTATTCGAAAACAAAGCCCTAACAAATTTGTAAAATTCCTCATTAGCATTTTCAAATATTAAGTTCCTAGTTCGACTGAATTATGCGTGCGTAAATAAATTTGACTTTTATAATGGGCAAAGTGCCGATGTCGGCACTCTCACTTGTTTAATGAATGCAGACCACTACCTTTTCATGCACTTCCCGACGTTTGCAAAACTTAAAAGCAATTTAGTGTTTAGAAAGGGTGCACATTGGAGTTCAAATCCAATTACTACATGTCAGTCTGGAAGTTGGACTTTAATGAACTGGGTTGAAGATTTCAGTTGTTGGAATCCAGTCCTTCTCAGATTGTGTAAATGCCACTCTTGCACGTAATGGTGTTTCATTCTTTCCACCTGTACGCTCTTTTGCATTCAGGCTACCAAAAGGCACTTAAATGCAAGTGAAGAGAGCACACAGGATAGAGGATAAGCTCAGTGTTTCAAAGTTCCGTTGAGCTGAGCGTAGAAGGATTTCAATACAAGTACCAATTAACAATTTCAGTTGTAACTAAATATTATATTTGAAAAGTGGTAGATATATTTCTATTGTTTTCACGCAAAATAAAATTTTAATTTCTTTCATTTATTATAAAAGTCGTAATTTCATTTATTATAAATGTCGCAATTTCATTTATTATAAAAGTCGTAATTTATTAAAAAGTTGTAATTTATTATAAAAGTTGTATGAGAATAATATTTCGGTTAATTATCGTAAAATCAAATATATGAAAAGGTAAATTCGAATAAATGCTATAAAGTCTGCTTCGACTAGAAAGGAGTTTGAATCTTAACGTAGTAAATCAGGAGTTAAAGCATCACCAGACCATTTTAAAAATCAGTTATTCAATCTTCGGATGGGATAGTGAGGCCTTTTCAATGGCTCCTGAAATAGTTTACCCTGCAAGTTAGATGCATGATGATGGTGATCGAAAAAGGACCAAATATCCAGTCAGTTTCAACATCATGGCCATACAAGGTGCTAGCCGAATATAAAGAAAGAAAAAAAAGAGGAAAAGAAGTCGGAATCTTATCCCAGTAGCTCAATGGCTATAGCGTGGACTGGATAGTTTGAAGATCCGGGATCTCAAATTCAGCCCTTGAGGGAGCTCAAGCCGCTCTGGCCTCGGTTTGGCTACGGCCCTGGTACGCGGGGAGATATATACACCTCCATGAAGACGATTCTTCCGTTTTTTTTACCATAGGTATTAATATACTGATTATTTTAAATCTTTGAACAGTCTTCCTCTCCTTAAGGTCATACGCATATTATGTCATTTCATATGCTTTTCTATGTGCATCTTCATATGCATACATCAATCTGAGAGAATATTGCTGTACATACATATAAAACACATACGTAAATATGCAGACAGCTGTTAATTTAACATTTTTTGTTTTGTTATAGTGTATGCTTTGATTATATGCAGACAAAAATACATAATTGCGTTTTAATAATACAATAAATAATTGTAATTTAGCCGTGCTATCATAAATATCAACTCATCTATTTCAATTTCAAATTATTTACACAAAAATTTATGAAAATTGTTTGAAATTTAAGTATGTGACAGGCTATTTATAAAAATACAGATAATAAGCACTTTGTTGTTGGTAAAATATTCAAAAATATGTATGATTCAAACCCAGAGTAATGGCTGTTTATTTTATACATTTAGGATGATGTGATGAAATCAGTGCATTCCATTGTGCATTCTACATGTGCATTTAATTGTTATGTATAGCATAATAGTTTAGTTTCTAGCTTATATTGTATATTAGCTTATATTTATGAGCTTCGCATTAGAATTTATTGAACGCACTAATTGAGTGCAATATATTATTATATTATGTATTAATAGTGCACCAAATGAAATATTTCTGATTTTCTTATATACTAAATCATATGATTCCCCTGTAATTTTTTAATAAAAAATGTATTGAGATAGGATACATGAGAGCCGTCAATTTACCGATTAGATTAATAAGGCACATAAACTTCTTTAAAACGTCTTCATGTCCCCTCATAGTTTCAAAATAATAATAATTATAGTAATAATAATATTAATAATAAAATATTAATAATAGTAATAACAATATTAAAATAGGTCAAACATACATTTTATGGTGAAAAAGTATAATACAATAAAATTAAAAAAACATTCTATTTTCTGAACAAGTACTGAATAATGTAAAGTGGCAACACTTTCTAATTACAAAAAATATATTTAAAGAAACACTTGACATTTTTTAATTTTCACAATCAATCAAATGAATTACATTCAAGTTTATATTTTCAGACTTCTAATTTCATATATCCTCTTCCCGAAATGATGTTTTCATCATTCACAAATAAAACACAATAAAAAATCTATATCTTCAACTGAATGAAAAAAGATAAAATAAAGCATATTGTAATGTCAAGAACTCCGTAACACATGTTTACTATCTTACTTACATTCTTTCATTCTTTTTATATTTTATCCTAAGCTAACCGGAATTGTACTTCCCTTCCCAATGTCCAACAGCTGTCCAAAATACTATTAATTTTTCACTAAAATGGCGATTTCTGCGCAGGGGGTCACCACTCCTTCGAGCTTAGAGGCTTTTTCACTTGGCAGCTGCCTTGGCAAGTGACAGAAGCGTTGGGCAGCTTTGCCTCTCTGGCTCTGATTGACAGAAGGGGAGGCGTTGGAAGAAGTGTGAGGTGACGGTGACACTTCGCGAACTACAAAAAAAGAATTTAATGATACTTTCACATACGTTGCTTAGCCGTGTTTATGTCGAAGACGTAACGACTACAGTGGTCGCCCGAGATGGTGACTGTGGCTTTTGTGTGATAGACAGTTTTGATAGTAATACATGAAATGCACGAATAAAATCAATTGGCTGAGTCTGAAAATAAGAATTTGAAGTAACCAATAACGCTATCATCCTAAAGATTAAGAGCCTCTATTGTGTTGTCTATAATCATTGGAAGGAAAATACTTGTTTCGTTTACAAGACAGTATGCATAAAAGAACAAACATAAAATACATAAATCGTAATATACATACAATTTATTTGATTCTGCAGATGAGGATTCTTGCTCTATGTAGTTTTGTGCCCGCTGATCTTCTTATCGTGTACCCTATGCTGACGACTACAATGACGTGGCATGGTCCAGACGTGGTGATGAATGTTCAGCAGAAAATTTTCATACTGTTATGCAACACTCTATCATATGGCAGAAGTCGTTTCATTGCAAATATCACGGCAGATTACAACATAAATTATACTTGTTGCTATTCTCTAAATTGAAATATATGTTGCATGCATGATGCAAAATATATACTGCTTGTTTGAATACATATATATATTGTAACTTTTCGTACACCTTTGCGATTTTTATGGTAAACTTTACTTTCTAGATTACCCTATTGTGATACGGGTAGAAAAAGAAGTATAATCTCTGAGCGTATAAACATGTTTCCTATAAAATTCCCTAATTACCCCCAATAACTTTAACCGATAGCCATGCACGATCGAATAAACGTGATAGCAGCACTTCTAGCAGAGAATTAAAAGAATTATGATTACGAATTCGGCAACAAAGCAAGTTACCATCTCTGGATCTGGTAAACTCTACACCTCTTTATTATCAAGTTAGCTTTAAACAAAGTGTAGCATAAGATATTTCTTCATAACATGCAACTACATTAGAATTTCCCTTTTAAAATATATTTCCCACCAAGCAAGAAATCAGTATTCCGCAAACCTTTATCGTAAATCGAAAGCACAATATTCTTTAACTGAGCTTTCCCACCCTACCCAGAGTACCCCGGTAGTAATCAGAATTGGAAGCCATTGTAAATTTTAGAATTATTTTTAAGAAGTTTTTTCTCTTAAGTTCTCAAATCATCAGACTTTACCGCCATGATATGTCGTAAATACGCGCGAATGAAGTAAATTAAAGAGAACTATGACATCGGGCAAAGGATATTGCTCAATAGCGATGGACTGCAATGCTTTCTTTCTAGCTCTACAAACGATACAAATAAAATACCTAGCTTGGCGGATGAATCTCAGAATTTATCAAAAACTTATAACCTTTGCAATAATTGTGAGGTAACTTTCCTAAACTGCTAGAAATAATTTAATGACATTTTCCCGTACGTTGCTTAGTTGTTTGTGTCAAATCGTTTAATTCGAACACAAAACTTATATGCGCCAAAATCTCATTTTAGCCTTTAAAATGGATTACATAATTTAGCTGATTCTTACTGTTTTCTGTACACCTCCTTATTGTCAAGTTCGCTTTAAACAAAGTGTAGCATAAAATAATTCTTCATAACATTGAACTGCGTTAGAATTTCCTTTTTAAAATATATTTCCAACGAAACGAGAAATCAGTATTCCGCAAACATTTATCGTAAATCGAAAGCCCAGTATTATTTAACTTAGCTTTACCTCCCCGCCCAAATTACCCAGGCAATAACCAGAATTGGGTGCCATCGGAAATTTTAGAAATATTTCTAAAAATTTCTAGAGAGTCCTTTCTTCCAATTTTTCAAATCATCAGACTGTACCCCCATGATATGGCGTAAGGACGCGGAAATGACATAAATTAAAGTAAACTATGACTTCGGGCAAATGATATTGCTCAAGAGCGATGGCTGCAAGGATTTCATTCTAGCTCTGCAAACGATCCAAATAAAATGCTTCGCCTGGAGAATCAATCTCAGAATTTATAAAAAGTTTGTGACGTTAGAGAGGAAGCGTTACAAGAAGTGTTGTTGCTTTTGAGACTCAGACCGTCCGACCTACCAGAAAGGTGTAAGGTAACGTTGCAAGAAGTGTGAGATGACGCGCCCTAATGCAAAAACCAGTTTAAGGATGTTTCCATATACATGTTGCTTAGCCGTGTTTGTACCAAATTTTTTAATTCAAATTGAAAACTTAGATGCACTGAAAAACCCTTAGTTTTTACTTTATTATAGTCTTTAAAATGTACCCCGATAGATACATTGGCAAACTTGGTATCAATCAAAAATAGTTACAAACCCTTTAAAATGAAGTGTAACACGCTATAATTGTGCTCATTTTGACAAACGATACAGATTTTTTAAAAATGTCCTTGTGAAATTTGCAAAAAAAAAAAAAAGAAAATTAATCACGCGCTACTAAAAAATTGATTCTGGTATGAGAAATTCCAATGAAGCCACACTCCAATTAAGTTACAAATGCATTTCTACCCAAACATGACATCAGAACACCACATCCATTTATTTAAACCACATTATTTTTAAAATTCTTCTTCTCGTACTTTCCCTACCACCATCCCTAGGTGTCCAGCAATGATCAGCACTGAAGTCTAACCCCAAGATCAAAACCTTTCCCCAAAATTCCCAGAGGGTCTTTTCTTCTAGAATCATCGAACTGTGTTCCCCATTATGATGTAAGGACATAACATTCATGTGGGGAGGACATAAAATAAAGTTAACTGTGACTTCGGGCAAAGGATATTGCTCTGGAGCACTGGACTGTTCTTTCGATCTAGAATGGAAAAACAAACCACCAGACGATATTGATCCAAATAAAATGCTCAGCTTGCTTAGTCGTGCTCAGATTTTATAATCAAGAGTTCCAATAACGACAGTTTAATTTCGTTTGTATTTTTTTGAATTTTAGCCAAGTACACATTATTTAATTCGAATAATCTACATTTCTTATATCAACGTTAAAGAGTCCCTCTAATTCATGATAAAAGGATAACGCATCCACACGACGTTAAGAAAAATATACTTGTCAATAAGTAATTCATCATCTGACTCAGGATGTAAGTCAGAAAAAAGTCTGATGTGGGCAGAACATGACTTTTCCTACGGACTATGACTTTTTATTTCATGATGCATTAAATTGAGTTTAATTGCAGAAAATACATGGCTACTTTACTGATATTACATCCAATTTGCATTTTAATCCATCATCAACATCATCTAGCAACAAAACGTATTTTGAAACGTCTTCAATTCCTCAAATTTCAAAAAATCTAAAACATTTCGATAACGGTTCATCTTAGATTATCTGGTTCGTTATCAAACATTAAATGAAGGAAAAGTATATAATTAATATATTTCAACAATTTTAGTCATCCATTTTGTTTGCGGGAAATTTTTCAAGAAAGGGTTGGATATATTTTTCCGAATAATGCGAAAACCTAATCAGCATTAAAATAACCCTCAAGGGACATAACTACTAAACTGTAAGAAATTTCATTAAAACGTTCTTAACTACAGTAAAAAACGTCTTCGACTTCTGAAAATTAAAAAAAAAATCTTAAATATCTCGAAAATAGTTCATCCTAAATTACTGGGGTTCGCCTTGTCATCAAAAATTAAATATAAAACAAACATTTAATTAATGCATTTGAACATATGCAGTCTTTTATTTTAAATTTTGCCGATATCTGCGGGTCATTTTGCAAAATGTGGTAGAGTCATTTTTTTTTCCGAATCGTACTAAAATCTAATCAAAACCAGGGTAACCCACAAGTATCCACCCAATTTTGCGAAAGTAGGTCATTTAGTTTCTCAGCTAGAGAAGATACACACGATTTTTGCACACCATTTCTAAAAAATGAAAAAACAGAAAGAAAATAATCATACGAAAATCTAAACTGTTGTCGTCGAAGTGGACTCTGGAAATATATCTAGAAGAAATAATTGCAAATAACCTGGATTCAAATTTATTTTTCATATTATTGATGTGTGGAAATAATTTATCTTTCTGATCTATTTCCAACGAAAATAAAATCGGTGTATCCCTCAAACAATTATCGAAAATCGAACAGTACTCCGTCTCCCCATTCTTTCTCCACCTCTAAGAGAACAGCTTTAATAACCAGTACGGATGGTTATCCCGATATTCCGAATTATTCTCAAGTATTCCTAGCGGGTCCTGTCTTCGCCGTTCTCAAATCGCCGAACTTATCTCGAGGTATGATGTAAGGACATGACCTTTATTTGAGAAAGACGTAAATTAAAGTTAACTGTGACTTCGAGCAAAGGATATTACTTGGGAGCACTGGACTGCAATACTTTCATTCTAGCATGGCAAACTGGAGCGCATTTAGTATGGATCCGAATAAAATTCTCTGCTTCGCGAATCGAGAACTGAATTTATCATCAAAAGTTCTCCGAAAGGCAGTTTAATTTTCGCTTGCCCAATTCCCGTTCGTCATAATCAAGCGCGCTTGGTTTGTATTTATAATTCCGCGATCACATTTGACCATAAATATATGTGCATACGTGTTCATTTTTCTGTGTATTCACATATCGTGAACGAACATCTTTATAAATATTGAATTAAAATCATCCCATATAAATTGCATTTAACCTAATGTTTCCGTTTGAATAAGCATTTGAATATAAGACCCATATTTGATTGAAGGTATTATTAGGGTATATAATATTGTTTTACTTTATTTTTGAATTTTCTCAATTTTCAATTTTTTTTAATGAACTGTATTTTTACAGTAATTTGAACGAATGCATTTTTGATGAATTTAACTCATTTAGTTTTTATAAAAGCTTATTCTTTTCATTTATTTCATTATATACTACATACATAACTTAGTTGTCTTTTCATAGAAATTTTTTTCTCATGTTTTTACAGATAATTGCGGTGATTTTCATGCAGCCGAAACGAATCTGAAACTGATTTAAATCGCTAAAACCGATTATTTTCTTATTTATTTTAAGATCTTTTAGTTCGTAGTTTTATTCAATTTTCTAAACAGGAGTCGATATTTCTTACTTGTCACCTTTCTTACATGTGTGTTTAATTATAAATTGCATCCAATCCAGAATGTTAGGGAAACTGGTTGGTCTTTATTTGAGTTGTTAGTGGTGAAAATTTGCCACCAGCAACTTGCGGTTTTTGCAACAACTTGTGTTCTTTGCCTTGAAAAATACATTTCTCAAGATCTGCTACAGCTAAATCTTAGATGAAGATGGATATAAATTTAGCTTCAAATTCTAAAGGAGATAAAGGGGTTTTTCTAAGGATGTTTACTTCCGATTCTTTTGTTATTCAATTTAAAAAAAAAATCATAATACTTGAAACATTCGCTTCTGAAGATTGCTAAAGATAGAGCTCCGTTGCTAACTGGTATGTATTTAGCATCAAATTCTGAAGGATCTAGGATTCACTAAGAATTATTGCTTTCGGTTTCTTTTCCACTTCCGGTTCAGAAATTTTCCTTGAAACATCCCTTTCTCAGGATTGCTTGATCTTAGATAATGACTGATGATTTAGAATTAAATTTTTTATGGGGTGAAAAGGGCTATGGATTTCCACATCCGGTTCTGGTGATGTCACTTGCGATTCAAAAAATTACATTTTCACTGAAACATTTATTTCTCAGAATATGTTATAAATATTATTTAGATAAATATTGCGATATGGATTCAGCATCAAGATTTGTTGAGGAAAGGGGTTTTTCAAGGATAAACACCTAAGGGTCTTTTTTGTTTTCATTTTCTGTCCAAAAAATGTTTCTTGGAATGTTTATTTTTCAAGATCGACTATGGTCACACTTAGATGATGAATGATATGAATTCAGCATGGAATTCCAGAAGGAGTAGGGGTTTCACTAAGGATTTCCATTTCCAGTTCTGGAGATGGCATTTCCGGTTTTTACGAAAATTTGTATGATTGTATGAAATAAGTATGCAAATGACTACGTGAAAACTATTCATACTATACCTAGAACACGTGAAAACTATTCATATCATGTTATCTGTCTGTCCGTCTGTCTGTATCCACTCTAACTAAAAAATTATTCAACGAAATTTCGCAACATTTAGTAGTTAAGTCTCTTTTTAGGTTACCCTGCTACTGATTAGATATTAGTATGATTCGGAAAAAAAGAACTAGCCTTTTTTTGAGAAATAACCCTAAAAAACCGTATGTCTCCACATAAGCAGAAAAATTAATTGACAAAATTTCACAAAGTTTTGTAGATAAGTCACTTACGGATTTACTGGTGCTGATTAGATTTTGGTAAGATTTGGAACAAATGAACCTGCTTTTTGAGAAATTGCCTCCCAGAATCTTCTAAATTTAAAATAAGACTACATATTTAAAATGTATAAATTAAATGCATGTTTCACGCTTAATTTTTGACGACAGAATTACCAGCACTGCACCTCTTGGACTAACCGTTTTCAAGATATATTTCATTTTTTTTTTTTACAGTTTTGCAACGTCGTCATGGAAAATACATCCAGATGCCAAATGAAACCGAAAATTTAATTAAAACCGCAAATTGAGTGTAATTTCAAATAATTATCTGTGTTATTTTGTTAACTCAAGTTAACTCAAGTTAATTAATTAAGGAAATAAAGAGAAAACGAGTTTTTGTGTGTAGGGAAAAATCATATGCTTCCCACATCAGATTTTTTTGTTCAAACCATTTACGTGGTTTAAACTATGATTTTTCTGTGTTTCAGCCGTTTTCTTTTCAATCCATGGTTTTTGTTTAATATTTTGTTTTCATAAAATATCAGTTGATAGAAAAATTTTGTTTCTTAAGATTGGCAACACACAGAACGTAATGAAGCATGCTTCGACTTACATCCCCTGAAAACTAAAAAGGATCGGTATATTATAATAATGACTATATACCACGCCATCTTAAAAGTAAAAGACAACTGGGTCCCTTACTTGTAAACCATCACTTTTGTTTTTAATTGGGGGATTAAACAAAAATAAAGGCCTTCAATGCAGAATCGAGTCGTCGCAAGAACAAATCTTCGATCTCTGACAGAAGGGACTGAAATGATCGAGTGCAAACGCGTAAAATGAATACCAACTTCTGCATAACCGATGAATTAAGTTGATTACTGACTTCTTTTTATTCTCCGGACTCCAGTGCACGACTCCACTCAATTCTAGTCTCGAAAAGTGCTTTACATCTTCTTAATATTGCTAGCCTTATTCGTTGCTAGTCTTCTTCGACTTGAGTCTCCGATGCTACCGGCCGTACCGCCTGTAAATAATTATAGCCTTTCGACTGAAATTTCAACGTCAAAATATGAGGGCCATAGATTTTAGTCGAATCGAAGCGACAGTAGGCGGGAGGTAGTGTCTTACTCTAACTGGAGTTCTTTCTGAGTAGGGATTTAAATCGAAAGTCAGGGATAAAAAAAGGGAAAAAAGGCATGAGCATATAATGAGTAAAGGTGAAACAACGGACTTGCTATTCTATAGAATTTTGTAAATTCAAGCGTCTTCTCTTTGACTTCCCTTGACCTTTTCAAAATTCAAGTTAATTTCGTCATCGTAATTGAATAACTCCTTTTAATGTGAATATCATCTATGTTTGGGATATGTCTGGTTGAAATCGGGTCGTAACGAAACACGTAACGCGTTACGAAACGTGTTACGAAAGACGTAACGCTCGGTTGGGCGCTTATATCTCTGAATCGAATAGATAAAAATATAAATAGTAAGGGACAAAAGGTTTAGTATGAAATCCAGCTTCTAATTTAACACACACACACACACACACACACACACACACAACACACACACACACACACACACACACACATATATATATATATATATATATATATATATATATATATATATATATATATATATATATATATATATATATATATATATATAGATATAGATATATAAGTGAAAAAGATGAATCAAAATAAATTATTGCAGAGAAATAGTAAAGCATTCATAACAAGCAAACGTATTCAAATACCAACCAGAAAACTCAATAAAATGTCAGAGACCACCTATTATATTTAAAAGAAAAATATTAAAGAAAAATGGAATAGCAAATAATAGACTGAAGGTAGGTTAAAATATTCAGGGAGAGACTACTATACGTCAGCGTCAATCAGCACATTTCATTCACTGACCTGTAACTGTGAACAAAAGGTCAATTGTAGCCCATATGTGCTAAAAATGGAAAATGATTGAGAAATTTGAAAAACTAAAAATAATTGAATATATGGAAAAAATGGAATTGACTTACACGTGTGTAGAAGTTAAACCATCTCAACATATATGTGCAAAGAAGATGTTGTCAACCCTAAAATGTAATGCCCATGTTGCTATTCTTAAAAATTGTAAATAGTAAATTCATTATAAAGTATTAGAAGGTATAAAAACCAGATTAACTACATTCAAAAGACAAGTGCCTATTAATACACATATATAAAAATGATAATCATTATTAAGCCTTTAAATAAATTAAATAATTAATAAAAATATGTATCGAATAGGCGATCGAATATTTTTCGATTATAGAAATTAGACAAGGCCTTCCACTGATTCCTTGAATCTATCTCCTGGCAAAATGCACTGTTAGATGATGCAAGTATAACGAAATCCATAAAAATAGAAAATATAGCCATAGGTATCAGTTAGTAAATAATAGGGAATAAATTCTATAATAATTTAGACATAATAAAGTGCATTAATAACGCTGTGTTACCCTAAACTTTTTTACTATACTGTTAACCAAATATAATGAATAAAAGTATGATTTATTAGTTTGAATAAGGATTTTTTATTTGCAATTGAAACTTTTTATCTGATAATCTATAAATTAAAAAAAATTGATTTTTAATGATGTTTCGAAAAATTTGAACCGAATTACAAGAAGTAAAAGGTAATAATTTATTGATATTAAAACTGAAATAGCATTTTTAATCATATAAATTATAAATAATACTATTATAAGATTCAATACATAGATTTAAATCGAGAAAGTTAACCTTAGCACAGAAGGTTCATTACTCAACAATTTCAGATTATCCGGATAGAAATTGATGTTGATATTATTTAAATCCGTTTTAACAACACTGATCAAATCGTCTGTAAATCCTCATTAAAACTAGTAAATCATACTTTTATCCATTATATTTGGTTAACCGTACAGTAAAAATGTTTGTATAGTAAAACAGTATAGAAGAAAATCCCTTAAAATCCCAAGAAATAGAAATATGTATAAGTTAATAGAAATATATATAAGATATAAAACCAAGGTTAACATATATATATATATATATACGTATAGTAATTATTCGAGTATATACGTATATATCTAGTAACCTTGGGTTTTATATCTACGGTCCTTGTTAAAAAACCCCAACAACTTCGGAATGAAATGTCTCTAAGTGTACACGTTAAATTGTAAAGCTTTGCCTAATTTATAGAAATAAACAGAAGATATATTATGATCCTTTAAGGAATAAGTGCACTCAGATACAGTTTTAAATAACCAAACACATCGATTTATTTAGAGACTAGTGATTACGTATGAAAAATAATGGAACAGATTTTATGTGTGTGTTGTATCCCAAATAGTTTAAATATACTGAAATCATACCTCAAAAACAGTCAGATGGGGGGGGGGGATTAGGGTATTATATAATACCTAGTTGCTAATCGGACCGAGCTAATGGTCTCTCCCTCTCGGATAGAGGGGAAAAAGGAAGAAACCAATGAAAAGTGCTTGTAAATGATTAGACACATAAGTAGGGAGTTTCTTTTAGTCCCCACCTGAGCGAGACTAATACCACTGGCTTCTGACTATCTATCTCACACTGGAGATTACATTATTTAATTAAAAATGACCCTTCAGATTATTAGTGCAGGGTCTTTCAAAAGTCCGCATAAACTTTAAAAATTCATTAAAAATCGAAAAATCATCGTATTGAGGTATGGTTTGTACCATAAGTATTGCTAGGACGGGGTTTTTTTTTTTTTGACGTGAAAAAATATTTTAGTTTAAAAATCACCTATAGGTAGCGCTGAACGCATTGGAAAGACAAAGAAAATAAGAAAATAACTTACTGTACGTGTCAAATCGTGTGACAAGCCTAAGTAACTCTGAACAGGTGATAGGATCTTTTCCTTTCTTTAGATTTTTCCTAAATCGAAATTTTCGTAAAGCATCTGATGCTGATTCTCCGCTCACGTAATACAGCTTCACTAACAAGGCTTTCTCGGTCATAGTTAACATTCTCGCAAAAACTTCTTCTTTGCACCGTTTACTAATGATTAAAATGAAGAATCTACAGAGCACTACAGCTCTTTTATAACAGCCTCATTTGCATACTTCTGGAAGATGTATTCGGGTAAGCACCACCTATAGGTAATTTTTAAATTACAAAATTTTTCACATCAAAAATAATCCCCCGTCCTGGCAATACTTATGGTACAAACCGTACCTCGATGCGATCATTTTTCGATTTTTAATGAATTTTTAAAGTTTATAAAGACTTTTGAAAAACCCTGTATATATCTTTACATTGAACATACAGTTAAAACCAGCCAAACACTTATATTTTTTTTTAGATTAATAAGTGGAAAAATTTGGCAATAAGAATTGCAATTTCGTCCCAATAGCTTAAGGGGAGAGCGTCGGCTGGCCGGATCGAAGATCCATGGTTCGATTGCCGATTAGGACAGCAAGGTTCTTTACAATGGTGTGTGAAAAAATCAATCCTCTAGGTTATTGCAAATATGTCGGAGACCTGGAAATACCACCAGTACGACTAGCATGAATTCCGTGGACGAATTCCGTGGAGCGTCGATTTCATATCGGAAGGATAACGACCTGGCAGGAAGTTAACTTAAAGGATAAAAATAGCATCAGAAGGCTAAATTGAGGTAAAAATAACAGAACGTGGTCAGTCAGATTATCAGTTGCACGCCAATATGACATTAGAGGGTGGAGACTTCAGAGTCCACTTCCACGATATGGGCTTGCAATTCCATCCCAGTAGCGCAACAGTACAGCATCAACTGGCCAGTTCAAAGATTCAGGGTTCGATTTCCAGTTGGAGTAGCAAAGTTCTTTGCAAAGTGATTGCTGCAAAATTATTTTTAAATTGTCAGAATTGTACAATGCAACGTGGCTTCGTATATTTACCCTTTAATATTTATATGAATTTCTTACGAAAAGTTCTCTTACAAAATTTCGCCCCAGAAAACCTCAAGACGCTATTGGTAATGATATTCCGTACATTGTTTACCGAGTCTTCAAATCCCGACTTCCATTGGAAAGTTTAAATTTTTTTTCTGTTGCCACTAACCGAAAGCTTTTATGAATGAAACAGAGCTCAGTCCGTTAAACAAGTTTCCACAGTGGTAAGATATCCGATTCTCTTGCTAACACGTAACGGGGCTGAGCTACAGATCGAATGGATAATAGACGGGTGGTTGCCACACACTTATCTTGCCTCGATGAATTATCACTGTCTGCTTTCCTGAGAAGAGTATATCCTATCAATTTCTGCTTCATGTATATTTCACAGACACTTTTTAATGCTCTGATGCGTAATGATGCCGTTCTTTAACAAATAGCTTTGATTTTTATTTCATTTTGTATTATTTGAATTTATTTAGGATCTAAGATAATTCTGCCGTAGAATTACTCATCTGTGAATGAAATAAAATGGAATGGCACAGGTTCAAGGATGCAAGTTGAATAGGAACTTTTATCGAACTTTATTGGAATAAATAAAGTTTTATTGGGTGTATTTGGACGAAATTAGTAATGCCAATAGTCTGGACATTTTGCGTTATGCATTAGGTCACTGTTTGAAGACATACAGTGAAGTAAATATACTATTTCGGTTGGCAAAGAAATATATCATAATTTGGCAGTACTAGAATAATTCTATTGCATTCTTACTTTCCAAACATACACAGAACAATTAATCAATTTCCCTACACTGTGAAACTTGCAAGCATGCTACTAAAAGTTACAGGGAAATCCGCTGCCCGTAATAGGGAGTAAGGTTTATGATAGTTATAATAATACAGAGTCATTCAAAAGTTCGGAGCAAAAGTAAAACGCTATAAAAATATCTATGGGTCGGAGAGCCATGCGGTTTGCAGATTAATATTCACCGTGGAGGGGGGTTTTGTGTGGCATGTAAAAAAAAATAGTTCAAACTCTCGACACTCGGGGGGCTGTGGCAGATAAAGCCATGGAGATGACTTATGCATGGAGGTGATTGCACACATGACTGGCCTGCGAGATCCCCAGATCTCACATCTTGTGATTTCTCGTTGTAGGGATACCTAAAATCACAGGTCTATAGAGGAAAGCCACCAGTCCTTACCAGCACTGAAAGGCGCCTTACGGCAACCATTTCCGTTATTACGCTCTTTCATGCTGTATCAGACGTAATAGCGCGACTGCACTCAGTACTGGAATGTAGTGGTGGACAGACACATCGAGCACTTACAGCTGTTAATCATGCTGAAATAAAATATCTCATTTCACAATTATTACCTCGCATTGTTTTTTTCGCAGCAGCGCTCCCCTGGTGTCGAGATTTTGAACTATATTTTTTTCATGCCATACAACCCCCCCCCCACCACGGTGAATATTAATCTGCAAACCGCATGTCTCTCCGACCCATAGATATTTTTTATAGCGTTTTACTTTTACTCCGAACTTTTGAATCACCCTGTATATATATATATATATACAAAAATAACGCTTCGGTAGACGGTAATTAGCTGCATTTTTCAGAAATGAAGCTGGGATTTTCACGAATATCTGTAATTGTTTCTTTTCTTATCAGTTTGCCGGCATTATCAACAAAGTAGCTGAAAAAAATGAGCAGAGGTTGCAGAATATTTTACAGTAACATATATAGTACGAAGTATAGGGATATACAGTGAGTATATTCGTGAGTCTTTAGATGCGATATTCCAAGAAAGTATTGCAATTAAAAAAGTATTGCAATTAAAAAAGAAAAGAATGTAGAAAAGTATTGCAATTATGTTGCTAAATAAACGGCTTCACTTCAGTGTCAGGCCGCGAGAGAAAATCTAGTGTAATTTAAGCAAATTTCCCAACTACGCTGTTTTGCCATGTCAACTGTGCAAACATATCTAAATAAAAGCAGCATATTTCTCACTCACGTGTTGTTGTTACTAATCCCCCGTGGTGAAGGAGCGCCTGTGCACCACGTCCACTAGACCCCTGGTCGTATGGCGAAGGGGAGAGAATATACACTTTCATTTTTATTGAGGCTCCCCAAGGGCAGAAGCCTGACTTCGCCTCGACAACACAACATCCATGCCCGCTGGCGGGATTCGAACCCACAACCCGGCAATCCAGCACTCCCCTGACCACTCGACCACCGGATCGGCTTCTCACTCACGTCGTTTTGCTATATGCTATATTTCCGTATGATACTTTTTGTTGTAATGAACGTGAGTATGAATAAATCAATCTATTCGGACTAAACAGTTGCTAAATGAGCCCTATTTTAATTTAGGTGATCTAGAAGACATTGTATCCTAGATCTTGTATACCATTATGTCGCTGTAAAATAAATGAAATTATTGCATCATGTAAAGAAAGTCATGTGCTACCCACATCACATTGTTTTTCATGTTATTCGTTTGTAAGAATATCCCTTTCAAATATTGCCATTTTACTCCAATTATCAGTCATTTCATAGCATATATCACTTTCATTGCACATAAGTGAAAATAATATTATGCGCATCATCTGAATGTCAATAGATCTAGGCATTTTTCTTGTTTATCACTAATGGGAAAAATATCCAATTCCTACATTCCAAGAATTTTGCATCCTCTTTCATCAAGTGGTATTGTTATATAGCTCGTATTTCTATGCAGGATTTTTTGTCTTTTATATTCACTCTATCTCAATATCTAATTTTGCAAAAGGCTTGAGAATCAAAATATAATCCGGAATATTACCGTTTTCATAGTACATTCTACCTGTCGTTCACTTGCGATAGCATTTTTTCGATCAATGTTTACTATCTGCTAAACTTTAGAACATATTTTATAGATACTTTTATTTGCTTATTACAGGAAATATATCGTAATTCTTGACTTAGGAGAAATAATGCATTCGTAACTCTGATATTATTAGCAAAGAACTATTCTTAGATCGAAAAGAAATTTGGTCATTCCATTATCTAAGAAAGATACGCTATATTTTATGATTGGATTACCGGATCGAAGGTTCATTGCAAATAAGAGTAATATAGAACTCCTATAAATTCTTTGGAAGGTATAAACATCTAATCTCGTATTAGGAAACATACAAAAGCATATGAATCTACAAGATGATTGTATGTTTGTCAGATAGCCTATTTTATTTTGAACTAAATTTGATACAACTAATCATTGCAGACGGAAGAACTTTGTTGTAAAGAATAATATTCATATATAGAGAAATTGTTTGATAAATAATATAACTAGTATATGTGAAATGTTTTATTCAGCTTTGTTAGTAGAAATATCACGGCAGTTTTAAATGAAAAAGAAAAGACTACGCCATAACACGGAAGATATTATTTCAAGTTTTATAACTTTATTTTTATACTATAGAGTATACTAAACATAAAACTTAATCCTCTACGTTTAAACCTCGCCCTTGAAGATTATTAATTCCAATCGGGTGTAGGATTGGTCCCGAATTGAAAATTGTTAGTTCCAGTCATATGCCGCATGAGCAACGACATTGAAAATCATCCACCCAAATGCTGTTAGGCACCACTACTGCTAAGCAGCTGAGTTAGTGCTTTCAGCCGCCATTAAAAATTTCGAGAGAAACTGTATACAGAAGGCTTAATAAGAAAGTCATTTTTGCCAGAAAGTCAAGGGTATGTCCTTCACTGAAATCAGAACATAAGAGGTCCCTCTTGAATTAGTTCTGGACATTGCAGCTGAAATCAACAACAAGGGACCTGCATTATCTTCAGTGAAGATTCGAGAATTCATTTAATCTCTTATTCTAAACGAGTTTATATCTGGAGGGAGCCAGGAATTAGAAATCTTTCCATAAATATTATGAAATATGACGGTTACTGCGGTTCAAATCTGATTGTATGGGAAGACATAAATATCAATGGATATACTCCCCTACACGTGTTCGACAGAGGATCTGTGTCTTCCCAGAGATATATAGATACAGTTTTAGAATCCTAAGGAAGATTTTTTAGAGGTGCATGTGGATCTAATTTTTTATGGATGATAATGAGCGCCTAAATCCAGCAAACTCTGTCTATGAATTTGAAACCAAAGTCATTGAGCGGATAAACTGATCAGCCAAATCCCCAGATTTGAACCGATAGAGAACTTAAGAGACTCCTTTGGAAGAGTTGCTGCATGGCGAAATCCCCTTCCTACAGAGATCACAATGCCCTGAAAACCGCATTGGTGCAGGGGTGGAACTTACTGCCCCAAACGCTAACTAATCATCTTATGGACAGGACGAAATCGAGTTGTGATATCTGTATATGAGTTACGGGAGATAAAATCCCTTAGTAAAAAAGCATGCATTTAAGTTCGCATTGTTTTTCGAAGTTATGCAATTGTTTTCTAAATTCTCCGTATCACACATTATTTCAATTTTAATTGCTTCATAATTAGTTTTGTATGAAATGCACTCATTCGATTTTTCTGTTGAGGTTTATGCGTTATGGTGCCATGTATCACCCAACAAAATTCATTCAATTATATAATATTGAACAGTTAATGAGAAATGGGTGTTTGTGTGCATGTAAAGACAATTTTGAACACCAGTATATTTAAACGCGTTATTTGAATTTCTAAAACTTCTCTGTTTATTTAAAATTACCAATTCGTGCCCTTATAGACCTTAAAATATTCATTTAAATATCAATTTATACTTTGGAATTAACACCCGCATTTGGAATTAACACCCGCATCAACAACTTGTAAAGAACCTTGCTTCTCCAACCGGAAATTGAATCATGGATCTTCGAACTGGCCAGCTGACGCTCTACCAATGAGCTACTGGGGCAAAATTGCAAGCTCTTATCGTTGAAGCGGACTTGCGTTATCCACCCTTTAATGTCAGATTGACGGGAAATGACAATCAAACTGAACACCTCCTTGTATTTTTACCTCAGGTAAGCCTCCTGCTACTACTGTTACTCCCCAGGATAGTATTCTGCGTGGTCATTGTCCTCCCAATTTGAACTCGGCGCTCAATCTTCCAGAGTCCACTGAATCCATACCAGGCGTACTTGGGTCACTTTCAGACCTCGGACATCTTTGCACTGACCTACAGAGATGATTTGTTCGGGCGCCAATGTAAAGAAAGGTAGCGGAATGAACACGCAGGCATATTTTGTTAAAAACAAGTTTATCCTTGAAACTGTAGAAAATCATAAAATAAATACCCAATAGCGTAATTTACAAATAGTAAATCAGAATGTACATGGTCCACCTTTTCTACCATCGGCTGCAACCACACACGCCACGTTCCAACTCTTGCTTCCCACTTCACATATTTAAGAACTTGGTCGCCAGCTCCACTTACCTTTCGCAATCTGCGCGGCTACTATTGTGGCTCTTCTTTCCCCGTGGAAGACACTGCTTGAAAAATAAAAAGTCGAGATTAGAAATTGTTAGTCCTTACAAACTATGTTCGTTCTCCTTGAGAATGTTACAAATAACTTATTAATCAAATACAACACACCACAAGTGCTTCTAGTATACAAGTAACTTCCGCAATTAAAATGCATATCTTAAAAGTAGCTTTTGATCAACCTTCTGCACCTTTCTGCATAGTTCAATTCTCCGAATTCTCAAAATAGTGTCTTGTGGTGGAAATTGCATTGTCAGCTAGTAATTTTTCGCGCCTCATTTGTAATCACTGTACAAAGCAAGCCATTTCAATAGTATATACTCAAGGGAAATGTAGTAATTACCACTGGCTTTGCTTCAAAGTGAGCAAAATTTGAAAACTCCATGTTGCTAGTAGAATGAGAAGGTAGGTATTTTAAATCCTAACATGTAGTATTTGCATTCATCGAGCAAAGCAATCTAGGATGATAATTATTTTCGTAAGATTTACATTCTATCCTGTTTCTTCAAATAATTATGGTGTACTTCTTAAAAATATAAATATAAAATATAAATTTTATGTTGTTCCTTTCATTCATTAACATGGGATACGCAATGTTAAGAAGTTACGTGTATTACTTATACTACGTAACTACGTACTAAATAACTTTCATAACTGATCTTACAGTCATAAATTAGGAACTTGGCTTACAAATGAGATCGTACTTATTGAATATTTGTGATGATGAAGATGGTAGTTTAAACTTATTTACAAACAGTCATTGTAAAATATGCTTAATGTTGTAATGTGTAAAGGAACGCCACAAAAAATGTTACTGATATGAGTAAGCGAAAAATAAGGATGATCTCTAATATTACTTCGTTAAATTGAGAGGAAGTCTTTTCATTGCATTTCTGTATATTCTTCCCACGGCTGTTAATGCCATTTTCTATTCATCTGCAAATGATGCTAATTTCATCATCCGTGTCCCGCAGTGCTGGAGCCGTTTTCGGGGCAATCAATCCCTTTTCCCGAATTCATGGCAAACTGGAAGTTTTACAGGGTGGGTGGGATGGAAAAGACGCTCCAAGGTACCATTTCAAATTTTCTTCTCCAAAGTTCTTTTCTTTTCTTATTTAATACGAAAGTTTACCTCCGGAGCGAATAATCTTCCAACTTATGTCGATGTACGTAAAAATACATGAATATTGTATTAAGTCTAAAATGAATAAATGAAAGATGCATGAAGTAGTGCCGGGTATTAACCATGGGGATACCCGGAGAAATATAAACATGCCCCGACTACCCTCCCCATGTTGCTTCAAGCACGGTCTCTGATTACTTCCCCCAAAGCAGTAGAGTTTCAGAATGCTAGAAAAGATGACTTTTTTTTTTGTCTCGGACTTCTCATTTTTTTCTCTTCCTCGAGGATTTTTTTTTAACTTTTTGAGGAAAAGAGAAAGTCAGAGCAGGATTTTTGGAGCACAAATGAGATCCAAACTCGCAGGAAAACACTTTAAATGGAAACTGTCACGTTGGAGCCTAATTTAATTTAAAATAGACCATTGCTTCTGTTGATGCGAAAACGTATTTCTCGCCTTTTTCTCACGTGGAGAAAAGGGGTGAGAAAAAAAATCGCCCGAGCTTAGCGAACAGGGAATGAGCGTAAGTCAACAAATATTCAGCGAAACTGGAATGAGGAAATATGTAATTTCCAGTAGCACTAGAGAAACTTGGAGATTTCTTGAATTACGTTATTTTCATTGGACTCCAATTTGTCTTTTTTATTGTCTACGTTTTATGTTGATAAAACGTTTAGTTTATTTAACTTATTTAAAACTCGTCATCTTTAATGTTAAAGATGACGAGTTTTCCTGTTATATGTAGAGAACTCATGTCCCAACCGGGATTCAACTATGGATTTAAGCAGTTAACGCTCTATCCATTGAGCAATCGAGTAATAGTTTGTATTTTATCTTTACAGAGACTGTAGTTTTCTTCAGATTTTAGATCTTTCCGATTTTAAAAAGGTAAGATCTCTACAACATGCTCTTGTATCTGTAAAATATATAATAAAAAAATAAAATAATCTAATCTAGGCCAATTGAAAATATCGAACAATGTCTATATTTATAAAATTAATTTAAATTCTTTATTTAATAAGAAAGCTATCTTCTTCCTGTGGAAGCAGTTGTATTTCTTTATTTAACAGCACAGCTGGATTTTATTAAACAGCACAGCTGGATTTTATTAAACAGCACAGCTGGGTGCATATATTTTGCAGTGTAAGAAGATAAAAAACACTTTCGTGATAATGCATACAAGACTGCAAAATTTATTTCTGTTTCATAAGTAGGTAACAGGAATTTCAATTTATTCATATTAATGTAATATTCATAAGAATAAAGAAAGATATATATCTAAATTAAGTGTTTTCTATAAAACATACCATATTAACTGCTAGTTTAAACATAGAAATAGATCATATAATTTAAACATAAACATAGAAATCTATTTTCAATGTATTTTTCAATGAAACAACATTTAAGTACCTGAAGTTCAAAGAGTTATTTGATTTTCTAATGAATTTTTGTTCCTAATATTGTTAAGATACACTTGCATTACAATTAGTTACTCAAAAAACTATTATTACCTAATCTATCTAATAAATAATAAATATAATCTATTATCTAATTCATTTCAGAAATTTATGAAAACAGAGAAAGTTTCTTACTTTATTTTTTAACTAGATTTGGCTGAAATATATTCGATTAATATTGTTGCTAACATTTTTTGTTCACGAATATTTGATTGTACAGGATAATTTACAAACAAATTATGCAACTAAATATATCTTGAACAATTGGACGCAGACCCATAATTCCAATGAAAAATATACTTTACTGAAAACAAACTGTTATAGTATGCAAATTTTGATCACCCCCCTCCCCCGTTTTTCTTTTAATTTTGAATGAAATGTTCTACTCTTTTGCATATCTTATAAAAAATAAATTTTAACTCTCAAGCAATTCTTTGCTGAAATATCCAGTTGGAACCCTGGAAACAGCAAATATTAACAAAGAACGCTGTTTTCGAATTTAATGTGATATATTTTGGGCTTTTATTAATGAAGAAAATGTTTCGAGGTACTATTCTCTTGCATGTCATCGATATTAGGAAAAAACAGTTTTTGATCTATAAATATCTACTCCATATGTTATTTGATATTTCTGTTTACATGAAATTATGTTTCCTTAGAAAATCTTACCTCTATTAAAGTGATGAAATAAAACGATGGAACATCAAACATTTTGAAAAGTAAAAGTAAAATGACCCTTTTTCGAATAAAAGGATGGGCCAATTTGATTTTAGTTGAAGTTATGTTTTTGTTCAGAAGTTAATATATAGAAATCTTTTGAGGCCCAGTTTATGTCTTCAGCATTATTATAATTATTTTTATTTATTTCAAGTATTTATGAAAATAGGGAAATTTTCTTACTTTTATTTAATTACAATGAAATATATTCTATTAATATAGTTGCTAACTTTTTGAGTTCGAGGATATTTGATTGTACAGACAGGGTAAATAAAAAAAGATTACACAAATTAATATATCTTGAACGATTGGGCCTCAGACTCATAGTTTCAATAAAAAATGTGCTTTACTAAAGGCAGACCGCCATTATATGCAAATTTTGATCATGTGATACATTTTAGTATAAAAGTACAACATGCAACATTTTGTATGGGTCCCTTAGAAAGAAATTCGAATTTAAATATTTTCAATAGCCCAATAAGTCAAACGCAAAACAAGTCAAATGTAATCAAAATTACTGTAGATATATTATCATTTAAAGTTTTCGCCGGAAAATTGGAGATGCAAAAGATTTACTAAAATATCTCTCACATAACTACTCTATGTTTTCGAATGGAGATTTCATCTAATTAAATGCATTTTTTTACGAACCTTGAAATCTATATCTTTGCCGTTTGTTTTTGGTTAGATCAAAATGGTTTATGTAGAGTGGTTTATGTCGTGGTTTATATAGGGTAGATACAATGAACTTATTGTGACTTACATTCATGGCTATCCAAAGGAGGTACTCGCCATTTACTACCAAACAATACGGCCAATAATGTAAGTTATCTTTGATTAAAAATTATAATTATCATGGATCATTCAATGAATATGATCTGAAAGGGATTCAAAATTTTAATGTATATAAAACTGGAATTAAGGTTTGGAAATTTAATTGATAACTTATATCTCTGGGTAGCCAGAGATAAGGTATATTGTGCTTAATGAGTGATTATATATGCAATAATTGATAATTGATTATGATTAGAAATTGAATATTGTATTATATATATGATGATGATAATTGTTTAATATGTATAGAAATCAAAAGTTTGTATTTACTGTTATGTTCAAAATATGAATGAAGCCAATACTAATGCACAGAAGGTTAAATTTATTGGAGACACTTAACATTTAATAATTTAAGAATAATTCTCATAGCATATCTTCATATTGTTATATCTTCATATATGAACCGACGTCTGTCTAGTACAGATTTTATTTGTAGAATTACTTTACACAAAATTATTAACTTAGTCTCTGAGCTATAGTTTGGGTATTCATTATTATGTGTAGAGTAATAGTGTTTAAAAAGAAATTAAATTAATATAAAAATGAAGAATAAAATAAATCTTAATCGCTTTATTGTTGATTATTTCAATGTGACATATTTTGTAATAGACTGTATTGGAGTGAGCTACTTAACCTGCCTGGTGCAGATTAATTTTATATGTAGAAGGATGGTAGACCTTATTATATTTTAAATAGCTTCACAAGCTAAAATATTGCTCACATTCAAATTGTCGATTTTACGAGAGGCGTTGTGATGATATTTTAAAACAATGATTCATAATTTTAAGATGAACAAATTTTATAATGAATAAATTCAATTGCTAATAAACTTAACAATGGAAGAATAAAATACGTGAGTTATAACGAATTGATGAAGAATTATTTTTGACCAATAAAGGCAAAAGAAGTATCCGTCCATTGCAATCTGCAATTTATTTTAGATGGGGAAATAAGCCCTCCCCTTACAAAAATTACTTTAGCCTATGTGCTATATATGCGGTACTACATGTAACCTAAATTTGGAGAAAATATACCAATGATCATTCGATGATGTTATACTTACACATATGAATTTAACCATTATTTCTAATCAACAGTTAAATAGAAAATGATAATTACAACTGAATAGTGTCCCATAAATCAAGATAAGATGTTGAATAATATTGATGAAGGCTAACACCTCATTGCGAGGATTTTATATATAATTTAATTATTAATTTTGCATTGAGCCAAAATAGGCATATTAGACATGTATGAGAATTTATATATATAATTTAAGTACTGATTTTGAATTAGGTCCAAAGAGGCCATAAACAAAATTTGATGTGGTATTATGTAGTTCAATCATTATGATTAATTTTGATGAAGGTGTAATTGCAATATAAATGATTTTCTTTCATTATATTATAAATAAATTTTCTAGAATACAATGAATAAATATATTTTATGTGTGTTAAAAAAATCGATGTGATACCCTCCTTTAGACCTTTCATTATTGCGTATTGTTTTGATTATTTAAATTTCAGATGTCGAAAGTAATTAATATATTAACAAGCAATCCGTTCCACTATACCATGGCCAATTCCTCATTGAATTTAGATGCTGACCAACGGTGAAGCTTAAATAATAATCTTTATAATTTCTGCCTTTATTTACTTACCCTTCTGACAGATAACATAAAAGTTTGGTGAAACAAATAAATAAAGTTTGGGTCATGCTTTTGTTATATGCTTACGTTCAGATAAGTATTTTTGTGTTCTCTTTTGAAAATGTTTACATATATCACTTGTAGTGCGAGAATATTGTTATCTGCACGTGCGCCTGAAACAACATGCCTCGAGAAATATGAGACATGTAAAAAATGTTCTTTCCACAGGACATACGAATTTTTCGACAACGCTATTTCTTTCCTTTCTATCTGTTTGTATAGGTTTCAAATTATTTTTTATCCTTGCAAAACCATACTGGAACAAGAATTTACTGGGGTAGGATGTACTAGAGAGCTTTTGATAAATGGCTTAGCATGCAAATTTTATTTTTTGCTTTACTGATTCAATATTGTAACTTGGATTCTTTCCAAAAGAAAATGGGATTGATAAGAGGATTGCTATAAATAAAATCCGTAAAAATATATTTATTTATAGCGAGAGATCCTGTAGTAATTAGATATTTAGTATTACCATCTCAAACTGCTGCTATGTAATAAAACTAAACCAACATCGTTAAAAACAGCATACAACACAAAATGGAAGAGTATCGGCCGGTTTCGAAGGTAAAAAAAAACCTTCTTAGTCAAGGCACACAAGGAACGCAACGTTTAATCGTAAGAGGCAGTTCGTCAGCTAGTACGTCAACTAGTTCGTCAAACATGACTGCAGAAGAGAAAATGGTTGCCGACTTCGAAACATATTTAGTTTCAGAAACTTGAGAAACCCCGTTAGTTGCCTTTTTAACACTTTACACAAAGTTGAAAATGTTTGACTTTGTTCATTCTGTCTGTCTGTCTGTCTGCCCGTTAGCAAGATAACTGCCGTAAAAATGACTTAATGAAATTTTAGTATGTTGTTCAGACGGTCTGTAGGACCTATGAGAATATAAATGAATAATATCACCCAATTAGTTTTGGATTAAACCCGGGTTGAAAAAATGAAATACATTGAAATCTATGGGACCTAATTTTTCAAACATTTTTTAAGCGGATTTAAAATTCACAAATTGCTTCAAAAATTTTAGGTAATATTCAAATTGTTCCATAAAATATATAAAAAAAATTCAACGAAATATATTCAGTAGTTTTTTAAATAAAAATTAAATTATTAATTACACCTCTTATATGAAGCGATCACGTGACCCACTTCAAAATGAAATATGGCATCCATCTTGTCTCAAAATCGTGATTTTTAAAGTTCTTCTTAATTCATATTGAGTGATTTTTAAAGTTATTTTTATTCATACCTAATTCATATTCTGTGCATCTACATACTGAAACAACGCAATGACAATATATTTGAGTTTAAATGATCATCCAAATTTGATTATTTCTACAGTGAAACCTATTTTTCACTTATGTAAAATGTAAACAGCAAAATATGTAGAATGAGTTGTATTAGAATTGCTGTATTTCTTTAACACAAAATTATTTAGCTCATAGAGTCTGCATAGCTGATATTAATAAAATGTTCATTGATTTTACAAAGAGAAGGACGATTTTTTCGATGAAGTTTTAAGCAAAGAATTTAATTATTTGTAGCTCCATGGTCTTAATTTTTTAATAAAATAAATTATTATAGTATTGGGATGAATGAAATGGATGGGAAATTATTTATGAATGAAATGCTGCTTTAATAGAGAGAGCCAGACGTGTTATTTTTTCATGAAGTCATTTGAATGAATTTCAGTTGTTTTCGATGAAGTTTTCAAATATAATAAATTATCGTAGTATTATGATAATTCTAAAATTATTACCAAGGAATGTATGGCATTTTAGAGATGTTTAAACCTGGAAATTTATATTTCAATGCCTGCATTTGAATGAAGTTCATTTTTTTCGATGAAGGCTTAAGTTTTCAAATATAATAAATTAATGTAGTATTGTGATAAGTTTTAAATTATTACCGAGGAATGTATTGCATTATAGAGATGTTTAAATAAAATTGCATTGAAGTTGGAAAGTGTTTCATAATCAATGCTTTAAGCATGATTGATCGTTCTTGTTTAATTTAATAGGGCACTTATTTTCATAGTTTTACTCACTGAACAAGTGATCTAAATCTTTTGTTGGACTTCACTTGGTTCACTTTCCTCTATAGTACTTTCCATTCATTCATAGTGTCTTACCTCTTGTTCCTTCGTCCTTGATTTTTTATAAATTTATTCTCTTTGTAACCGCCTTTTCTTGCTTAAAGAATATGCTTAAGTTGGATGTTAATTCAGAATATATTTTCTTTATCAAAAGTAAACATCTATTCCAAATAACCCAAAACAAATACCTTTTTCTGAATATGGCAATAGTTAATTACTATGAATTCCATGGGCTCAATCGACAAGCATAATTAGAAAAATAAAATTGAAAAATATTAAGAGATCAAGGGACCATGGATAGCCAGGAACCATGAGTAAGTATCCAAACAGAGTGAAACGAATTGAGTTGTATCCAAATAGAATAGAGGATATATGATGAGCGAACCATGGTGACTAAAGGGGTGGCTCAGGGTTGAAAGTACTTCCAATGCAGACTAAACTAGGAAGTAAATGGTGAAAATAAACTAATGTCATTAAGAAAGTGCAAAAACAATAAACAGGAGTCAAAGAAGGCAAAAGTGTTGCAATAATAATTCAGAGGCAGAGGAAAATTGAATATTAGAGTATGTCAAGAACACCAACAAGAGGACGACAAATTGTTGCTTCAGGCTAGCTAAAGTTACATATTTTTATAGAAAATAACAATTAAAAATATTAAATATTTGTAAAAATTATTTTCTAAATCTCATTTTAGAATTTTTATCAGTATATTTTAAATTTTTCATTTTTATAGATGCACATAATTAACAATAATTTTTGGAAAAAAAACTTTGATGTTTTAGAATAAATTACAGAATCGATTGCTCCCGGAAATGCATATCAATACATGTCTCAATATTTTGACTGTATTGTGGCACAGCACAAATTGCTGATAAAGTACAACGTAATTTAAATGGGTGCGCAATTTTTATGGACGGTCCAGCCCGACACTGGGATTATTTCTTTCTAGCGATGCAAATTATCAAAAAAATGTTCCGACGTAACTTATAACAAACGTTAAATCGAAAATTATTTGCATTGAAAATCTGAAATTTTAGATACTGCCATTTTGACTAGTACGGCAGCGTAGTGTGTCAATGGAAACCGATAACTGTATAATTTAGCAGTTACATATAATCCATACTTTCAATACATGTCTCATTTGAGAAATATCACAATATCGATTTATTGTACACATTGCTAGCTAATATGTGTTGTAATAATGTTTTCGTATGTATCGAACCAAAGAACTGCACATCATTTTGGAGACGCTCCCTTTGAACCAACTCTCTATCAAATTCTTGGCGGTTCAAATTGTTTCGAGGATTCATGTAGTATGAACTGCACATCGATTCTTTAGAATATCTTACAGAATCGATTACACCCGGAAATTTATCGGAGAGAGCCATGTTGATATAATCGGAAGTAAAGGCTGGTAAAATGCCACTGCACAGAGAACACAGACAGTCACTACTCTTGAATAATTCATATGGCTAGAAATTCAAATAATGGGGAGGCTTCTTTTTTGTAACACGTGAACATTTTATAGATCTGAATAGGAGGGGGTGAATGTATATGCAACCAGGAAATAAAAAAATAAAAATACTGCACCTACGAATGTGCCGATTTGTTTCTCATCTAGCCATACCTTCCTGAATATCAATGTGTCTTAATTTGCTTTTACAGAATAGGTTGCCCTTCTTTGTATCCCTATATCCCCTTCTTTTACTTTGGCCGCGACGGAACGTGGTGTTTGCATTATCTCTGAAAATAAAATATCTCTTTCAGTGTTTAAAATCCTATTCGTTTTCGTTCGGCAGATAGAAATTAATGCCTTTCTCTGATGCATTTCCTTTCATATCCAGGCACATATTTTCATTTCCAGTCATTGAGTGAATAAAAAAGAAGATAGGATAAGATAATGCATAGGCAATAAAACCCATACCTTTATTTTCATCGCTTTTCGACGTGTGAATATAATAAAACCCCATCTGCGAAATTAAATTCTCTCTCTCTCATGTATATATATATATATATATATATATATATATATATATATATATATATATATATATATATATATATATATATATATATATATATATATATATATATCCCTCACAGCAAAGATCGTCACATGTGCGACAGTGACGTTGTAGTCACGTGACAACTGGGTCACAATGTGACATCATATTTGTGACTTCTCTGCGACGTTACGCATTAGTAACTTTGTAATTTCATTGTGACTACATTCTGTGACGTTTCCACAATTTAATTAACACGTAACAGTGTGACGACATTACACTGGCAATTACAATGTGACGTCACAAACAAGTCAATATGCGACACCACAAACGACCATGTAAATGATCAAAATGACTTCACTGTGACCTCAATATGACATTGTTGAGACGTACTGCGACGTCCTGTGATGCCCCTAAGTCACAGGGTGACGTAAATCTTACGTCACTATGAAAAAAATGCTGTTATTGTATATATATATATATATATATATATATATATATATATATATATATATATATATAATAATAACAAAATCCCTTTATAAATATCTCGATTATGTTATGTTACGTACAGCTCAAATTGCTCCAAAAGTAATAAAACAAAACGACTTCGTTTAAAGCAGTATGCAACACAGAATTAATAGTATAGATCGGTTTTGAAGGCAAAAAACAGCCTTCTTCGTCAGGACACACAAGAAGCGCAACCTTCACTTGTGAGAGCTAAAATTATTTTATATTACACTTCTTGGGAATTAATGTCTACTGAAACAATAACTCTTTATATTTAAAAAAAATATCCTACGACCTGTCTCCTCGCATTACGAAGAGAAGGGAAGACTCACAGTTCTGAAAATTGTTTAGTTAGTTGAATACTAATTAACATAAATTTTAATATTTCCAGTATGAGCAAATATTTAATGGATCGAGCGACTTCCAACTCCTCTGTGATATATTGCAGGCAAAATCGTCGCAAAGATGGCCAAGGACTCAGCAATTATATGTTTTATTGCTGATTTTCGGATTGTCTGAAAAAAAAATAATACATTTTTATATTGACTAATTGCCACTGTATATGATTATTTTTTGTATAATGCATATGTTCATGAATTACAGCAAATATAAACATAATTTTTAGCAAAGTTCAACTTGCAACATTTCTTGAAACAAAGAGAGCCTTTAATAATATTTATAAAATCCTGTTTCTTCGATATAGAATATTTTCCCAAAGAATGATAAAGTGAAAGTCTGTATTCCGTTGTTTATATACTATAAGACATATGGTGAGATAAAACGAATGGCGCATCAGACATTTTGTAAACTGTTATGTTTCTTTAAAATGTTTATGTTTCAGAGAAGAAAGCCTTAAATGTCCTATTTTCAAAAATCGCAAGATTTCTGTCTTCATCTGAATTTTTCATATATTTATTCAAACTCCATATGTTTTAAAATGGAAGTATCTTAAAACATACTTCTGTGTTTAAACATATTGAGTTTTATTTTTCCATACACAACTGAACAATGTTCAGCGATATATAGGTATTAATATATTGAGAAAATCAAAGTTTGAGAATTTCTATTAAATCTCTAAACATGCAAAATTAGAAAATATAGCTAATAATCTAATAAATACTTTTCTTCATTTAATTTTTTTCTATCTTTTAAATCGCTCTAATGAAAAATAAATAAAAGTATGTCAAAATAATGAAGCATATTGATTTAATTTCTAATATATTTTTTTCAATATTGAAACTAGGGGCGAAAATAAAGTTTGCTAAACAAACCTTTAAGTAGTTTTCTAAACAAAACTTACAGTTTGGATCAAAGCATTAACACATAGAAGTTTAGATATGTGTTTTAGTAATAAATTCTATCCCACGACATTAAAATTACCAGAACATACCCGTACCCAGTTGTTTCATCTACAACACCATATATGGCCACAACGTAAACATTTTTATTCGAATTCCTCTACACTCTCAATCTTACCGGCCATCCAAATTGCTACTCTAAGTCCACGGACGAGTCGGATGGTCTGGGCTTTCGACACTCTCAATCTTGAATAGTCTGTTACTATAACTATACATCTGTTATAAGATTAAGCTTCCCATCCTTAATTGTATACCTATCACTATTTTGTAACACAAAATACGCAAGAATGGCACATTTCTCATGTCTTGATGAGAACTGGCTTTAACATTCTGGCGGTTGGCAATATTTCCCTCTGCGAACTAAACATAACTTGTGTGTGATGATCAGAGACTAACTACTCTGAACTTTGATGGAGATGGAGGGCCGATGTGCAAACAAAATCTATAACATTATAAAATAATTACATCTCTGTTGTTGCTTCTTATACAAATGGTCCAGGCTGTCATGTTATAAAATAGGTCAAAACTAAGTACGTCTATATCTTTCTTATTCGACCTAATTATTTAGGCCTAAGCCATAAAGCTCATCAACATGCACACTTTTCATATTATTCCTACAAAAGGCCATCAAATATCTATTTTAAATTTTCAATATACCCCATGACAATTTCACTATAACCCCTGTGGTGTTCCATAGCACCCTGTGTTGAGGCACTATGGAACAATTTGCGTAATTTTAAATTATAGTTTTTCCAACTAAATAGTTTCTACAATTCATTTTACATATTCTTGCAGCTGATTTATCTGCGTTTCTGGCCATACTTCGTTTTTGTAACTTTAATAAACTGTAGACAATATATTTGGTGTCTTCTTTTTAAAAGTATTCACTTGTACCCCAACCTCCCCTACTTCCATCGTGAATAGTTGAATATCTTTATAACTTCAATATTATGTCATAAATATTTACAATTTTGTTTCTTGAAAATCAGATTTCATTATCAAAGGCAACGAAAAAATACAAATATTTCAAGCGTTGAATGAACTCCAAATCTAAAAGTCAAATATTTATATTTGAGAGGAATTAACCCCAGTGATGGAAAAAAACAAGTTTTTCTGCAATTTATCACTGCCAAGTGCAGCTGCATCGGAATCCAAAACATTTAAACACATACCAGAAATGCATTGGGACTTTTATTTTAAAATAAATATTTCGAGTCAAGTTTATACAATTTATGCAAATGTTTCCCTTTTATGAATCAAAATCACAATGTGTGAAAAATTAAAATTGATGGAATGAAGTGATAAGAAGTCAAAACATTGGTAATAAATTATCTCTCCATACCCTGTTATTTATTATTTTTATTAATGAGCTTGTTGATTGTTTTGAAATTTGCTTCGTTTCTGTCGATGATTTGAGAATTTCCTGTCCGATTTTCGGTGCCAGTTCTTATATCGATATTCAGTCTGTGTTGCATGTCCATTATATGTTGTATAATGATAAGTCTTCATCACAATATTAGCAAATGTAGTGTTGTTGTTATTTTGTTTGCATAAAAGTGCTTGTTTTATTTTCTTATGATAACGGCAACTCTGATTTGGTTAGGAGCTTCTCTGTTACTTAACTTTGTGTTATTTATACATGTGATTTCTCCTTTTCGCCTCATATTTCTGATATTTCTGCTAAATCCTATAAAATATTGGTTACTTAAGATGATTACTAAGGATTTTATAAATGTGGATACCGTAACTGTTCTCTTCAATTCCTTGGTTACATTGAGGCTTGAATATGCATGAATCCATTTTATGGAGGCCTTTTAATACTGTTCATGGTAACTATATTGAAATTTTTGAGGTATTCATATTATAAGAAAACTGGTACTTACTGTTATAATTTATCTGTTACCTCTCTTCGAAGTATGTTTAGCGTTAAAAGTTTAAAGAACAGAATAGATTTCATTATATTTTCTTTCTTCAAAAATGTGTTCAATAACAAAATTGATTGTATCCCTGCTTTGATGAAATCGGGTTTCCAATTCCTCAGTACTCAACTAGGACTATGAGTTTATTTGCTGAAAGGAATTTTATTAATAATGTTGGTTGTTATTAATAACTTTTGTAAACTTTACAACATCTTTCCTGCTCCCGGCCGCCCAAACAGTTGCTCAAGTCTTAGGACGAGTCGGACGGTCTGGGTCTTCAACTTCTTTTCTGATAATTTTGACATAATATTTATTCATCCGCAAGTGTTTTTAAAAATCATTTGTTGCAAATATTTTGTATTGAAGTGTATTTTACAATATTTTATCTGTATTTTTTTAATTGAATTTTATTTTGCATCTTGTTATTGGGACTTTATCTATATTATTTTAAATAAATAAATAAAAATAAAAATATCTAAAACTATTAGGCTTCGAAAGAAGTTTCACATTTTAATATGGATGCACAATTTTAACAAGGAAATTTTATTATTTCTACTATCACTGTGAAGACACAATAAACAACATTATCCATAACTAAAGTTCGTTTCGTTGCAATTTATCCAAGAGCCAAGATCATTTTTGGAGCGTCTGTGTAATCAGCACTTATCCCCTCATCGAAAATAAGATATGTCCATATGTTGTATTTCTGGATTGTATGTAGATCAACTTGCGCACTTCATTGCAGGGTGCTAGGCATGGTTCAAAAATGGAAATATGGTGCTTTTGTTTTGAACTGGTTGACTGCTAGAAGAGGTAAAAACCGTTGTAATTTGTGCGAATAAATCTAAAAGTATGGATATATAGTTTACAAAAATTGCATTAAACGGATTTGTTGTGGTTGCGTTTACATTATTTTTTATGTTACAATAAGGATATAATTGTTATAGGTAGCTACATCATCTTGAGAACATGGAATTAATAGATTTTATTGTCATTCAGAATAATTGTATTTGATTCTTCATGTTTAATGAGCTATTTATATTAAGAAAATTAATAATTTCTAGTAACCTCAATTTTGTTCCCCAGTGGCGTTCGCAAAACTTGCTAAAACACTTAATGTTATAAAATATGGTTGCTATATGTGTGTGTACTAATTCCCCCGTGGTGAAAGGGCTCCTACGCCCCACGTCCACAAGACCCCCAGGGTGTACCATGGCGAAGGGGAGTGGATTTGTAGCTTCACTTTTATAGAGGCCCCCTGGAGGGTGGAAGTCTGACTTGGATTCGATATGACAACATCCATGCCCGCTGGCGGGATTCGAACCCACAACCCGGCAATCCAGCGATCAGACGGAGTCGCATGCCCCTGACCGCTCGACCACCGGATCGGCGGTTACTATATGAAATGATCACTAGCTACGAGCACCACAGCTAGTTTTTTTGCTCAAATCTGAATGGATTTTTGATATTCAGAAAAGTTATCAGCAACTTAGTTTAAGTTTGTAGGTGTCCACATTTAATGACCACTAGCCACTTCGAAAGCGCGAAGTGCGAGTCAAATGGCTAGTAGCTGTATATATATTTTTCTGATGGAACTATATTTTCCAATCAAATCACAGACAATGGCCCGGCTATCCGACGTTATGTGCTCATTGACTCATTGACGTTATATGTTCATTGGATATTATATTTGAAATCGATCAAGCAATGTTATAATTGCTAACTTTTCGTATCTATTAAATGTTTCTCCATTTCGCTATCCAGAGGCGGTATAATCCTAATTATATATATGAATCAGTTCATTTCGATTAAGATATAAATCGAATTTGTGAAACTTCTCTATTAATTGAAAATAACACCATCGTAATAGGCATTAGAAAATGCAATGCTAATTCATTTACACTAAAGAGTAGTGTTCATCCTGTTTGGAACCAATCTTTTACGCTTCCGAACAGAATGTGCATGTTAAGCCGTTGTATGATTTTTTGGATATCTTGTTGACCTTTTATTTGCTTTTAATGAAACGTTTAATTGGTTGACTTGTATTATTTATATACTTATTTGTTAATTTTTGGAATTATTGTTGGATTGAATTATTTATGTACTTATTTTGTAATTTAATCATATTTTTTGACATCGGATTGTCAGACTATCCATATACAAACTTTGTATTCTCAATTTCGGGATGTGTATATAATGCTCGCGTCTGTCAGTTTTCATTAACATTGCCACTGATGAAGTACGTTATGACGCCTGAAAGCGCTCTGGCATTCTTGCAACTTCGTGCTCGTCATTAATGGGTTTTTTTTAAAAATAAATGCATTTCATTAAATTTGTATTATTTGCTAAAAATGTTTTTGATCAATCGTTTAAATACTGACATATCGCTAAAATTACTTCCAATATTCAAATGACCTGTCTTATCACCTGTCTTATTAGGGAAAATAAAGTATTATTATTAAAAAGTAACATATGATCAGTATTTTGTAGTATTTGCCTCCTATTCGCAATTTCGACATCTTTACAAGAGTGGATGAATATAAGAAAATTTTCCACACCTAATTCTTAACTATCTAGAAATGTAAACAGATGCATCAAATCACAGTCAAGGAAAATTGTATACATTTTTCCAGAATATGCGTACAAATACGTAGAATTTAAGAATTCCATGTTTCCAGTGGACTGTTTTTGTTTCAAATCAGATGCTGAATCAGTCCCGGCATTGATAATTATTAGTTACAGTCATATTGTGTGAATTCTACCAAGGAACATCCTTGGTGGAGTCCGAACATCCACCAAGGGTATAGAATTAACAAACTTTTGAAATACGTAAGACATGATTTAAAGTAAATACGCCCGCTAAATGCTAACAAATAGTTTACGCATTTGTAGTTATATAGGAGATATATTTTATAATAATTCATCGACTATTAAAATGCATCATTATTTATTGCAAATTTTGAAATTCGAATGATTTTAATGCAAATTATAATTTTTATCTAACTCCAAAAATTACCTTTTATGCTGAAAACGTCTGTTCTTTCATTGTAGTGAATGTCAAATAAATTTCACAAATAATTCTCATAGCATCGCAGCTTATACTAAAAGGCTAAAATAAGATGTATGTATGCTTTGAACTAAAATTATAGCAAAATGTAGACGTTAGTTTATTCTGGTTTTAACTGTAACCTCAAAACAAATTACATTTGAAATTCAAATGCGATATCAAAACTCAGTGTGAGATTATAATTAACACCCTTTGACATTTCTGTAGTGTCACCATCTTGAAGCATCAAACAACTTTTGCATTATGAATCTTCGTCTTTTGATAACTTCGTTCTATCTTATAAAATAACTATTAAAATTTATGTTTTAATGCATACAAAATAGTCTTTTAAACAAAATTCTGGAGACAAGAGATGAATAGTCCACCAAAGCCACTTTGTAGCTTCTGTAGTTCTCATAAGGCAGTATTAAATACCTTGTGCTGGATACGAATTTAGCTAAACGCTATGATGCTGGCGTACCATACTTTGGCTCCGAGATCATACCCCGAAACTGTCAAGTTGGTGATTTCGCCTTTACGCTATATTGTGACATTTCATTGTGTTCACTAAGCATTCAGGGCGAGATAGCCTAGTGGTAGAGCACAGGGACTGTACTCGGTGGACCCGAGTTCGATTCTCGACGTTGCCCAAACTATCCCTGTGTCTGCGCGGAATACACGTACGTTAAATCTTTGGGTCCGAAAGTCCTTTCAAGAGGTAGATAGCAGGAGAAGGAGGTTAACGTATACGACCAATATTTCACCAAGGAGTAACTAAGTACGTTGAACTGCAACTTTCGTTACATTTTAAGCATTACATATTTTCCACCTATTGAAAATCCTAGGTTAAAATAATAAAATATCACAAAATTATCACCATACTTCGAAAACTAAGAGTTTGATCTAAAATCCAATTAAATAACACTTAGCTTTCAAAGCGCTACAAATTGTTGCTTATTTTTCATAAGTAGCTCAATTTATGATACACAAGCATTGCACACTTAAAAAAACAGAAAATAGTAAAAGTAAGAAAATGAAAAAAAAAAAAAAACTCGCTCAAACAGATACATTTTCGATGTACTTAATTTTTTTTATATAAAAGAGTTAAAAAAAAATATCAGCGTTACTTTTATATATTCCTAATATGCACCATATTTTCAACAAAACAAGAAACATATTTGCATTTTGGTCGCACTCCGATTTCCGCCACAGATGCCTCAACCATACATGTTATCCACATCAAAAAGAAGTTGCAGCTTAATAATCTAAGTGTTAGTTTTTCTGTCTCTGACAGGCTTAACTACTAGTATTTTAAATAAATTACTCACTATTGAAAGCTTCGAAGTATTTACTATGTTTGTATCCATTTGATTATTTCATGTCAACCTATAATAATAAACTTGCGGAATAGCATGGGAGAAAAATATGAAGCCTTGCCTTGTTTTAGCCAATCGTCCTTCAATTGATAACACAAGCCTCAATTTTGTTTAAATCAAAAATTATAATTTCAAATATGAGTTAAATATTCAGAGGCAAGTAGGATTAATTAGTCTCACTCAAGTCGGGACTATCCCATCCCATGTGTCTAATCCTTCCTAATCCTTCCTCAATGGTTTCTGTCTCTCTCAGAGGGGAAAAAACCACTGCGATCGGATAAGCAATTAGTACTGCAATGCCTTTAATACCTACTGAATATTTTCTCAGGCATGATTTCTGAAATTATAAACTCTATGGGATACAACACATAAAAGTTTTTCCACGATTTTTCATGGGTACCCGCTAGTAATTTGAATAAATAGCAGTTTAAATGTTTAAATACGCTAAAACTGTACAGGGTGTCCCAAAAACATTGATCTCGGCCTTCCTACCTTAAATATTGATCTCATACATATATAATAAATTACAAAGTTGCGTAAAAAAGTACATAATTTTATGAAATAGATTAAAATTTTCAAGCGAATTAAATTTTAAGAAATACAAAATTTAAAGTTTTATACGGTTTCCCGTACAAAAACATTTCCAATGAGTAAAATGTGCCCCATACACTAATAAGGTGATTTATAAAATTTCAGCATTTTATCATTAAAAGTCACAGATATATGAAAAGGCAAAAATGCTGACTTAAACCACTTTCCGATGCATTGACATGGGTTCTCAGAGGGGAAAAATCATGTCGGTAGATCGCGTTTCAGGGTGCCATACACAAATTACTAAAGAAAACAATGATTATATAAATAAATAATAATTTTGCTATTTACTGGTACAAAAGTATCTACACTGTGTAGAAATAACTTTACACAAAGATTACAAAGCTTGTTCAAAATGTTTTCCATCCATGCTAAAGATCCATTAAAGATAAGAGGCAGATATTATTTATCTATGATACATTTCTTATCAACTTATTGGTGTATGGGGCACATTTTTCTCATTGGAAATGTTTTTGTACGGAGGCCGTATAAAAATTTAAATTTTGTAGTTCTTCAAATTGAATTAATTCACTGGAATTTTTTATCGATTTCATAAAATTATGTACCCTTTTTTACGCAACTTTGTAATTTATTGTATATGCCTCAGATCAATATTTAAGGAATAAAAGGAGAGGTTAATGTTTTTGGGATACCCTGTATATATATAATGCTATAACTATAGTCATATAAATGTTTTTTCAACAGGATTTTTTATTCGATATTTGTTTAAGAGTTATGTTTTATGACGATTTTGGTATCCAGTAAAATTACAAATGCAATTACAAATTTTTATCTGGGTGGCATCAACCTGCATAACTACAAAAAAAAACCTAGTATATTTGAATATATCTCTGTGTGTACAATTCACTCTTATACAGAGATGAATAAATACACAAATAACTTGAATCTTCTGACTTTTACCTTACCTTTTGCATTAAGCAATTGAGATGAAGCATAGCCTTTTATGAAGATTATCACATTCAGTCAGGCGTGAGAATGACCAGGATTAAGACATACCATTATTTAATCTCGCCGGCAATGTGGCCAGAACCTTTGATTGCCAATGTAATCTTTACGTTCCTTATATACAGAGTATAATGTAAATGAAAAGTATTGTGACGAGATCGAAAAATCGAATTTGGGTTTTTGACGGAAGAGCACGAAGTAATGTGTGTGTGCGTCCGTGAGTCTGTGGAGACGATATCTCATGAACGAATGGAACTTTTCGAACGAAATTTGATATAAAAATTACAATGAGTGAATAATGGAAACTAATTGATTTTAAACGCAATCGAGTGTTTGAAAGACCCCCAAATTTTCGAATGAAATTTTGAAAATATTTAAAAAATCAGAACCTTTAATGATGTTACGTAAACAATCATTTCTTATGTAAGTTTTCATTGGAAAACGATTGACACAAGTTTTAAACCGCTAGCATGAACCGTTCTCGAGCTATTATACTTTTTCAAATAAACTTATAAAAAATTACTTAAAATTAAAAAAAAAACATTAACTATGAAATGTGTTCACTCTTCATATGTAATACTATGCGATACATTTTTTTAAAATCATTCTTATGGATTTAGTTCGTATTAATCATGGGAGAAGATAATTGTCTAACAGTTTTGTACTTTGACTCCTAGCAATTTGCTAATAGTCATTTTATATAGGAAATCCACTTCACTCCGTTTATCTGCAGCGCTTGACGATAAATTTGGCGAACTTAGTAATCATTTAACGATATATCATTAACTTGGCGATATTTCTTACAAGATTGGCGAAAATATCCTTAAAGTTGTAAAAATAGCGCTAAATAAATGAATTTAAAAATGATTATAATCTATGTTTATGTATAAAGTCTTAGCTCTATATTTACATTCCTATTCGTCTTTTGATTTTACAAAACGCTTTGGAGTATTATTTATAAGTTAGTATAATTGTTTAACGGCTGATATCTTTTGAAAAATATAATATATTCTAAGATATTTCCCTATCGCAATCATAACTTAGTAGTTCTTTATTTCCTAATCTATCAATGGCATATCATTTTGATAGTACACACTGAAACATATTATATTAGTCTAAAATGTGAAGAAAAACTTAAATGAATTGTTTTGAAACTCGCCTTCTAAATTCTAACATCCCTATAATTTCTTAGAGTATTAGTTTCAGTTTATGTTAAATCAGCTGAACCTGCATAACTATACCTACTTAACTGCTTAACTATATAATCTTAATTATACACACTTTCTATACTACATAACGTTTTAATTACACGAATGTCCTTCAGAATAATTTGTTGTATTATAAAAACTTAATATATTATATTGTTTGCATAGCTAAAATTCTACCTCCTTTGATACGTAATAATAATTCTCATTTAATGTTAGATATATTTCATATTTCGGTATTGGATAATGTAAATAAGTATTTATGTTCACAAAGTCTACTTAAAATGACATATAAAATCGGATTTAAATAGTTTCGCCTTTAAATCGAAATGATACAATATGTAGAATACCGAACGGCAGTGGATGCAGCGAATATATGAAATAATAAATATTTCTCTAATTAATACCCTTCAATTATTTCTTAACAGTGTTTTAAGCCCATTTACAAACTCTATCTAAACTTTTATATGATACCTTGCCTGCCATTTGAATCTTATCTTAATCACGAGAATCCAATAGATAACAGCACGTGAATAATTATTACAAACTCTCCGCAGAATATGAATAATTCTCGCAAAATGTTATCTGGAGAATTCCGTCGAAGTCAGAACGGATTTACATATTAATTCTCATGCGTAGTTTGTTACAAGAACTGACCTTTTAGGCGTAACAAACGCTAAAGTTCCGATATCTGAGGTATTTAACTTATGAGTGCAAATCGGTATAAATTCTAATCTGAATATAAATCTGAGTTACGTATATATGCGAAGTGGATCTACCTAGACTGTTTGGATGTCTGAGATTCAGAAAGCCATCATTATATCTGCAGTCGGGCGAGGACTTAAGCTTATGTTTCTACTACTGCCATATCATTGCAGGAATCACTTGAGTTTAGTAAATATAATCTGCCTATGGGCGATTTCTGCGTCTCCAATCAGAGCTAAAATCTACTTTCGATATAATTAGTTCTGTTCTAATATTTAGTCAAGAATTTGGGTGAGATAGAAATAGCTTTTCCAGTAAAATTATCGGCCGTAAATGAATTTGGAATAAACGATCATAGTCCTTTAAAAACGTTTATATTGAGCACATTTTAAGTAATTATTAAAATTTAATTGGAAAATTTCATATATGTTATAATGCAAATGCATTTCATCCGCACTATGAACCAATAATAACGTAAAATAATGAGTCACTGATATCGCCAATAATTTTGTGCTCAATATTTTGCTCAATATATATAATCGTGCTCAATAATTTTGATACATCAAGCTTTCAGATTTTAATTAGCTTAAAATTTTCCCCTTTTTCTTGATACTGAGATAGATAAAATGACACAAAACCACCAAAAAGTGTAAGTGCTCAATAATTTTGATACATCCCCCTTTCAGTCTTTAGATATCTCTTCACACCCTCATAACCTTATTCAAATTTTCGAAACTTAGTTTCTTAATGCTGGGATTCAATCAAACCTAAGATTCTAGCTACAGCTCGATAGTTTTGATTAACCACCTCATCTGTTAGTCAGTGTAGTACATATTATCTCATACTAAGATGTACTGAACTGACTGACTGAGTGAATGAGGGGGTGATGTATCAAATTTATCGAAGGTTTCAACTGTAGCTAGAATTTTTGTACATATTATCTACATACTAAGATGTACTGGACTGACTGACTTAGTAAATGAGGGGGTGATGTATCAAAATTATCGTGGACTTTAACTGTATATAGAATCTTAGTACATATTATTTACATTCTAAGATGTACTGAACTGACTGACTGAGTGAATGAGGGGGTGAAGTATCAAAATTATCAAGGACTTCAACTGTAGCTAGAATCTTTGTACATATTATCTACATACTAAGATGTACTGGACTGACTGACTGAGTGAATGAGGGGTGATGTATCAAAATTATCGTGGACTTCAACTGTATATAGAATTTTAGTACATATTATCTACATACTAAGATGTACTGAACTGATTGACTGAGTGAATGAGGGGGTGATGTATCAAAATTATCGAAGATTTCAACTGTAGCTAGAATCTTTGTACATATTATCTACATACTAAATGTACTGGACTGACTGACTGAGTAAATGAGGGGTGATGTATCAAAATTATCGTGGACTTCAACTGTATATAGAATCTTAGTACATATTATCTACATACTAAGATGTACTGAACTGACTGACTGAGTGAATGACGGGGTGATGTATCAAAATTATCGAAGACTTCAACTGTAAATAGAATCTTTGTTCCGCTGGCATGCGATCCGTTTCAGCCAGTGCTGCAACAATTATAATTAGCATCTAGTGCGAAGTAATTTTGACTGCGCTTCATTTCTTATATACCGTATCGATAGAGGCACTTCCACATCGAGCGGTGCCTCCATATTGATACGGTAGCTAGTGGGGTGGCACCACTGGCACCAGACTTGCCGCGGCGCTTCGAGGTCGCGAGAAATATCCAAAATTTGAAAAATTTGAATTTTTGACAACGGTGTAAAGAAATAATAAAAAAAAAACTCGAAGCGACTTTGTTTTGTTATTGAGCACTTCCACCATAGATAGAATATTGTTGTTGATCTCATTTGATTCGTCATGTCAATGAAAACATTTAATACTTTGGAACTTAAATACAGGGTAGCTATAAAATGTAATAAATAAAAAAAACCAAAAGCACTTTTCAAAATGATTCGGCATTTCCACTCCAGCGAGAATCTCGGTTCGGGTCTCATTCAATCCGCTTCAGCTGACAGATCAGCGAAGAAATCGAAGATTTCAATAATTTGAATTAGGGGTGACGACACAAAGGGATTTTCATAAAACTTACTCCAATTTTCCTCTCAAAAACAATAAATACACAATTTGATATTATTTCCCTGCCAACAATTAAAACTATTTGTCTTTGACTAAGTGTGTAGATACACACCTAAACTTTTGACTAGTGATCACTAGGCACGAGGTGGGGAACCTGTGGCCTTAAGGTCGCATATGACCATATGGGGCATCAAGTGCGGCCTTCTCAAAGACCATTGCTTTTCTTTAAATTGTATATATCAGTTATATTGTTCACTAAGCCGGCGTAGTGGTCGAGTGGTCAAGGCAAGCGTTTCCACAGTAATCGCTCGACCGCTGTGTTGTGGGTTCGAGTCCCACGTAAGGCATGGATGTTTGTGTTGTGAGCGTAGTGTGTTCCGCAACTCTCTGGTGCGCCTGGAGCAACGTCTTAGGACGGCCAATTGGTTCACGTTCTAGCAGCTGACGAATGACGAAAGTCAAGTGCCTGGCCATTAAATATATATATATATATATATATATATATATATATATATATATTTCATTAAAGATTTGCATTTTTCTGTACTTATAATAAAAATACTTATATGCAGCCGTATCAGGGAAGTTTACATTAATGTAGCCTTTAAACGTAGAAAGGATCCCCACCCCTGCACTAAGCTTTGAAAACGCGCAAAGTGCCGGTGAAATATCTAGTATAGATATATAGCCAATACAGGAATAACATTGACATCATTTATAATATTTGCACATTATTGTGTTCATAATGACTTGGACCATTTTGGTAATATTACAAATAGCGTGTGAATATCAACTGATACGTATACAATATTGATTTAAAGTCGACATTAATTGCAATATATGTGCAACATTGCAGCAATACTAACAGCAAATATTTGTAACGTAATTTTAATTAATTTTATTCCCTTATTAGCGGATTATTGCAAAATTTTTGTAAAGGCAATATTGTAGAAAAATTAAATACATTGATCGAATATTATTCCCATATTGGTATCATCAGCAGAGTTAATATAATCATAAAAATTTATTGTTCTTTCGAACTCGGTCAAACACATTTCTGATGTAAACATAGAAAAGTTAAATCTGTTTAAAATTAATAGATGGGTTGGGTTGTATTGCACATTGCATGTAAAATGAACAAGCTAAGATTTTAATACAAAAATAATTTTAAATTGAAATACAAAATACGCTGTTAAAGCCTCAAAACCACACGGTTAAAATATGCAAATGGAAAATACTGAATAACGATCTGATTAGGTTTTCAAATCTTTTCAATGATTCTCTTCATATGTTACTGTACATTATTTAAACATTGTTTTCCTTCTAAATTCAAGATTAAATGTGACATTTTTACTCACGTGTTTCTGAAGTTTCAGAGATAGAAACGAGAAAATGGAATTGTATTCAAGTAAAAATATCAGATAACAACGATGGCGGGAATGTGGTGATGGTAATGTTGATAAAAAATTTTATATAAGGAATAAAAGCTGCTTAAATGATTTTTTAAAAACAAAATAAACTGTAAAAGAGTACATGTGTTTGGAAAATAAATTTTTGTTAGAATAAAAATTACTATATTCTACTATATGCCGGAAAATAATTATATATTTAGAAAAAATTAAAAGTAGCAACTTTGGGGAATTTAGGTATTTCACTCACAAACATGATCTTTAGAAAACTGAGTGAAATACTAAGACCATAGGCTTTTTATTATTTTTTAAAATATTTTGTTTTTCTGTATTTTTATTTTTTTTATTTTTATTTTTTAAAAATTACGTATTGAAATTGGATTTGCATTTTATTTGATTTTAAAAGAAAATATTTTTGCATTAGAGTATTATTATTTTCCATTCAAATATAATATATGGAGAAGATATGGTGACTCGAAAACACGTTTCAAGCATAACAAAACAAAAATTGAACGTTTTTGAAGTTATGTATGTGTGTGTATATTTATTAGTGTGTATGTATGTTAGGGCATGTGCATGCATATTAGTGTGCATGCATGTTAATACGTGTATCCGTGATGCGACACCTCATTTCCGACGTAATATGGCACGATTATTACAAACAATGAATACGGTAATGATATTGATTTGAAACGCAATCAACTTTTATTTCTACAGTGATTTGTTTTTACACCTTAATAGACCTAAAAAGTAATTGCTTTACTCAAATTTATAGTTTACATTATTTAATATTTTACATTAAAATTTATATTTCACATTATTTAATATTTTACATTATTTAATATTTTACATTAAAATTTATATTTTACATAATTTAATATTTTACATTAAAATTTATATTTTACATTATTTAATATTTTACATTCAAATTTTAGGGCGAAATTACAGATATACAAATAAAATTGAATTTGTGATGACATATTTTTCAAAACACATGGTGTAATGCTGTACTTATTTATGTTATATTTGTACTCATTATACTTGTGGAATGGTAAAAAATAAAGAGAGCCAATAAATTACGTGCAAATATAATTGATAATGCAAAATGGATATGCAATATCACGTACATAGAAATGCTGATTTTATATATCCGATTTTATGAATCATTTATCCGCTTTTCAAAAATTATTCTTATAAATCATACGCAGAATTGCCATATCTTTAAAATTTTAAATATCATTTAATACATAATCAGTGGGAAAAGACACGCTCCGACTGCAATAAATGTAAATATTTATCAACACATTTATTTCCGAGGCACGGAATGTTTATTTAAATCAAGAAAAGAAATTCAAAGCTGTATCCGTAATCCCCTTGCAAAATGGCGCAGATATTCAAATAGGCGCGTAGAGCGAAGCTGTGTTTTTTATCCACCTGCGTTTACCCACTCTATGGAAACCTCGTCCCAATTGCTGAAACCGATTCTGCTGCACGAATTTGCTGGAAAAGAAACGCCTCCAAGTGGTAATGTGGAGAGCAGCCACAGTAAAATTGATTTGTAGTTTGCTGCTATGAGTGGAGAGAAATAGAGATGGATCCCAACATATCAGCTCCGTTGTTGTTTTTTACTTCCAGACAACACGATTTGAAATTTTCCAGAAGGTATTATGACCCAATACCGGGCTGTAAGTCCCCCGTTACCTAGGAAACTGCATCTCGAAACGAAAAATTGAGCATGAAACGCGGTAGAAAAGTCCCGTGAATATATATCTTAAATGAGAAATAAAGTCAGATGTGAACATATTTTTCCTCTCTCCTGAATATGTTTCCCCATGCACTGAATGTTCTTTTGACAGACGCAAGCGGTATATTATAACTTCCCAGCTGTAATTCGATGTCTACGATCTTAGAACTCTTAATAAATTCCAGATGGGGGCTTACATGTCCCGTAATACACTGTACCGTCCTTTTACTACTTTCGATATAATAAATATATCGTGTTTCATTCAATGTTGACTTGGTCTGAAATGGGATTCAATCCGTGAAATACCGGGGAACGCTAAACATTACATGTTTGAGGTTTATTACTCGTGTTAGATCTTCTGAAATCCATTTGTTGACTGCAAACTGGGATAATTTGCAGTATATACTTCGAATAATACCCCAGTTAGCATGTAAATGGTTTATTATTTGACATCTAAATGAAAAGCAAATTAATAACTTAACATTATATTTGCACGTATTAATAACAGACTGTTACAGCATTCCAGATGAGAGTGAAATGTATCTGCGCCTAAAGGATTTTCCAATTCATTGCTTTTAAATTCGTTTCGAATATATAACAAATGTATTAATTTGAGCATATAAAATGATTCAATCTATAATTAAAAGACAAGAAAGATCAATCATGCATAAAGCATTGATTAGTAAATACTTTCCAACTGCAATGCAATTTTATTTAAACATCTCTAAAATGCGATACATTTAACAGGAATATTTTTTAAATTATCACAGTACTACAATAATTTATTATATTTGAAAACTTAAAGCTTCATCGAAAAAATGACCTTTATTCAACTGACGTCATTGAAATATAAATCGCCTGGCTCTCTATGTAAAAGCAGTAAATATTTCATTCATACTTTTATTCCATTCCTTTCATTCATCACAATATTACAATAACTTATTTTACTTGAAAACTTAAAACCATGGAGGTAAAAGTAATTTAACTCTACGCTTAAAACTTCTTCCAAAAAGTCTGCTAAAAAATCGCCTGCTTCTCTATGTAAAATCAATGAATGTGTCATACATATCAGATATATTGCAGACTCCAGAGCAAAATACTTTTGAAAGAAGTAATAAAGAAGTTTCAGCAATTCTTTACAACTCATCTTACAATTTAATGCGTTTACATTCTCTATAAGTGAAAATCAGGCTCTGTTGTATATATAATCAAAGTTTGATGTTTATTTAAACTCAAATATATTTTAATTACGTTGGTTCAGAATATAGATGCACAGAAATTAAGCAAAATTAAAGCGGTTTTAGAACAAATACAACACTAAATATAAATTAAAAAGAACTTTAAAAATCATGATTTTGACACAAGTTGGATGGCATTGATCATTTAAACTCAAATATATTGTAATTGCGTTATTTCAAAATATAGATGCACAGACATTAAGCAAAAATAAAGCGGTTTTAGGACGGATACAACACTAAATATAAATTAAAGGGAACTTTAAAAATCACGAGTTTGACACAATATGGATGTCACATTTTATTTTGAATTGGGTCACGTGATCTCTTCATATAATATGGATGTAATTAATATTTTAATTTTTATTTAAAAAACTAATATATTTTGCTGAAATATTTTCATATTTTTTATGGGATAATTTGAATATTTCCTAAAACTTTCGAAGCAAATTCTAACACTTTACAACAAAGTTGAAAAGTGTTTATGACTTTGTTCATTCTGTCTGTCTGTCTGTCTGTCTGTCTGTCTGTCTGTCCGTTAGCACGATAACTGCCGTAAAAATGACTTAATCAAAATGAAATTTTAGTTTGTTGTTCAGACGGTCTGTAGGACCTATGGGAATATAAATGAATAATATCACCCAATTAGTTTTGGATTGAACCCGAATTGAAGAAATGAAATACATTGAGCCCTATGGGACCTAATTTTCAAACATTTTTTAAGCGGATTGAAAATTCACAAATTGCTTCGAAAATTTTAGGTAATAGTCAAATTGTTCCATAAAATATGTAAAAAAAAATTCAGCGAAATATATTCAGTTGTTTTTTAAATAAAAATTAAAATAATAATTACACATCTTATATGAAACGATCACGTGACCATGATATGAAACGATCACATGACCCACTTCAAAATGATATATGGCATCCATCTTGTTTCAAAATCGTGATTTTTTAAAGTTCTTTTTAATTCATATTGAGTGTTGTATCCGTCCTAAAACTACTTCATTTTTGCTTAAATTCTGTGCATCTACAGACTAAAACAACACAATGACAATATATTTGAGTTTAAATTCTCATTCAAATTTGATTATTTCTACAACTAAGCCTATTTTTCACCTATGTAAAATGTAAACAGCAAAATATGTAGAATAAGTTGTATTAGAATTACTGTATTTCTTTAACACAAAATAATTCAGTCCATGGAGTCTGCATGGCTGATATGAATGAAATATTAATTGATTTTATAAACAGAAGAACGATTTTTTTCGATGAAGTTTCAAGTATAGAGTTTATGAATTGTAGCTCCATGGTCTTAATTTTTTAATAAAATAAATTATTATAGTATTGTGATGAATGAAATGAATGAAATCCTGCTTTTATAGAGAGATCCAGGCGTGCAATTTTTTCTATGACGTCATTTGAATTTATTTCAGTTGTTTTCGATGAGGTTTTCAAATATAATAAATTATCGTAGTATTATTATAGTTTTAAAAATATTACCAATTTATATTTCAATGCCTGCATTTCAATGAAGTTCATTTTTTTTCAATGAAGGATTAAGTTTTCAAATATAATAAATCAATGTAGTATTGTGATAAGTTTTAAAATATTACCGAGGAATGTATTGCATTTTCGACTTTTTTAAATAAAATTGCATTGAAGTTGGAAAGTGTTTCATAATCAATGCTTTAAGCATGATTGATCTTTCTTGTTGAATTTTAACTTTGCTTAAAAAATGTTTGAAAAATTAGGTCCCATAGGGTTCAGTATATTTTATTTTTCCTAACCGGGTTCAATCCAAAACTTATTGGGTGATATTATACGTTTACATTCCAATTTATCCCAAAGACCGTCTGAACAACATAATAGAATTTCATTTTGATAAAGTCGTTTTTACGACAGTTATCGTGCGAATGGACAGACAGACAGAATGACTGTTTGTTTATCTGTTGGTCAAGTAGCGAAAAATCTACGTGGCCTACAGCATTAAGTTCGAATTAGTTTTTTAGTTATTTAATGCTAAAGCGAAATTTTAACAATTTTCACATATATTGGTTTCTTAGCGATCGGAAATATTAGGATAAATTTTATTTTAGCGGCTATAATTTTTTATCCTGATGACATCTGAAAAACAGAAAAGTGGTCTTTTCAAGGATCTTTAAATATAATTTGTAGGGTAATTCCTTCATTTTTTTGAATTTAAAATTAAAAAAACTCTTCGTGTTTTAAAGAAGTAATCGATTTTAATCGATTAAAGTATTTTAAGTAATTTATTTAAAACAAAAAAATGTCTAAAGTATTTTAGTAAAAGCATTTTAAGTAAATTTAAGTAATCGATTTAAAAATGTGCACTCACAATACGACCTTCAAAATTTAACTGAAACTAAATAAAATTTAAATATTGTTCCAAAACAAAACATTATATTTCTGAGGGCATCCATGAGTAAGAAACTGAAAGTACTGAAGAAACTGAAAGAAACTGAAAGTACAGCTGGGCAGTACTGAAAGTACTGCCCAGCTGTACTTTCAGTTTCTTCCGACATTAAAGTCTCATAACCCATAACCATGCAATTGCATAATGTTGTAGCGATACAAAAATAAGCACAAATATAGCAAAATAGGCTAAACTTTCAGATACCATTTGTCCAGATCCAAAGGGTAAGATTTCAGATTTCGATTCATCCTGATTGAATTAGAATACATGATTTTTTTTAGATACAGACTCTGTGCTTTTACAAGAGTGATAATGAGTATTATCACTATTATACAAGCACACTCTGTGCTTGTATAATAGTGATAAGTATTATCTGGGTAGATAAATCCAAAGCAAAGAGAGCAGCTTATTTAAAATACATTACCAAAACTTAGAACGTGGGAAGACTCACATTTTAAATAATCCTGTGATGATATATGTTTAGAAGTATGCAACCTCATGTTATTGGGAGATACATATAGTACATAATATGTATATGCTGAATTTATAAGGGATAAATATTTAAAGTATAAATACTATTTTCACAAAAATTAATATTTTATTTTCTAATATGAAATTGTATTCCATATTGAGAACACTGTCACAATTTAAGGAATATACCAATAAACTTTCTTACCTATTGCAAATTCATAACTTTTAATAAACTTTTTTTATATTCGTAGAATAATTTATTAGTTCACGTGTAGTTGTATAACAATTGCAAATGCCAAGTTGAATTTTAAATATTCTTGAAATTAGAAATAAATTAATAACAATCGAAGATAATTACATTTGACAGTGGTTAGCGCGCGGGAATTGCATTCGGTAGGCCCGGGTTCGATCCCCGCCACTGCCAAAACTGCCGCAGTCCTTCCAAGAGGTTTGTAGTAGAGGAGGGAGGATACGGTCCCTGTGGATGCCTCCCCCACTGGGTTCCGGTCTAAATTGGGTGGCACTTCCCAGCCTTCCAAAAACAGATACCTTACATCTTTCAGGTAGGTCGGACGGTCTGGGTCTCAACAACAACTATCTTTCAAATGTCGTATTATACAGGTTTCACTAGAAAAAAGCTGATGTGAGAAGCACATGCATCTATATAATAAAAGGCAATGTCTGTGTGTGTGTGTGTCTGTCTGTCTTATACACTATACGTTTCGCGACCGCGCGTCGGAGAGCTACGAAATTTGGCAATCGGAGACCCGGGGGGGAGGGAAGGGGACACATGAAAACCGATTTTTAAAATTTTAATTATTTTTTTATTTATTTAATGTTTTATGCGATTTCGACCGTTTTTTGCCCTTTTTTCTCCACGATCCAGACATCGTAGAAAAAAATAAATCACACCATCGGAAAGAGCAGAGAATTTCGAGTAAAAATATATCAATTTCAAATCTGAATTTCGATTTCTAATATTTTTTAAAGATTTTAAAACAAAACTCACTTTTGGCTCAAAAAATCAATTTTTTGTTTTTAAATTCTCGCATCGTGAAAAGTACTCATAATTTCGACTAATAATTTACATTTTTAGAAAGCTGAAATATCTGGCATTCTTACAAGTCTAATGTGGTCCAGAAATAATGAAAATTGCCTTCAGGATGGCAATTTTAAAGACGCCATGATTTTAAATTTCTCGGCGTTTCGTTCGTTTCTCCCCCGCTGAAGCAGGGAAGGTGGTGGGTGGGGACGTCAAGGTGGAGGTGACGTCACGGTTCTGAATAGAGCGCCTTTGCTCTATATAAATTATTATATTTATATTTTAAATGATGGGACGATCTGGATTTTTTAAATGTATATTTTAACTTTTGGATATTTTAAATGGATATTTTAATTTTATGGATATTTTAAATGATAGAACAATGAAACAATGGAATGAGGATGATGGAATTAAGCATATGGTCATTTTAAATTGCAAATTAGCGCGCGGGAAGTTAGCGGTAGGCCCGGGTTCGATTCCCGCCACTGCCAAAACTGCCGCCGTGTTTACGTGGAATACGATCACGTTAAATATGTGGGTCCGTAAGTCCTTCCGAGAGGTTGGTGGTAGGGGAAGGAGGATACGGCCCCTGTGGATGCCTCCCCCACTGGGTTCCCGTCTAAATTGGGTGAATATGTAGAAAGTTATGGAGATTGTCGCGGAGGGCGCGGCAGCCCAGTGGTTAGCGCGCGGGAATTGCACTCAGTAGGCCCGGGTTCGATTCCCGCCACTGCCAAAACTTACGCCACGTTCACGCAGAGTACGATCACGTTAAACATGTGGGTTCGTGAGTCCTTCCGAGAGGTTGGTGGTAGGGGAAGGAGGGTACGGTCTAAATTGGGTGAATAAAAAGAAAGTTATGGAGATTGTCGCGGAGGGCGAAGTAGCCCAGTGGTTAGCGCGCGGGAATTGCACGCGGTAGGCCCGGGTTCGATTTCCGCCACTGACATGGAGTACGATGACGTTAAACATATGGGTCCGTATGTTTTTCCGAGAGGTTGGTGGTAGGGGAAGGAGGGTGCGTTCCCTGTGGATGCCTCCCCCACTGGGTTCCGGTCTAAATTGGGTGGCACATCCTGGCCGTCCAACCAGTTACCAGGCCCGGGTTCGATTCCCAAAATTGCCGCCGTGTTTACGCGGAGTACGAGCACGTTAAACATGTGGGTCCGTGAGTCCTTCCGAGAAGTTGGTGGTAGGGGAAGGAGGGTACGGTCTAAATTGGATGAATAAAAAGAAAGTTATGGAGATTGTCGCGTAGGGCAAAGTAGCCCAATGGTTAGCGCGCGGAAATTGCACTCGGTAGGCCCGGGTTCGATTCCCAAAATTGCCGCCGTGTTTACGCGGAGTACGATCACGTTAAACATGTGGGTCTGTAAGTCCTTCCGAGAGGTTGGTGGTAGGGGAAGAAGGGTACGGTCCCTGTGGATGCTTCTCCCACTTGGTTCCGGTCTAAATTGGGCGAATAAAAAATAAGTTATGAAGAATATCGCGGAGGGTGAAGTACCCCAGTGGTTAGTGCGCGGGATTTGCACTTGGTAGGCCCGGGTTCGATTCCCAAAATTGCCGAATAAAAATAAAGTTATGGAGATTGTCGCGGATGGCACGGTAGCCCAGTGGTTAGCGCGCGGGAATTTCACTCGGTAGGCCCGGGTTCGATTCCCGCCATTGCCAAAACTGCAGCCGTGTTCACGCGGAGTACGATCACGTTAAACGTGTGGGACTGCAAGTCCTTCCGAGAGGTTTGTGGTAGGGGAAGGAGGGTACGGTCTCTTTGGATGCCTCCCCCATTGGGTTCCGGTCTAAATTGTGTGGCACTTCCTGGCCTTCCAAGCAGTTACCTTACACCTTTCTGGTAGGTCGCGCCAACGAGTTTGCCACGGTCAGAATTTTCAAGGGTAGCGAACAGGCTGGTCGCCAAAGGCGGCTAGTAGGAAATAAAAGACCAGCAAATGCAATTCTCGCATCTCATTAAAATATAGTTGTACAATTAGTATTGCCATTTGGATGGAGAGTTTTAAGATTTTAAATTACTGCGCTCTCTTTACCGTATAACCTAGATAAATAAAATTGAAAATCTGTCTGTGGGTGTGTTTGTTTGCTGGTTTGTTTGTGTCATTACATCATTATCACGAGAAAACGTTTGCATCGAATTTCATATCATTTTGTGAGTAGTCTTGGAATAGCCCCACTTAAAATATAGTACATGTGTGTTTCTAGAACCAGGGGTTATGAAGATATTAAAAACAAACGCACAATTAAGCTTTCGATAAATATAGCATTATGCAGACGATATTTTTTTCCGCAAATTTATTTGAAGAAAATGATGTCATGTTGCTAAGAAACGGAATTAAATCCAATGAGATTATACATCAGATGATTTTTATTATCCATTATCTTTTAAGATCTAGATAATTAAGACATGCATACCCAAAAATTTATAGGAATTGCATTTTTGATTGGATTACATTAATTGTAGATTTCGTGTTAAACGGCTACGGAGATACTAATATTTTTAATTTCTTAAGTCATATGTGTTAGTTTGGCAAATATTTTTCAAACTCATTGTGTTTAGCCAATTATTATAACAGAATAAATATGGCTTGTGTATATCTTATAATACCATTTTAGCACTTTCGTTTTAGAATATGTTGATACAAATTCCTAGCCCTTAGATTTTGGCATATATTGATCCAATTTAGTATTTTTTGTAAATTTGTTTACAAACAGGACCTGGATATTGTATTCTTCAGATGTGAATGAAAAGATAAATTTGTATAGCAAGATCGGAGATTCTTATACATCTTTTTAGGAGAATTAAGTTAAATACTTTAATAGAATGTTGTGAAAAACAATATCATTAGAATACTACAGGAATTTGCGCATGCGAACTAAGTAATTAAATATTCCGCCCAAAGAAGGGATATAGTGCTAGTAAATAATAAATTACTTTGAAATAAACACATATTCTACAATAAAATAAAAAAGTTAAGGTTTATAAACCTTTTTGAACAAAGTCCTCTATAAAAGTAATGCAAATTTCAGCAAAGAAAATTATTAACTTCCATTGAACATAAGATATTGTAAAACCTCTGGATAGCTATTTTTTTATTTGAATATGTATACTAAATGTTGCTGCATCAAGCATTTTAGCAATTTCGAACCTTTACAGATTACAAACATTTTGATGAAACCTTTGAGCATTTTTGACAAAATCCTAAACATATAATTTTTAGAGTATAATTCATAGAGTATACTGAGAGTTTGAAGGCTTAACTTCATTTTATGTAATTAAAAATGAACTATTATTATAACTTTAACCACTGACTTAACCATAAAATCCTGTAAAGTTCATGAATCAAAATGGTTTGGAAATTTGGAGTGCTGTTATAATTAATATAAAATAATTATATAAAATAATTTTTTTTGCCTGCTTTTCAGTAATCGGGATCCACTGTATTTTCACCTCCAGCGACGTACTTTTGACCCCGCGTAATAGTAGGTAGATGTTCCCGACCTTTTTCCGAAATAAGTGCTTCAGGCAAAAAATGCTGACTTTGATGCCGTCAAATGGCTTGCGCTATAAATTTCCTCCTGTGTTGCCATCCTCCTGTAATTACCCTTCTCTTTTTCTACATACTTTTTTTTACCGAAAACAAAAATCTTTTCTGTCTGGTGACATATTGAAACCGTTGTGATGAATGCGTGTAGACTCTTGTTAGACGTCCTTGAGAATCTGCTCTGCATAGAAAAAATGATGTTAGGGAGATGTATTTGATTTTAATGAAGGGAAATTACATGTTTCCTAAAAATAAACTTACAAATTAACTATAATTTGAAAGGTCTTTTTACACGTATCATGATTATCCTTAGACTAAAGAGATCGTTTCGATGTGCTTTGCATCTGAGAGCATGTAATTGTGATTTCTTCTTCATTCTTTGGAAATACCGCATGGTTTACCTAAGGAGTGATGAAACGATTTTACATAAGTAGCACTAAAAGCAATACTTAGACAGCGATTGGATTTGCGTTTTGTAACCAAAAATTCCTATGAATTATCTTGCAGGTTCAACAGTCTCTCTATCTATTCAACTTTATCTTTGATATTTGGAACTCATAACGACCTATAGGGGAATTAGAAAACCAATGAACCTGAAGATATCATCAAACATTTTTATAGATAAAATAATTCGAAAACAATTGAAGAAAAGTCCTTGCTAAACAATACCTTCAGGGAAGTACCACCAATGGAAAAAGTCAGGAGAAATGTAAAAAAAAAAGAAATAACAAAATTGAAAAACGTTGGATGAAAGCCGAAAATGTAGAATATAATCAGAGAGAACATGCACACTTTCCAATGTTCTTTTCAAGAAGTCGCTTTGTAACTGTGTACAAAATTGTTACTTTGCATCCTAGAGCACTACGGGGGCGGAACACATTACACTAGTTACAGACAGTACAACATCTATGCCCACTGGTAATATATATACATATATGTATATATATATATATATATATATATATATATATATATATATATATATATATATATATATATATATATATATATATATATATATATATCCATATATATATATATCCATATATATATATATATATACATATATATATATATATATATATATATATATACATATATATATATATATATATATATATATATATATATATATACACAGATTAAAGAAAGAATTACAATGATAAAACGAATCGCAAAGCCACATACATGAAGAAGCGGTTTGAAGAAGATCACGACTGCAGAAGCCTTTCTCAGTCAAATCATTAATTTCCAATGATAATCAAAAGTTCGTGAGCTAGCGTAAGGGAATACCCCGTATTTCGAAGACGAGTATACTGCTCTTTGAAACACTGTTTTAAGTGTAAATAAAATATGAGTTCATATCGTAATCCGGGCGTTTCTTTCGAGATATCACGTATAAGTTATCAGATGATCTGAGCGCTTATGAGTTACAACATTCTATTTTGAATACATCCTGCTGCTAAACACGTTTTGGAGTGATAATGTAAAGAAATAGAATAGCATTTGGAAAAATGGATTTTTTTCTAATGTTTTCGTAGAATAATCATTTTGAATAAAAGCAGAATACGTGTAATTTATTTCACGTACATTTTAAATACATTATAAAACAGGATTGCAACATATTATTCGTAACTTATACCATACGGTGGTCGAGGATTTAAATACTTCTTTGTTAAACTTCGTAGTTCACAGGAATCAAATTGGTGTGTATCAGTTGTGGGACAAGTTCAACAGACCTGGGTAAGGGCAAAAATGTTTTGAACCGTATAAATTTATCCCTAACTTTATCTGGAATTGGGTTATATTATCTTAAGCTGAAATTATAATTTAGATTACTCGTGCAGCCATTTATGATATAAGAATATTTTGACTATATAAACCAGCAATTACATGCTGAAACACTTCCTATATAAACGTTAGCTTTTTGCATCACCATCGCATATTTCTCTTTATAAATAAATATACAATAATATATCTTAATAATAAATGGTTCTTCCTTTAGAAAATGTCTTCTTTATGAAAACATATGACACTTTGCAACCCCTTTATAAGCCTCTTATCATTACTCTACTTTAAACACCATATTGCTAGCCCTTTATAAATGTCACATTGTGAACACTTTATTAAATACCCAATTCTGACCACTTTATTAAATGCCCAATTATGACCACGTTATTAAAACGTAATCGTTACCGCTTATAGATACTAAATTTATCTCGTTCTTGTTTTATAAACATCTTATCGTTACCCCAAAATATAAACGTCCTGGTTTTACCCTTTTATAAACACACTCTTATTACCCTATATATAAATGTCCGGGTTTTACCTATTTATAAACACCCTATCGTTACGCTCAAATGTTATCATCCTGGTTTTACCAAATTATAATACCCAATAGTTATTTCAATTATACGCTCAGTCGTTTTACCTTTATAAACACCCAATCTTTGCTAACATAAACCACCTACCGTTTATAAACAACCCCATTAACCATCTTACAAATAACCCATTATTACAAGATAAGCATAATCTAATGCAATATAAAATTCAAAGTAAAACAATGTAATTAATTTTACTCCACAGCCGAAAGAACAGAACATTATCACAAAATAATATTTTTAAATTTGAAATCTGTACCAATTACATTAGAGTAAAATTTCTTGCAAAACAATCAACTGGGGATATTCAATCACGTTTTAAAAATTAGTTAACACCCTCATTTTATGGAAACAGGGGTGCTTCTTTGTTTTGAGGCATTAAAAATATGACGTCACCTTCACGGGAGTGCGAATGTTAGTGACGTAACATATCATAGCAAGTAATGGAAAATCAATGCTGGAGACATATGGTCCTGACAATCGTCGACAAAACTGGAACTTGATGAACGTTGCAATATAGTTTTAAAAAACATTCTCGCAGTTCATGTTTTTGTTAATCATTCAATTGGGGAAGTGATATTCTGTGTTCCGATATCGGTTTGCAAATTAAACTTTGAAAGAATTGCATTCGATTTCAGTGCCGAAATAATCATATTATTAAGGCATTATAAAGTATCTGCACGAAATATGTTCAATACATAAAACTCTTGTTGATCAGAGCCGGTAATTATCGATTCATTGGCTTCTGATTCTCAAGAAAACAATTCGCTTCTCAATAAAACTGATTCGCTTCTCAATAAAACTGAATTTCAAACTGGAAATTTTTAAAAGGTGGAAAATGGCATGTACAGTTCATGTTTGATGGGAATTTTTTTTTTTTTTGGAAGCAGTTTCTTAATAAAACGATTCGCTTCTCAATAAAACTGAATTTTCAACAGGAAATTTTTAAAAAGTGGAAAAATGGTATGTACAGTTCATATTTGATGGGAGGAAGCAGTTTCATTCCGTTTTGCGTACTTATTTCGTCGTCATACCAATTTTTAGATAAACTCAAAGTGACATCTCTGGAACCGTAAATAAAAATACGCAATGAACAAACACCCTTCCTCATCTGGAATTCAATGCTGAATCCATATTAGTCATTATCTAAGCCCTATATATTGCCAATCCCGAAAAATAGATTTTTCAGGGATTTTTTATGTAAAAACGAGAAAAAACAGAAGTCGAAATCGTAAGTGGAATCAGATCACTTTATCATATTTTGAATTGCACTTATTATAGATAGGCTCAAAAAACGCCTCATCACGTTAATTTTGAAACTCAAATAACAAATGGATCTCGTTTCTTTGGATACACACATGAGGATTGCCACCCTTAAAGTAAGGAAACAATTAGAAGGTGAGGAAAGCAACCAGACAGACAAAAGGGCATGTAGATGCATAAATTACTAAGTGGGACTATACCAAGGCTACCCATTAAAATTTCATAAAATGCAGTACTGTCGTTCTTAGGTGATGACAGAAGAAAAACAGAAAATTGATGGATTTTCAACTTTATATAGATAAGTTTCTCTCATCTATGGCATTTATTATTTACCTCGTTAAAAACTTCCTCTCTGTGTCTGATCTTTATATTTGAAAGTGATCAAGAATTTTAAAAACTTGACATATAAAACACGAGAAAAATTGTAAGTTCATTAAATAAGGTTAATTAAAAGATTGATTAAAAGTAATGCACTCAAGTAAATTAAGATAATATGTACACTGAAAATACAGAAATTAAAAAAGAAATGGAAAATGTTACACAGGCATTTCTTTATTTTGTTAATATTAAAAAGTATATTAATATCTAAAAGAATAAGAACCTTACTAAACATAAAGAAATTTAAAAAACTGAAAGAAAATTAAATGTATTGTTTACTTTATTAATATTATAAAGTATGTTAATATCTAGAGAAAAGTGTATCTAAAGTATCTATATATACCAATTGCCAAGTGTCCGTCTGTATGTCTATCTACCACGCTTTTTCTAGGCACGTCCTGAATAGAGACTTGCAATTTGGATCGTTCGATAAAACTCTCTGGAAAAATTGAATTTTTCGAAAATGTTCTGTAGAGGGGGGTGCTCCACGCTCGAAACGTTCGAAAAGTGAAATGATAGAGAAACATGCTTTGCAATGAGATAGAGACTTCAAATTTGGTGCATTGGTAAATCATTCGAATGGAAGAAAGTGTGCAATTTCAGATTTCCAATATTTTCTACTTAAGGGGGAGCCGCATACCAAAATGTTCAAATTGCCGAATAAATGAGAAACGACTCTTTTAAAGTTTAAGATAGGCTTGAAATGGGGTATATGGGCTGGTCATTTGATGAAAACACCCAAGACGAATAGAATTTTTCAAAAATGTTCGTTTAATTGAAGCTCCAGAGAAAAACGTTCGAAAGGTGAATTGATAAAAAAAACATGGTTCGGGATGGAACAAAGAAGTCAAATTTGGTATACGGGTAGAAAGTTTAGAAGGAAAAACGTATATAATTTCAGTTTTTGAATATTTTCCACTTTAGGGGGTGCTGCACATCAAAATGTTCGATTTTCGAAATAATTGAAAATCACATCCTTCAAATTAGATAGGGGGTAGATATTTGGTATATGGGCCAATCATCTGATAAAAAACTCAAGAAGAATGAAGTTTTTCAAAAATGTTCATTTTAGGGGGTGGGTACTCCCCACAAAAACGTACGAAAGGTGACTTGATAAAAAAAGCATGCTTCGGGATGAGATAGGGGTTTCAAATTTGGTGTACGGATAGATATAGTTTAGAAGAAAGAACGTCTACAATTTCAGTTTTCCAATATTTGCAACTTTAGGGGGTTCCGCACACCAAAATGTTCGATTTGCCGAATGATTGAGAAACGCATCCTTTAAAATGTGATAGAGGCTGGAAATTTGGTACATGGGCCAATCTTTAAACGAAAAAACCAAGAAGAACGCATTTTTTTAGGGTGTGTGTGCTCCATACAAAAACATTCGTAAGGTAAAATGATATAAAAGCATACTTCCCGTTGAGATAGAGACTTTAAATTTGATATAATGGTACATAGTTGGAAAAGAAGAAAGTTCACAATTTTAGTTTTCCTTAAATTGGTAGTTTAGAGGAGCTGCACCCTAAAATATTTCAATTGTCGAATAAATGAACTCCTGCTTTAAGTGAGATAGAGTCTTTCAGTTCGGTACACGGGTTAATGGTTAAATAAAAACCTTTGGAAAATCGAATTTTTCATAAATGTTCTGTAGAGGGTGTGGTCCACATCAAAGCGTTCATAATGTGAAACAATGGAAAGTAAACTTTGTGATGATAAAGTGATATCAAATTTGGTGTATGGGTACACAGTTCGAAAAAAAGAAAGAGCGTAATTTTAGTTTTTCAATATTTGCTACTTTAGGGTATGCCACAACAAAATGTTCTATTTGCCGAATAAATGATAAACGTCTTATTTTAAGGGGGTATGGTACCCAAAAAATCCAAAAAGTCTCAATTTTTATATTGTTTAAAGAAAAATCATATTTTTCTTATTCCAATGACACCAAATTCATCTTGCTACGTCAAATAGAACCGATTATATTGCAATGTTAAAATTTGAACTACTGAAGTTGTCACCAGCCATGTTAAATTTTAATGCCTTTTTCTCAAAGACGTGATTTTCGACATTTTTATAAATTTAAATTGATTTAAGTCAAATTCTACTGCACGGATATGAATTACATTTGGAACAATTGTTATATATATACTTTTTTTTTAATTTGTCATCTGCAATTGCTGCAATATGTTTTTTTTTTTATTATGATTTTCGAATACAATATTTGCGGTGTAAAATCACGTTTTTATACATTCTTTTTTATTAAATTTTTTCTGATTCATATTTACAAAAACTGTGAAGACAATTTACTTCTTACACATTTTTAGGTTAAAAATGTTCAAATTAAAATTAAAAAAAAAAATATTTTTCTACTTACATAAATAAAAACTGGTCAAATTTTTGAAATTTTAATTTTTTAAAAATAATTGTTTTTAATTTTTAAAATTTTGAATATCACATTTTGTTTACTATACTTAAAATCTACCTGAATACAAAAAATTACAACTATAACTTCAAAATTGCAGATTTCAGCAATTTGGGTACCACACCCCAGTGAGATGGAGACATATTTTTTTTTTACACAGAACATATTCAATAAAATACACGGAAACAATCGAATTTTTCAATAATGTTTGGTAAAAGAGGGGGGGTTGGAGGTGCTCCACACCAAAACGTTCTAAAGGTAAAATGATAGAAAACACACGATCAGATTATAAATTCACGATATATTATAAATTGTGTGTGAGGATAGATAGTTCGGAAGGAAGAAAGTAAACAATTTCAGTTTTCCAATATTTACATCTTTAGGGGTGCTGCACTTCAACATGTTCTATTTGCGGAATAACAGGGAAACACTTTATTTTAAAAGAAAAATCGATTTTTTGAACATTTATGTGGAGGAGGGGCTCCACAGCAAAATGTTCGAATTGTGAAATGACAGTAAAACAGACTTTGCAATATGATAGAGGCTTTAAAATTGGTGCAAGCATAAATATATTGTTAGATAGAAATAAAGTGTATAATTTTACCTTTCTATTACTATTTGCTAAATTAGGGATGCCAACACTCAAATGTTTACTTAGTTGAATAAATGAGAAATTCACAGTCTGAAGTGAGACAGATATTTGAAATTTGGTGTACGGGTGAACCGTTTGAAAAAGACCACAGGAAAAATGGAATTATTAAAAATTGACGATATTCGGGTGTTGCTTATTGTAAGACCGTTGATTTTCAACGGTATTCGGCTAGTATTAATATCTAAAAGTATAAGACCTTACATAAATAAATTGAAAAACAAGAACCAAAAATATTAAAAGGTATTGATTTACGTTGTTAATATTATAAAGTATATTAATAACTATGTTTTGTTAAAAGAAAATATACAGTGATATACTATCAGCTAAATGTTTCCTAGGCCCTCGTAACAGGTCGTACTTATTACGTAAATAGTGAAACCAACTAAATTTTGATTCAAGAATAATAAATTAATAATTCCCACAAAATGACAATGATAATCACAAAATCTAAGCCATCCATTACCAAATACTACATTATCATCAATTTGGCGATATTTTCCTAAACTCGTCAAGTGGACAGCATTTAACAAAATGTGTTACTAAATAAGACAGACAGACAGACAGAGAGAGCAGTATACTATTCCATGGTGGGATAGCACAGTGGTTAATACACTATGGCTTCGGAGGGCCCAAGTTCGATTCACAGCTCTGCCCAAACTATCCCCGTGTCTACCTGAAGTGCGAGCATGCTAAATATGTTGGACCGAAAGTCCTTTCAAGAGGTAGGTGGCAGGGGAAGGAGGGTAAAGTGTGGGACCAATATTTTAACAAGGAGTAAGTTGAGCTGCAACTCGTGTAACATTTTTAATATTACATTTTTAAATATTACATTCCGAGAGGTTGGTGGCGAGGGAAGGTGGGTATGGTTCCTGTGAATGGGATGTCGCCCTCACTGGGTTCCGGTCTCAAATGAGCGGCACTGCCCCGGCCGTCCAAACAGATACCTCGCAACTTTGAGTAGGTCGGGCGGTCTGGATCGATAGAAAGAAAGTATATTATTCCAGGTTTATTTATGAGTAAAATAAATCTGATGATAATAATGTAATTAAAATTGATAGATTTATTTTTACTGACATAGTATATATTTTTATTGTGGTTTGTTTCATATATAATAAATGCTAATGCTAATCCATTATTTTCCAACTAAATACTCCATACAGTGTCTTTTAGTATGTCGGTTTATATACGAATTCTTATTTGAGACAAATATTTTTTCCCTCCTTTTACTGCTAACTTATAGTTCAAAAATATTTCCTTAGTTGTTTGGTGTAGCAAAAAATAAATGTTTTCACTTCGAATTATTGGTTTTAAACGCAGTTTATTTTTAAACGCTAAGGCACGTATGTTTAAAAAACATTCTGTGTATTCATATATTTTTTTCAATACATGTGCGAAATAAGCGTAGATGTTAAGAATTCCCCAATACTTTTAAGAAGAATAAATTTGATTTCATATTTTTCACTAGAAATAGCCATGAAAGTAATAACCATGTTGTATAGCATGTGTTTTTCTGAAGTAAATTATGATTATCATATAACAAGCATATCTGCATACAAATGAAAGTAACGCATTTTATACTATTGCCCAAGTATTTAATATATTTCCTAAATCAGTTTAATTTTATTTTAGTCATTATTATGCATTGCTAGGGGAATTAAATAGAGGGCGCAAAGTTCTACATTGTGTGGAAAATAAATTAAACTTAAAAGTAAAATTAGCCTTGAATTATTTCAGTTAACTGATTCAAAACCGCTTATGAGTATGTGGCGGAATGGATGTTACCAGGCCCGAACCAGGGACCTGGTGCTTACAAGACCGACATTATAAGCATAGAGCAACAACTAGCGTCGGCTCAGTTCTTATAATTTGGGTGCAGGTTCCAAGCATCTTTGATCAGATGTCTTTGCTGCCGCACACTCCCCCACCTGATGAGGGTCGAATTTCGGCTTGAGATGGTTGCGTGTTTCAAACGTCCAGTCATCATTGTGGTTGAAAGGATGTTACCAGGCCCGAACCAGGGACCTGGTGCTTACAAGACCGACATTATAAGCATAGAGCAAAAATTAGCTTCGGCTCCGTTCTTATAATTCGGAGACAGGTTCCAAGCATCTTTGATCAGATGTCTTTGCTGCCGCAAGTAAAACATTAACGAAATCTATCTAATTTATGACGAGGCTAGCTAATACCGTAACGAAAGCTAGTTAATTTGTGAGGACAACAGTCGAATTGTGGCTCTGTGCTTTGTTTGCTGAACGTATAATATGCATATTGATGGCGTCATTTTTACGGAGTGTGTACAAAGCGAATTAACATACTGTTATTCACTTTCTGTATGTTGTAGAAAAGAAACTGGCTGGAAGGTATCACAAAATGGTTGTGATATATGATGATTAGTGCTTGGCAAGGTCTGTTGTGGAATGCAACTTGACAACCTCAGTAAAAAGGCAGTCTTATTGCATGACAAAGCGCTCCGCTCTTAATTTGTTAGAGTCATAATAGACAATTTGAAATCCTTTAAATCAGTGACCTTATAGCCTATCTCCTGCATCTTCCCTTAATGAAAATCGCTAAATATAGAGTTGTTATAACTGTTGCTTACAGAAAAAGAAACCATTTGTTTAAAAAAGTTCCAATGATTTTTTTTTATTTTCCTCATTGTTACCGCTTTATAAAAAAGTTATTTAAGAGTTTGACTCTTCCTATAACAATTAGAATATTTTAATACCTTACCAATCTCAAATTCTGTATATGAAACTATGTATATCAACCTCTGTATCTGAAAGAACACAGCGAAAATAACCAACACACACACACACATACATATCGGGTGATTCAAAAGTTCGGAGCAAAACTAAAACGCTATAAAAAGTATCTATGGATCGGAGAGACATGCGGTTTGCAGATTAATATTCACCTTGGTGGGGGATTTTATGTGGCATGAAAATAAATTAGTTCAAACACTCGACACTCGGGGGGCTGCGACAGGTAATGCCATGGAGATGACTTATACATGGAGGTGATTGCACACATGATTGGCCAGCGAGATCTCCAGATCTCACACCCGTGATTTTAAGTATCCCCACAACGAAAAATCACAGGGTTTGAGATCTGGGGATTTCGCAGGCCAGGCATTTGTGCAATCACCTCCATCACCGAGACCCCCAGATCTCACTCCCTATGATTTCTCGTTGTGGGGGATACCTAAAATCACGGGTGCTCCCAGATCTCACACCCTGTGATTTCTCGTTGTGGGGGATACCTAAAATCACGGGTGTGAGACCTGGGTATCTCGCAGGCCAGTCATGTGTGCAATCACACCCATGCATAAGTCATCTCCATGGCTTTATCTGTCGCAGCCCCCCGAGTGTCGAGAGTTTGAACTAATTTTTCTCCATGCCACTCAAAATCCCCCACCACGGTGAATATTAATCTGCAAACCGCATGTCTCTCCGACCCATAGATATTTTTATAGCGTTTTACTTTTCCACCGAACTTCTGAATCTCTTCTGAATATATATATATATATATATATATATATATATATATATATATATATCATATGAATAATATAAGAACTTTAACATATGTATAATATATGTTAAGTATTATATAATACATGTAATAAATAAAAAAGAAAGCTGAGTCTGTAAGGAAAATCCACATGCTGCCAACATCAGATTTTTTATTCAGAATTCTAACTGCCATCACAATACTACATTAAATTTGCACATCGAAAGCATTATTGCTAAGAAATACTTCTTTTCTTTCACAACACATGTTTCCGTCCTTAGTTATCCAAACACTCGAAGAAATTAGCACAGTGAAACCTGCCCTTCGAGTTTTTACAAATACAGAGACGAAAATAAAGGTCTGGTGAACCTATTCATTAGTTGGTTAATTAAATGTATGATTTATTCCCGTAGGAGTTACAATTCAAACCAATGAGTCTGATGATTATCTTCCTGCTAATGCTAACGGAGTGGAAAAGGCTATTAATGAGAAACATTGTAGTCGTGGAGCAGAACTGGACATAAAATATTGCGATGAATTCCTGGAAATGTTTCGAAAAAGCAATAAATAACGTGAATGTTAAAATAAAAGAAAAACCGTGGTTGATAGATGTGCAACATATGTATCAAGTAAAGAAACACTTGGATATTATTCATTTATTGAAGTGAAACGTTTTACAAGTCATATTTCTTAGTTTTGATGATTTATGTTTGAGAGTTCACGCGTTTTGGGAGTGAAACCGAGTAAGTGTTTACCAAACGTGGCCGGAAGGAATATCCGGCAAAGGCCAAGTAAGTCTGAAATGCCAAGTTTTCAAGAGAGTAAGAAATGTGAATAAAGCATTCTTGTCTCATAATTATTTGCAATTTCCAATGTTATTAGAAATGAATTCAAGTTGCGGATTGCTTGTATTGGGCACGAGAGATATATGTTTGTTGTGGAAGAGAAAAAAAATTGATGTAGGCTGCACATGACTTTCCATATATAACGCAATGAATTTACATCTTTCACAGTGAGGAAATGATGCATAAGATTTAGGGCATAAGGCTTTTAACGTTGAAATATATATTTGGGGCTTTTTCGGCTTACAACGTCTGAAACTGTATTGAAGCACCCGATTAACTTCTGGCAACTCTAAATTGATAATTATCAATATTGAAAACATCTGCAATAAGCAATATAGCTTATATTAAAATATTTTTTAAATTAATTAATCAATTTTGAATCATTTTTGTTAATTTAGGGTAATTTTTGCAATGTTAACGATATTTTCTTCAATCTAGGGACACATATCGCCAAGTTAGTGATATCTTTCTAAATGAGTCGCCAAGTTCGACACATTTATCGCCAAACGTTGCAGACAAACGAAGAAAAGCACTTTTCTTATCCATAAATGACTTTTTGCGAACTGTGAGGAGTCAAAATACAAAATTATTACCCAAAATATCATCTCTGGTAAATGGAACAAACTAGACCACAAGAATGACGTTAGCAAATGTATCGCAATATATTACATACTAGCAGCGTACGGTGTATATACGTATATACTCTTTGTACGGTGTATATACTATAAAGAAATTTAAATTCATAATCATGTGCAAAATCCTATAGTATATTAAATGGTATTATAAATCAAAATATTCTGTTAAAATATTTTATAGGATGCTCTTAAAAATAAGTTTAAGATTCTCTGTTCTAGCTATACAAAATAATTTTCACGGACGTATCTGAAGAATAAAACATCCTGGCCACTTCTGTAAGCAAATTTACAAAAAATATGGAATTGAATCAATATATGCAAAATAAAAGCGTTAAAATTGTATGGGACCCGTACTACTTATATACGCAAATATTAGAAGATATAACCTGTATTAGTAGATTACATGTATAAATTGGAAATATCAACAAACCAGTAACCTTTAAACCTGAAGGCAGTAATTGATCCCAATATATGCCAAAATGAAAGTGCTAAAATTATATGGAAAGATATACCCGTACTACTTATAACGTCGTAGATTAGAAGATATGTCCGAGTGTTAGTAGAAGATTACCCGCATTGCAATATGAGTCTAAAAAATATTTGCCAAAATAAAATACATGACGTAATAAATTGAAAATATCAATAATCCTCGTAATCTTCATACCAGAAGGTCGTACTTGATTCCAATATATGCCAATATATGTCAAAATAAATGCCAATATACCTGTACTAATTATATTCTCTTATATTAGAAGATATTCCCATGCATTTTTAGAAGATTACTCATACAACGTACAATATATGAGTTTCAACAATTTTTGCTTCTATAAAACAATGACAAAATAACGTGAAAATATCAATAATCTCTGAATCAATATTCCCCGAAAATAACAATAATAATAATGTTTAAACCTGAAGACCGTAATTGATATTATCCAGTCAAAAATGAAATGGTAATGAAATGTATTTTATATACATATCTTCATTATTCAAATTGGAAAAGATTTAATAAAAATCGTCTGTCGCATAAACACATTGAGTTTAAATCCGTTGCAAAGCGGCATGATATCATTTGTTTCAAATAAATTGATGGCCAAAATATCACCTGAATAATGCTATCTCTGTGGAAGGTTTGGCGACATTTAAAAAAATCGCCAAATTTATCGCCAAGTGGAACTGTAGAACTGATAGTCCCACTTGGCGACAAATTGACGAAACTTCATCACAATGCTATTCCCTAACAAAACAGAATCAATTTCATTTATTTAGCACAATTTTATCAATTTCAAAATATTTTTATTATTTACAAACATTTTTATCAATTTGGTGGTATTTTAAAAATTCGCTGAATGTGTTACTAAGTAGGACGGTTGGATTGACAGACAAATGCTAACGAAACATCATTTCAATACCCTCTTCTAACAAAACAAAATAAATTTCATTGATATGCGCCATTTTTAACACTTTACAACAAAGTTGAAAAGTGTCTATGACTTTGTTCATTCTGTCTGTCTGTCTGTCTGTCCGTTAGCACGATAACAGCCGTAAAAATGACTTAATCAAAATGAAATTTTAGTATGATGTTCAGACGGTCTGTAGAACCTATGGGAATATAAATGAATAATATTACCCAATTAGTTTTGGATTGAACCCGGGTCGAAAAAATGAAATACATTGAGCCCTATGGGACCTAATTTTTCAAACATTTTTTAAGCGGATTTAAAATTCACAAATTGCTTCGAAAATTTTAGGTAATATTCAAATTGTTCCATAAAATATATAAAAAAAAATTCAGCGAAATATATTCAGTAGTTTTTTAAATAAAAATTAAAATAATAATTACACCTCTTATATGAAACGATCACGTGACCATGATATGAAACGATCACATGACCCACTTCAAAATGATATATGGCATCCATCTTGTTTCAAAATCGTGATTTTTTTAAGTTCTTTTTAATTCATATTGAGTGTTGTATCCATCCTAAAACTACTTTATTTTTGCTTAAATTCTGTGCATCTACATGCTGAAACAACGCAATGACAATATATTTGAGTTTAAATGCTCATCTAAATTTGATTATTTCTACAACTAAGCCTATTTTTCACCTATGTAAAATGTAAACAGCAAAATATATAGAATGAGTTGTATTAGAATTCTTGTATTTTTTTAACACAAAATAATTTAGTCCATGGAGTCTGCATGGCTGATATGAATGAAATATTAATTGATTTCATAAAGAGAAGGACGATTTTTTTCGATGAAGTTTCAAGCATAGAGTTTAATTTTTTGTAACTCCATTGTCTTAAACAAAATGTTTAAATAAAATAAATTATTATAGTATTGTGATGAATGAAATGAATGAAATCCTGTTTTTATAGAGAGATCCAGGAGTGTTATTTTTTCTATGACGTCATTTGAATTAATTTCAGTTGTTTTCGATGAAGTTTTTAAATATAATAAATTATCGTGGTATTATGATAATTCTAAAAATTTACCGAGGAATGCATAACATTTTAGATATGTTTAAACCAGGCAATTTATATTTCAATGCCGTCATTTGAATGAAGTTCATTTTTTTCGATGAAGGTTTAAGTTTTCAAATATAATAAATTAATGCAGTATTGTGATAAGTTTCAAAATATTACCAAGGAATGTATTGCATTTTAGACTTGTTTAAATAAAATTGCATTGAAGTCGGAAAGTGTTTCATAATCAATGCTTTAAGCATGATTGATCTTTCTTACTATGAATTTGGCGGCATTTTCGTCAATTTGGCAACGTTTAAGAAAAGTTGCCAAGTTAGCGTTATCTTGCCAAATTCGTATCTCTTAATTTGCAGATCTGGATAAAACATCCTGATTCCGTTTCTATATAGTAAATAAAAACACTAAAATTGTATTAGAAGATATACCTTTTTTACTCTTTTTCAGTTTCAACAATAAGCTAAATGAATGTATTGGCTAAACACAATATATGAGTGTATTAGCTAAACACAATATATAAGCTTAAAAACTATTTGCTAAAATAAATGAAAGTGATGTGCTCTGTCAGCAGTTAATATAATTAAAAGAAAAATCAAACCGTTTACTTATAAGATATATTTTTATATCCATTTATTTATTATTCAAATTGAAAAAATAATAATAAACATTAACAAACACATTTAATTTAATTACGTTGCCGAGCAATATGATATAATATAGAATCTTCCTCATAAAATTCTAGTAATTAAATAACTATTTGGATTTCTTAATACTTTTCATTGTTGATTAAAAGCTTGAGAAAAATAAACCATGGTTTTAGATTTTCCATTTAAATTCATGTTTCAAACATTCATGGTTTCAAACAATTCATGTCTTCAGAAAGTGACTAATTAGCGCAAAAATCTTCCTCCAAACTCAGAGATAAAGTTTTAATTCACTTTCACGTTTTAAACAAATGATTTCCAACCTTTTCGTTTGGAGGGACCAGGGAGTTAGAGAGTAGAACTCCTAGGAAAAAGTTTCGTTTTTCATTAATATCCTGTCAACTTCTGGTCTTAGAAAGGCGAAACTTGTCTAAAATTTAAGCGTGACTGTTTTAAGGTTATCCACAAAATTTCATTAAATTCAGTTCTGCCGTTCCTCCGTGATGATGAAACAAGGGAAACTTTCGTTTTTTACTAATATCTCGAGAACCGCTGGTCGTAGAAACTCGAAACATAGACTAAATTTTAAATAGGGCTATTTCAAGACAACCCATGAAATTTCATCAAATTCGGTTTAGCCGTTCTCCTGTGATGATGGGTCAAACAGACAGACAGACAGATTTTCAATTTTATTTATATAGATGAAAAGTGAACATATTTCACAATAGTTAATACATTTTGAATGCTATACGATTTTTTTGATAAATTTATTTGAAAAAGTTCAATATCGCGAGAACCGTTCATGCTAGCATTCTAACGTTTGTATCATTCGTTTTCTATTAAAAAATTGCATAAGAAATGATCATTTGCTCAGCATTCTTGAAGTTTTTGGTTTTTAATGATCTTTTCAAAGTTTCATTCGAAAATTTGGGATCTTCTGAACATTCGATTGCGTTTAAAATCAATAGGGTTCCAGTATTCGCCGATTGTAATATTTGTACCAAATTTCGTTCGAAGTACTTTAGAGATGTCATGTCCCCAGTCTTATCACAAACGCACGCACACATGCATATAAGCACATACATGACCCGAAAGACATTCGATTCGTGTTCAGGAATGCTTGAAGCGTGTTCTTCCAGCGAGAACTCTACTTCGAGTTTTTGATAGCATCATAATCCTTCCCTATATATTGTATGTATAAAGGTAAAGTAAAAAGGGGATGAATTTATTTAGGTAATATACCAGCAATGCATTTGGTTAATGCATCTGGAAATTGAATGTCCTTGGTTAATTGTGTATTAGAGCAAAATCTAGCTTTATTGAAGTGTACAGTATAGTAGTTTGAATAACATCGGACGTTAAATTACTCGCTTCATTCATAAGTAATTACCAGTGGATACTTCAAAAAATTTCTGAAACATCTATTTCTTGGGATCTACTGTAAATAAAGCTTAGAAATGGCGGATATGGATTCAGCATCTAGTTTCGAAGGAAGTAGGACGGGATTCACTTACAATTCCCACTTTTTTTTCTACTTTCTGTTCAGATATGTTCATTTTCCTTGAAGCATTTATTTTTCAAGATTGGCTATAAATAGAGGTTGTACGATAATTGATATGGATTCAGCGTCATTTTCTAGAGTATACGTAGGGTGGATTACGAAAAATTTCATTTCCTGTTTTTTTCACTTCCCGCTTAAAAAATTTCCCCAAAACATCTATTTTTCTTGATTGGCTATATATATAGAGCTTAGATAATGACTGTTTCTTTTCTGTTTCCGGTTAAAAATGTTCAGTGAAACATCTGCATTTTTCGTAATCGTCTATAAAGGGAGTATGGATGATTGATGTGGATTTAGTATTAAAGTATAGTGGGAATGGAGGTCTTACTAAGGATATTCACTTCCGGTTTTACAAACGGCAAACCGAGTTTATAATTTCTAAACCGTTAGTGCTAGACACAAATTGGAAAATTGTGTTAAATCGTAAGACGAATTCTATTGAAACAACCAAGAATTATTCTATTAAAACAAAACAACCAACAATAATTCTATTAAAACAGCCTAGAAGAATTATATTAAAACTACCAAGAAAAATTCTTTTAAAACAAACAATAAACATAATATCAGAACTGTGTAACACATTAGCATAAAAATGCAGAAAATAACTTTTTATATAACGCACTTAGCAAATAAGGTTCGATTACTGAAAAAAACATTTGCATGAAATCTAGAATCCACTAAAATAACTGACGATTCTGAACTCGATATTCATGTGATATCCATGTGACAAATATTTCTGGTTCATATATCATTTGAATTGTAGTTTGTAGCAACAATAAGTGCACAAAGTACACTAAATCCTTCTTTTGTCAATGGTCCCTAAATTATTTCAAAAATTGCGTGGTAATGGCCCGGTTTTATTGTAGAAGTCATGGATTTTATTTTATTCCCCACTATTTTACTTTATAGCTATAGACGAAAAATTTACTATTACATTAATATTTATAAATATTTTTCAGTTAGATTTCATTTTTATGCTACTTTTGTGCGTATATTTGTTTTTCGTTTATTTATCTCCTTTTCAATTTTGAAAACGATTTTGACAAATTTTACTACGATTCAAAATAATTTTCCAATTGTAAATATGCGTCTAGGTTCAAAAGTTACAAACATTATCATACTTTCTGAAACAGCGTTTATATGTTCCGCCTAAAATGGGAACAATTTCTCAAGTTACAGAGGATTTCGAAGTTTCTGGTATGCGGATTATATATGAATTCCTACATCTAAAATGCAATTCAAATGTGATCGTTTTACATAATGAAATACTACACTACATCAGTAAAGGAACAAGGAGTAAAGGAACTAGTAAAGGAACTTTTTGACCAAGATTATATACTCAAACCTACGGAAAAAAATCAGTATACCTTAAGAAAGCTTTCATTTTTGTTAATGAAATTTCGCTTGTTTCTAGTGACTGCCGTTCTTAGCTTAAGATCTCGCGAGCGTTCTGCTACCGAATAAAATATCCATTAAATCCAAAGATATATGAGCAGGATTTAAGTTAGGCGTACTCGGTGAATTAAAACCTCATGAATTTCTTCATCGTAATGACCCCTAGATAGCTCTACTTTAAGATTTATTTATTTATTTAATCTGACTGTTTTTTTTTCTCCAGTCTTCCTTGTCTGTAGCCATCTTAAGTACCTATAGACTGCTACGACTTCGGCATTTCGTTTTAAACGAAGGCTTTTGCCGAAGACTTACGGCCTTTTGTAACGGAATCGCCCATATTTAATAGCAGAGGTTACAATTACCGACCTCTTTGGAAATATGGGACAGCGAAGAGGGGAGGGTATCAACTCGATTATGAGATTCTTTATTTGTAGATCTATGTATGTTTTTTATTACTTTCAGCTTCTGATGCAACGTTTTATATGGTTGTTTCCTGCAATGAGCACATTTGATACCAGATTGTTGAATCGTGACTCGTCGGTTACAATATATATATATATATATATATATATATATATATATATATATATATATATATATATATATATATATATATATATATATATATATATATATATATATATATATATATATATATACCCTAACAGCATTTTTTTTCACAGTGACGTAAGATTTACGTCACATTGTGACTTTGGGACGTCACAGGACGTCGCAGTACGTCTCGGCAATGTCATATTGAGGTCACAGTGAAGTCATTTTGGTCATTTTCGTGGTCGTTTGTGACGTCGCATATTAACTTGTGTGTGACGTCAGGTTGTAATTGCCATTGTAATTGCATCACATTGTTACGTGTTAATTAAATTGTGGAAACGTCACAGAATATATTCACAATGAAGTTACAAAGTTACTAATACGTAACGTCGCATAGAAGTCACAAATATGATGTCACATTGTGACCCAGGTGTCACGTGACTACAACGTCACTCACACATGTGACGATCTTTGCTGTGAGGGTATATATACACACATATATATATATATATATATATATATATATATATATATATATATATACTCTTTTCACGACGTCACTCTAAATAATATAATTCTTCAATTATTGCAGATGAAATTCACATCAGCACATCAATCGTATTTTACTTTTCTAAATTTTGTAATAAAAGGCGACATTTTTGCGTCAATTTCCTACCTCTTTGTACGCGATATGTATATAGATAAGTAAATACAAATTTTCTGAAGAGCCAATCTTTATAGAACGAATGAAATTAGGAATTATAAAAATAAATAATTAAAGATTAAGGATTTACGTATTGTATACCTACTTCTCTGTTTCACAGGCAAGTAAAAATTCTTTCAAAATATCTGAAGTGTAAATCTCCGAATCTGAAGTGTAAAATCATATTCCATAGTGTTCAAGTTTAATCGTATCAGACTCATTATAGGAAATCATTAGCAACATAAGGTATATATATATATATATATATGCAAATTTATTCAGCTACCTTAAATTTATAAGCGGCCATGATAGACAGATTGAAACAGGTTTTTTATTCTCGTCATTACAAACTTTTCTATAAGTTGATAAAATTTAAATATATGAAATATAATAAAACATAAAAAATATGATAAAATATAAAACTTAGATTAATTTCTGGAAAGAAAAACTGCACGTGCATTGAAACTTCCTATTTTGTATATAAAATTTACGAAACCTAATTTAAGATCTAGTTAAGTAATATTACAATGCTAGGAACTTATTCCACATATTTACGTTACATTTCTAAAGACGTATTGATGTGAAGGTAAGATTTCAATTTATGAATAAATCTATGTATGTTTTTGACTTCTAGTCAGCAAAATATACTCCATGAGTATCCATAAAAAATCAAGTTGAAATCTGTTGTCACTGAAAATTAATAAATGTAAAAGATTTTTAAATTTGATATTTTGTATGTCAAAGATTTGTTACAAAAACATTTCAAGTATACAGTTAATGTACTATTATTTAATTATGACTCTAAATTACATAGTTCGATGACTGCTGAAAGTATAAACAGCTTTCAAAATCAGGAATTGTTAAAGTGCTGTAGTGGCTACTTGAACTAAGTTTTCAAACAAAAGTGATTTATTTTTATATTTCACTCAGATATTTGCGTTATCTAGAAAATGCTTACGATATCTAGGAAATATTTACGATATCTAGGAATTATCTACGATATCGAGCAAATACTTATGATATCTAGGCAATATTTGCGATATTTAGATATGATTAATTTCAATAATTTCACTGGAAATCAGTTTTGTTTTCATATATTCATTTTCTAATACATTAAATAAATGTTGATATTCTCTTCCTTAAGCTAGGTGTGCATTAATATATATTGATGTACGCCTAGTCTAATGTGACCGGGGAATAATGTTGGAAGTGCTAAGTGTCAGTTAGGATTAACTGTTTACGGAGAATTTTCGGTGCACATATGGATAAATCAGCTGATAAAATAAGATTAAAATATTGTGCATAAAGTGCTAGTTTGGTAGTTTAAAATGGTAGTTTAAAATATTGTAATTTCATACTTTATTAAAAGCGAATAATGTAACCAAACCCAAATCATCGAACATGTGTTACATCCCGTGTAGAGCAGAGCGTGCAAATGCTTGTTGCCATTCGAAAAACGCTAATTACGTACGTAAATTGCTCACACTTTTAAATTATGTTATTCGATTTATAAACGACAGTAAGCTGAAATAAAGCAAAAGTTTCACTTCCTAGTAAACATTTTAGGAAATAAAAGTTTAACTACGTCTTTTGTGCCTTAAAGCAAAAGTTTTGAACTGTCAACGAACAATTTACTCTTACTTGTTTTTCTAATTTGGTAAATTTAATATGAAAAGCACATATGAAAGAAAATCTTTTGTAGTGGAAAAATATTTGCAAATTTGTAAAGGGGAAAATTTTCATCTTTTTCCATTCAGTTCCCTTCGGAGATTACGTAAGTAGCAACCTAAGTGCGCCCAAATTTTCTGTTTATTTATTTCATTTTGTATTTTTCCACTTCCAAGCTCCCCCTAACAATGTCTAGTTTATCGAAGCAGAATTGAGTCATTTAGTGATTTGCTGCCTTAAGAGCTTCGAAAAGTTCCCTTCGGCATACGATCCATTCTTCTATTGTGCCGTAAATTACTGATTTTTGCTGCCAGGCGTTCCAATTTCCGTAGCGGTAATTGCTCACCAAATTTTCTTTACCTTTTTACTTAAAACTACACAATAGAGTTTAGAATATAGCTTTAGTGGTATTTTAAACAAAATATGGAATAATAATCTCTTGCGTCTTCAAACAGCAGATTTTCAATATCCTTGTTATGAGTCTATTGACAGTCGATGGTGGTTAGTAGGGAGAAAATGTTCTTTCTATTGAAACTTTGAAATTAAATTAAATTATCTTCCTTGAAAAGTGCATTCAGGTTAAAATAAGCATCTCTGTGTATTTTGATGTGTGAATTTTTGCTTCTGTCTGGGAAGAATATGTATAGAATTATCATATTTAAAAAATAAAACTCAGTCGAAATTTCTTTGCTGTCAATTATTAAAACTATTAAATTGCAGGAAAATGTTATTTTGGTATTTCGTTTACTTCATTTTATATAGAATAGTTAGATGTCTGGAGTAATATACGAGCCTATATGACTTGTTGTAAATGCTTCTGAAGAACATATATTACTTCTGCAAAATATTTGTTTATTTTTTCGATCTACATAAATAAAATAAAAAATTCATAGGTTTGTTTTATTATCACGGGGGAAAGGCTGTACCGAGTTCCATGAAATTTTGATGGATAGCCTTGGTATGGTCCCACTTAAAATTTAGACTCCCTTTTGTGCTTTTGCCTGCTTCTTTTATGTCGTCATGACTATTTCCGCACTTTGAGAGTGACTCATTCGCAATGCGAGTCGTCAATCAAATGTGACCTAATCGTTTTCTGAGCATCTATACAATAAATGCAATTCAAAATCCGATGTGATCCGATTATCATTTGTGCCTCTATCTATAAAATTACGAAAGCTGCATAAATTAACTAGCAGCACACCCGTTCTTCGTACGGAGTATATAATATAAAAAAAAACTTATAATTCGCAATCACGTGCAAATTCTGTTAAAATATTAAATTTATTGCTCCTAAAGAGAAGTTTAAGAATTTAAGTTCTCACTATGAAAAATTATCTACACGGGCAGATCTGAAGAATAAAATATCCTGGCCCCTTTTGTAAGCAAATTTACAAGAAAAAAGGGAATTGAATCAATATACGCAAAATGAAAGCATTAAAATTGTATAGGACCCGTACTACTTATATACGCGAATATTAGAAGATATAACCTGTATTAGTACATTAAAAGATTACCCGTATTACAATATGAGTCTCAAAAATATTTGCAAAATAATAGCGATGACGTAATAAATTGAAAATATCAATAATCCCCGTAATCTTTATCCCAGAAGTTCGTAATTGATTTGATTCCAATATATGCCAATATATATCAAAACATACTCCAATATACCTGTACCACTTATATTCTCGTAGATTTGAAGATATACCCGTGTATTTGTAGAATATTACTCGTACAAGTATGAGTTTAAACAATTTTTGTCATAATAAAACAATGGCATAATAACTTGAAAATATCAATAATCCCTGAATCAATAATCCCTGAAAATATCAATAATAATAACGTTTAAATCTGAAGACAGTAATTGAAATTATCCAGTCAAAAATACTATAAGAAAAATCAAATCGTTCTTTTCTAAAATATACTTTTATATCCATTTGCTTATTATTCAAATCGAAAAAATAATAATTAAAATTAACAGATTGATTTCATTTAATTGTGTTTCTGAGCAACATGATATAAAATAGAATCTTCCTCATAAACTGCGAAATTAAATAACCAATTTGATTTCTTTATACTTTTGTTCAGTAAAAGCTTGTGAAAAATAAACCGTGGAGATAGATTTCCCATTGAAATCCTGTTTCAAACAATTCATGTTTTCAGAAAGTCACATTCATGATTTCAGATATCCACAAAATTTCATCAAATTCAGTTCAGACGTTCTCCCGTGATGATGCGACAAACGAAAATTTCGTTTTTTACTAATATCGCGAGAATCACTTATTGTAGAAACTCCAAACATGAACTAAATTTTAAGTAGGACTATTTCCAGGCTACCCACAAAATTTCATGAAATTCAGTTCAGCCGTTCTCCCGTGATGACGGACCCGACAGACAGACAGACAGGTTTTCAATTTTATTTATATAGATGAAATAAAAATTAAACCTTTCTTTCTGCAGACAATATTAAAAGAATGAAAGCGTTTGTCTCAATTGAGTTTTTTTTTCTTTTATCGTCTGTCATATATTACTACTACATGTGTAATGGCTTAGTTTAGCAAAGTAATTTTACTTATTTGTTTTTTAGTGAGTGGCAATATTAAATTATACGTTACTACCAACAGCCTTGATTTCATATTTCACGCATAAAATAGTGATTTTTTTTATATCGAAAGCTAAGAATATTCTTGGAATAAAAAAGTGAGTTATTTTCTCTTTTATAGCTTTCATTTTATTATAATGATCTATTTCGTTCAATAATCATTTTAAAATTCATATTTTCGAGTTGAAATTTTTTCATTTACTTGAATTAATGAAAAATAATATATATCGTTTAGAACATTCGATGGTTCGTTGCTTATAGTTATAAGTTGTGCTTCTCTCTTTCTGTTAATTATATCAGCACAGGAAAACGTATTTTTTACCTTTTTCTAAGAATTATTATAAAATTTCAAAAAGACAGGCTCCAAGAAGTAAAAGTTAATCTCAAATTGTGAATTAAAATTGTTCACATTTTATTTTCCGCACGAAGAAAGGATATACAGCTAGTGGCAAATAAATACCAAGTAGTAGTTACATTTAGAATCCAAAATAACTATATGATGAATTTCTTCCTGCATGCATACATACTTTACAACTTGGTCACCTGCATTATGTCTATGCCTTTTTTAATTTGCAGTTTGATATGAAAATTGAGCACCATCATCTGTTCTTAGTTTCAAATTTTGTAAAGAATGTTCTAGTACAGCAAACAGGATTTTTGTAACCTCTAATTTATATCGGAATAGGGTATTTTATTTAGGTTTGTTTATCAAAATGTAATATTTCTTTTATTTTACACAAGTTCCCATGAAAATAACTGGTCTGTGTTTTTAACTTAATAATATGAAATTACAAGGCTTTTATTTTTAAATGAATGAATTAATTACTCAATCCATTAAAGTTGAATGTTTCACACTTTTTCTTCTTCTGCAACATAATCTTTTTCTTTTGATGCGATGCATTCCTTCCTGCCTGTAGCTTTACTCCATAACATTGTGCCATACATAATAATTTCAAAAATTCGAATTCAGGGTGATTGTGCAAAGAAATAATAAAAAAAAAATAAGAAATAATAAAAAAATAATAAAAATAATAAAATCCCAAACCACTTTTCTTAAGTATCGAACACTTCGATTCTAGATAGAATCTTGGTTTTGGTCGGTCCGTATCAGCTGTTAGTTTAACGAAAAATCTAAAATTTTGAAAATTTTGAATTAGAGGAATGATAATGCAAAGAAATAATTTAAAAACACTTTTCAAAATGATAAATCACTTCTACTCCACCCATAATATCGGTTTTGGTCTCATTCTATCATTCTGTATTAAAAGGTCAAGAGATAAATCAAAAATTTCTCAAATTTGTACTAGGGGGTGAAACTATAAAGGAATCTTTTAAAAACCTGCATTACATTGCCTCTGGGCACTATGGCACTTGTTTTGACATTCAGAAATTTTGTTAAGTATATAGGTATCACCTTAAGTGCCCCCCATCCAATCAGAACGTGAAAAATACGGGCGCAATGCCTAGTATATATATATTGCTAGTATAATGGCTAGTTCTTGAATTTGGTGTCAAAATTGATATCATAAATTATTTTGATTCCCATTGAAAATTTCGTGAATATTCTAGTGTGCCAACCAGGAATTATCTGACCCTTATATTTTAATTCATATTAGAATATGATATTTTATAGTGCGACAAAATGTATTTTTTTATTTTTTTTGGATTCATACTTTCATAAGTATATTTATTACTTTCATTTTGCATTTTTCACTTTAATAGTATGGAATTATTTTGCATGGTAATATATTATCCTAGAAATTGTAATTCAATCCATAGCTTTGTACCCTATATATACTTGATATATACTTCTTCCACACAAAAACATTCGAAAGATGAATTGCTAGAGAAGCATACTTCACGATGCGTTAGAGAATTCAAATTTGGTGTACGGATAAAAAGTTGGAAAGGAGGAAAGTGTGCAATTTCAGTTTTCCAACATTTGCTATTGTAGGGGGTGCCGCTCACTAAAATTTTCGATTTGCCGAACAAATGAAAAACGCCTCCTTTACAATGTGATAGAAGCATGAAATTTAGTATATGGGCTAACCATTTGACAAAAAAACCAAACATGAATACAGTTTGACAAAAATGTTCATTAACGGGGTGCTACACAGAAAAACGTTCGAAAGGGGAAGTGATAGAAAAAACATGCTTCTCGATAGGATAGAGACTTCAAATTTGGTGTACGGTATATAGTTTGAAAGGAAGAAAGCGTGAAACTTTAGATTTCCAATATTTGCTACTTTAAGGCGTGCCGCACACTAATATGTTCGATTTTCGGATTAAATGTGACAGAGGCTTGATATTAGGTATATGGACCAATCATCTGATAAAAAACCCAAGACAAAGAGAGTTTTTCAAAAATGCTCCTTTATGGGTGTACTTCACAGAAAAAGTTCCAAAGGAGAAATAATAATATAGGGGTGCCTCGGGATGAGATAGACTTTAATGTGGTGTACGGTAAATAATTCGAAAGGAAGAAATACGCAAATTTAGTTTCCCAATATTTTCTTCTTTAGGGGGTTCTGCACACCAAAATATTCGATTTGTCGAATAAATGTGAAACGCGAATTATTAAAACATTTACATTATTCAGGGGTTGCTTATTGCGAGACCGTTGATTTTCAACGGGTATTCGGCTAGTATTTTTCTATTATGCTTAACCTATCATTGCGAAAGGATGAAAATGTTGCGGGTATATCTTTTGATAGCGTTTTAGTATCCTTATTTTTGCGCATGCTCAATAAATATATATATATATATATATTTAGGTCTGCTTACAAACGGGAATAGGATGATGTATTCCGCATATTTGCTTTTCTAGATAATTCTGTATTGTGAGAACAGATATTCTTTTATTCAATTTTAGGGGAATAAAAAATTGATTATTTCAATATAATTCTTTAGGAACACATATTATTTAAGATATAGTATTTAAGATACTAGTATTACCTATGCCGTAAATCAAAAGCAACGCCGGCATATCTGCTAGTTCTACTAATAAATATATAAGAGTTCTTTCATAATATAGTAGTACTAAAGACATCACACTGAAAAATTCAGTAGTACTAAAGATGGGTGCGACATCCCAGTGGTTAGCACGCGGGAATTGCACTCGGTCATCCATGTTCGATTCCCGCCACTGCCAAAACTGCTGCCGTGTTCACGCGGAGTACGATCCCGTTAAACATGTGGATCCGTAAGTTCTTCCGAGAGGTTGGTGGTGGGGGAAGGAGGGTATTGTCCCTGTAGATGCCTCCCCCACTGGGTTGTGGTCTAAATTGGGTGGCACTTCCCGGCCGTCCAAGTAGATACCTTATATCTTTTTGGTAGATCGGACGGTCTGGGTCGAAGAAGCCGAAGAAGTAGTGCTAAAAAAATGTCATCACCATGAAAAATGCAGCAGTGCTAAAGAAATGTCATCACCTTGAAAAATGCAGTAGTGTTAAAGAATTGGCATTAACTTAAAAAATGCAGTAGTGCCAAAGAAATGGCATCACCCTGAAATATTCAATAGTGCAAAAAAAACGACAGCACCCTGAAAATTTCCGTAGTTCTAAAGAAATGATATTATCCTGAAAAATTCAGTAATTTCAAATTAAATTTTTAATATAGCGTAAAAATCGCGAGTGTTGCGTCCTATTTTTAGTGTATTGAACATTATATAAAAATTCCATGTATTATCGATCGTTCCAGATATTTTATAGTAGGCTGTACTCCATGACATTCCGAAAATTTAAGAAAATACATTTATATATATACTTTGTGTATATATATATATATATATATATATATGTATTGTATATATATGTATATATATATATATATATATGCGTGTGTGTGTGTGTGTGCATACGTGTTTACTTTGAACGCTTTGTTTTTTAGTGTAGTTCATTTTACCTGTTCTGTACAAAATGTATTTTGAAGTGGATAATATTTGGCATACCGGTAACATGACATATCAACGACGGCAAATACTTTCTCTTGTGCCATGATCTGAAAACTCCTTCTTAATAATAAGGATCTGCTTCAACAATGTTCCCCAGCGAATCCGTAATAATACGTTGTCGCTGAAAATTTGCTTACCTGCTTAGTAGGAAGTAGCATCTTTTGCCCATCTCAAACTCGCGTATTTCTAGAAATAAGAACTTGATAAATGAAAGGCTCCGCTAAATGCGGACTGCAATTAGGAGAACAAAAGTATCACCTGTCAACGAGTATCTAATCACATCTCTAACAGCTTATTTCTTCAATTGATCATTTTGCTTTACGGACGCTCCTCTCTTATTCACTTTACATCATTATGTATGTTTGATCACTTCTTCTGGAGTCTCCCAATTTTCATAGATATGAGTTCTTAACTATGTCTTGCTTATCAGATACTGATAACTTAAAGCCGGAACTGCACTGTGCATTTTTAACTGTCTGATACAGAATGAATTGGAAGAAACATTTTTAATTACATTTCTAATAAAGGAAAAGTTTTTTTTCTTCTTTTCGACATTGGAAACAGACATTTTAGATTTACGGCTAATTTCCTTCATATTCTGTTTTAGTTGAATATTCCTGTATCTGAATTAATATATTTTAATTTAAAATATTTAACTCTAATCATATTAAACTTTGAACCAATTCGATTTTTTTTCAAAGGGCCACTTTTGATAAGATATTCTGATTTTACCCGTCAAACCACCCCAAATTCATATAAAAAGTACTTTACTCAAGCTGTTGAGGAGCTATGACAGCCTGAAATTTTGTGCTCTTAATGTTGAATTGGTACTGCAATTGTTCTTTTATATTTTACGAAATAAAACATTATTTTTTTTTCTTTTCGACATTGGGAAAAGACATTTTAGATTTACAGCTAATTTCCTTCATCTTCTGTTTTAGTTGAATATTCCTGTATCTGAATTAATATATTTTAATTTAAAATATTTAACTCTAATCATATTAAACTTTGAACCAATTCGATTTTTTTTCAAAGGGCCACGTTTGATAAGATATTCTGATTTTATCCGTCAAAGCACCCCAAAATTCATATAAAAAATACTTTACTCAAGCTGTTGAGGAGCTATGACAGCCTGAAATTTTGTGCTCCTAATGTTGAATTGGTACTGCAATTGTTCTTTTATATTTTACGAAATAATTTATCAAATTAATTCCTGCTTTATACTGTGGTACTAAATAACCCAAATAAAATACATTCAATTTTTCATCTTCATATTTTTTTAATATTAATTTTTAATTACGAATGTCATATTTGAAAAAATATATGAATAAAAAATGGATAAGTTTTGACGACAAGCGATTAAGCGCAGTCGGAAACCTAGTTGTACAAAATTTTAGTTCATTGCTTTCAGTGTTTTTTGAAATACAGAATTATTGAAATATAGACCCACATTTATTTTTAATATTCCAAGCCTAATGATACTTTTGGTTTGACTGTGCGACCCATGTAGTTAAACTAAAGGGCGGTAATCCGATTTTGTTTGACAGACTGTATGTTTAATTGGTATATGTAATTTTATTTAAAGTAAACGAGCACTGAAGAAATTTAGATTAAACATATTTCCTGAAAAATTTAAAGCAACACATATAATACGAACTTTCAAATTGGTGAGCCAGCATTATGCTGCATTTCATGAAGCATTTTAATTAAAGCATCGAGTATAGATGATAATTCGGAAAATATTTGCTCTTGCGAAATGCTACTATTGCTAATGCACTGAGAGAAATGGGAACTGTCGAGACACTTTGATGATTTCTGCATATTGACATAATTGCGACCTTCGTCAAAGACTGAGAGCTGATGCTAATGGCTCCTTCAGTGAATAATTGGTAAATTGTTACAGGATTCATGAAATGTAGTAATTTAAAATTAAAACCCATAGAGGTATTAGCAAGAAAGGAGGAGTGGAAAAAAGCTAAGGAATAAGATTTTGTGTTTGGAACAAATAAGTAATATTTGCTTATAATGCTATAGAAGCTTTAATATAAACTGTACTAAACTGTAATTGGCATATTTATGTGTAAATAATTACAAGTTATTAACATCACACTGTTTATTCTATTTCACAATATTTTAAACAATTAAATAATAATTTGACAATAAATTTATACTTATAACAAGGGAGCAATAAAGTTGTAGGATCCATACTTTTATTTTGGAATGCACTAAAGCGGCAAAAAAAAATTAAATGTTTTGACATTTTCATCTCATACAATAAAAGTGTGTGTGGCTAGAAATTTTACAAAACTAATGTTTCGTTAAAATTCGGTATCCTGCAAAATGTCCCCACAAAATGTATGCAAATGATTTCAAGCATTTATTGGTGGTAATGATTTCATATATTTAATCAATGATTCTATACATTTGGGGATTTTATTTTGCAGTATACTTAATTACAATAACATATTATTTTCTTTTTAAATTTAAGCCAACCATTTTTATTGTATGAGATGAAAAAAATTATTTTTTTTCGTTTTAGTGCATTCAGAATTAAAATCGCGGATCCTAAAACATGCACCGTACATCCTAAAATCGTTCATCCTAAACACTTACCTGTTTTCTACCTTTTAGTACATTTTTAAATAAATGTGTGAATCCTTAAAACTTACAGGACTGGATGCACCGATAATGGTTCAAAATACAATTCATTAAAAGGCGCCACCACAGGCAACGATATACCAAATTTAAACACTTCAGCTTCTCTAGTTCTCGAGTTATTACCAAAAAACTTGTATTGTCCCATAGCTGGTCCAGGACAGGCTGATCTGATAAGGTTAAAAATCTAAAGAAAAAAATGTACCATAAAAAACACTGGCATGTCAAATTTTATGTCACTATAATTAATGGAACCTGGTTAATTAGGGCTTCAAAGGTTTGAAGCGCGACACACAAACACACACACACAAGTTACTGGTATTTAAAATACAAGTAAAGAATTATATATATATATATATATATATATATATATATATATATATATATATATATATAAGATTCATATGAAAAAGAGAGGGGAAATGACCAAATGCAAAGCATAAAATGGTAGAGGGGGATGGCGACCCCTCTTTCCCGTTTAAAAGACTGCTTTTATGCCCGGGCAACACTCACGGTACCAATGCCATGCAGAAGCCATACTTCCGTAAATGTGTCAAATCAAAAACACTCGAAAAAGTGCAAAGAAAACAAATAGGAATCGACCAGGATCGCAAGGGAAAGAATGGAAATGCAGCAAATGCCCCTGTCGGTTACGATGGAGTGCATCATATATAACAGAAGTCCACGCATGCGCTATTCGTTATTTTCACTTTCATCGTTCTATACCTCTGCCATATCCTTTAAGTAAGCATTTTCTCCCTTTTTTGTATTAAATAGGGAATTATAATAACATTTCAGGAAGCCAATTGGATAATTCCGTTTTATTGCCTCCTTCATAATATTCCTATTATGCATGATGCAATCAGACTTGAAAGTATTAATGCGTTGATTTCTATTGAGGTATAACGTTTTCTTATACTAAATATAAGATTTTTTATCCAGCCGGGTTTTATTATTATTCCTGTACACACTGTTTTCATGAACGTTTCGATCTTATCAAGAGTTTCTTTATAACTGAAATTTTTCCTTTTTCTTGTTCCCCTTTGCCATCTCTTTTTTATAGCAGGATGGATATCTTGTAATACAGGGTTACGTTTTTCATTTTTACAAGATTCCAAATTATAATTGTCATTAAATATGATCGTATTGAGTCCATACGGAAAAGCTGTTCCATATTGTAGAAAAATATTTAATTATAACCGCATAAGTAGAAACATCAATGTATATAAAAGTGAAGAGTGTAATTGTAAAAACAGCCCTTATATAGATGCCCATCATGCGCACATTATCACTGGAAACCTGGATCTATTGGATAATCACAAGTTAAAATCTATGCTTCAACTTGGTACGAAATTTCGTATACAAGATTTCACAAAATATTAAAAAGGACTTTGAACAAGATTTGAAGAAATTTACATATAAACTCGCCGTAAAATACAGCATGCCAATACAAGCCTTCAAAGAATGGCAATACAACCTTATCAAAATGTTCAATCTCCACTACAAAACATTGTGTAAAAAAACGTATTATCCTTCTTTTCAAAATGCAGTCAATAAATATGAAGATAAATATGTTATAACTTATACGGATAAAGTTGTATCAAATTACGCTTTCACATGCAGAAAATACTACGTTGATACTTTAAAAAATAGTTATCTTGATAAACAAATGTACTCCCCTTTACAACAAAATGGAACATGTCTAGTAAATAAAATTAAAACTCTGTATGAAAGCATTGGTATCGAACTTAAAGCAGTTAACTTTCCATATTTGGTACTCATACCAAAACTTCATAAAAATCCAGTCAAGTTCCGGCCGGTGACAGTGGGATGTGGATCCTATTTAACAATTGCAAATGAAAAACTTTTAACTATACTTAAAAATGTTATGATTATACTCAAGAAACAAGGAACAGTAATGATAAATAATAGTTACGATGTCATCAACCGACTTCCATTTTATAGCAGGGATATACGTTTCAAAAGTTACGATTTCCGTGATTTATTCAACAACATCAATCTGGAAAATCTATATGAAATTTTGAAGGAACTACATGAAATATATGACTTAAAAGAGCATATTACATTCAGAAAATACGAGGACTTGATTCGCATTGTGTTGTTTGAAAACATCTTATTTGATGGCACCAACTATTTTAAACAGGTTAAGGGTATTCCGATGGGAGGGGGATGTTCATCCCTGCTCGCCGATCTATAGTTGTGTAAATTTGAAAATGGCACTCATAAATTACATGAAATGCCATATTTTCGTTTCGTTGACGATGTCCTTATTGGGCAATATAAGAATACACCCCAATTTGATTTTACTTTTTATCCAAAAGAACTGGAATTGATTGAGAATATAAGTAAGGAGGAAGATAGTGTTGATTTTCTAGATATCACACTAAAACATGACAGTAGATATGGTACTTATACCGTCTTATATGACAAGAGAAACAATTTCAATATAAAAATCAACCGCATTATTGATTGGAGGTCCAATATGACCAAAAACATTTTCAGAAATGTCGTCATTGGTCACCTCAATAGAAATCAACGCATTAATACTTTCAAGTCTGATTGCATCATGCATAATAGGAATATTATGAAGGAGGCAATAAAACGGAATTATCCAATTGGCTTCCTGAAATGTTATTATAATTCCCTATTTAATACAAAAAAGGGAGAAAATGCTTACTTAAAGGATATGGCAGAGGTATAGAACGATGAAAGTGAAAATAACGAATAGCGCATGCGTGGACTTCTGTTATATATGATGCACTCCATCGTAACCGACAGGGGCATTTGCTGCATTTCCATTCTTTCCCTTGCGATCCTGGTCGATTCCTATTTGTTTTCTTTGCACTTTTTCGAGTGTTTTTGATTTGACACATTTACGGAAGTATGGCTTCTGCATGGCATTGGTACCGTGAGTGTTGCCCGGGCATAAAAGCAGTCTTTTAAACGGGAAAGAGGGATCGCCATCCCCCTCTACCATTTTATGCCTTGCATTTGGTCATTTCCCCTCTCTTTTTCATATGAATCTTGTATGTTACTTTAGGAGAATGTGCTGCATTGCGCCAACTTCTGGAGAAAAATTGGATAACAGTGAAATAATTTTATTTTAATATGTTTACTATGCTATATATATATATATATATATATATATATATATATATATATATATATAATTTCGGTCCATTCCGTCCTATAAGTTTTAAGCTGGATCACGTGGTTGACTCACCATGAAAATTTTACACGCTGGCGGCCTTCAAACTTGCGACTTGCCCCTTTTTTTGCATGTCTGTGCATTTGTGCGCTATATTTTTCATGACTATGTGGTATTTTATGTTTATATGTTGAATTTTGTCTCTTTGGTCTTTTTTCTGTTAATCTCGTTTATTCTGTTCTTGGGCACAGATTGCATAAAATTTTAACCACGTGTTTTTATGCAATCATAGAAACAACGGATTTTAGTATATTTGTCTAGAATGTGCCCCTGAAGACGTTTCTGGCAGATATACTATTCATTGATATATTTTCCTTGTCCTGGCCTTTCCGTGCTCTTCTTTTCCAGCCCTTCCTCATTTCTTTTTATTTTCTGTTATTATATACACGTTATTATATTGCCCACGGTTTGAAACTGTGTACTGATTTGCACTCCTGCACTTTCGTTTTTATTTTTTACATTATAAATATATATATATATATATATATATATATATATATATAAATAAAAATAAAAAAAAATATATATATATATGAGTTATAACTTATCTCTATTCCATCATTCGAATATCATATAATATATATATATATATATATATATATATATATATATATTATATGAAATTCCAATGATAGAATAGAGATAAGTTATAACTCATATAACCATAACTTCAAATATATATAAACTCCTTTAGAAATTAAAGAAAATGTGTCAAAAATAAAGCCCTCATTGGTTGGCTCATTCATCATAACATATCTACAACTGTTTGAGCTGGGGACCAGCATTTTTACAAAATTCATTTTAGGTTTTAAAGGGACATTCAATTTTTCCGTAACTCAAATCGCCTGGGGATGATCGAGGGATATAATTATGGCAACCCCCGCGCTAGGAACCTGAAATTTTATAGGAATGTTTCAAAAGAATCATAGGTAACTATTAAGGAAATATACTTCCGTAACTCATCATTATTGAAGTAAGAAGGAAAGTTGGTGTGATCAAGCGGTACGATTTTCAAGTCTTCGAAATCTCTCTAGGAAGGAACATGAAGCTTTTTAGAGTTGTGTTTTATTAGTTATATGGAAAATGATCACCGTGTCTCCGCAACCCCATTGATATGCGGAGATAAAATGTGATCGGAATATTGCGCAAGTATCATAGCTTCCTAGCCTCTATCCCAAGAACTCTCTATTTCTTTTTAATATATATATTTAAGTCACTACAATAATATAAAGATAAATAAAATTACTTAGGCATCATATACCAGTTTAAGAATGAGTAATCATTTGGTTTATAAAAAATACTAGAAACTTGATTTTTACTTTGGAAATTTTTATATTAAATATAATTAAATATGTTGGAAGATGATAACAATTTAATACTCCATTTATTGCTATTTTGTGGAAATTGATAGTTTTAAAATTTAACCTGAATCTGGTTATGTTTTAATTCCTTGTATTCGATTCAGAATAATGGAAAATGAATTTAATATAATTGTATTCGAAGAATCCAACGATAAAATTGAAGGTAAATATCGGTATCGAACATTTTCAAAATGGAGTAGAGCTATATATGGTTGCCATACTTAAAATCCACTTTTAATACATGTGATTTTATAGATTTTTCAAGTCTATAAGGAGTGTACAGGTACTGAGATATTGCATGCTTTTATTTTTAACCAGAGGGCGGAATATGCACTTGCTTGCTACTTATTTAGGATGTTCTAGTATTCATATAAATTTGAATATTTATGTTTCCTATTCGAGACATAGAATTATTAATTGACCATATTTATTTTTATTTTAGGTAAGATGTTTTCCTTCTTTCTTTCTTCAAATCACGTACTGGAGATTTACGGTAAGAAATATATTTGATGTATATTTGATTTATACAGTGACATGATTTTCTGGTGAAATATACGAGTTATGACAAAATATACCTATTTGGGTAATTTTCATTAACTTTATACTGATTAATAGGTACCGTTTTTCAATTTTGTAATGATTAAAAGCTTAAAACTCTTAGTCATTACACAATTTCTCATTTAGTTACTTAAAATACAAATAATTCATATAAAATAAATATTTTTACAAAGTTGCATATTTTTTTTACTATTATGGTGAATGTACCCATAAAGAACGAAAAATGCAAAAAAGTGACCATATTTCTATAATTTATATTTCCATTATTTATAGATTTACAGAAATAAAATTTAGCACGCATATAATTTAAACAGTTGTATTTTCAATGCTTCTCACATAATATACCTACTGAGTTACAATAATCTATCATAACAGAGGAAGTTGTCTGTCTGTGTATTTGCAGTCTGTAACGGGAAATCTAAGTTGTTGGTGAGACCCAGACCGTGAAAGGTGTAAGGTAACTGAGAAGTGTCACCCAATTTATACCGGAACCCAGGGGTGGAGGCATCCACAGAGACCGTACCCTCCTTCCCCTACCACCAACCTCTCGGAAAGACTTACGGAGATGCACCCTGACGTTATTTTTTGAATTTTTAATGAGTTTTTTAGTTATTTTATGTTTTAGCTTCATTTACAGCAATTTGGGATGTTTTTCACACAAATGCTTTCTTTAGCGATCTAAAATATTGTCAGAGCTTTTATTTTGACACCATAGAATAGACTAAAGAGCGTTATTTCCAGCAAGGTTTGAACCAAATCCGTGGGATAATTCATTTATATTTATTTTTTAAATGCATCGAAATTCGCATTTTACGTAATCTGATATATATATATATATATATATATATATATATATATATATATATATATATATATATATATATATATATATATTTATATATATATATATATATATATATATTTGAAATGTAATAATAAGAATTATGTAAAAATTAAAAAAAATAAAATAAAATAAAAATACAATTCAAGTAATATTAACATCACCATAGAAGCAAATATATATATATATATATATATATATATATATATATATATATATATATATATATATATATATATATATATATATATATATATATATATATATATATATATATACATATCGTTCCATCCTAAAACCTAAGTACAATTCTTTAATTTGACTGAAATATACCTATACGCACTCTAAGACAAAAAAATCGACTCACCTCGTAAAATAATCCGATAGTAATGAAACTGTACATGCAAACACCTGTCGACCGAATATGCAAATTATCAAAAATTCGCAGCCAATGAATGAATAGTCGGAAATACAGCGCATTGAAACAGAGCACCATGGTGCTGTATATAAGGAGCGAACATCGTTTTCAGGAACAAACGTGCAGTGGATTTCGATTGCGTATATGTACCGTGATTATAACAATGCCTCGCCGGCGAATTCGCCGCCACTACGAGTATATGAAGGAGTTTGGAAAAGGGCGTTCGGTCGGACTGCATGAGGCTGGATGCTCACACCGTCGAATCGCTCGGCATTTGCGTAGGAGCGATTCAGCAATTAGATGATGTTTTCAGGAATGGGTCGGGAATGACAGATTTCAGCAGCAAGCGGGCAGCGGACGACCTAGAGCGACGACAGAACGGGAAGATAGAGCGATTGTCAGAGCAGCTGTGACAGTACGAGATTCGTCGTTATCAACAATCCAACGTGTGACAAACACGGAAGTGACCACCAGGACCAATAATATCAGACTACAGGACCGGAATCTATATTCGCGGTCCCCATTATGCCGCCTACTACTGACCAGTATGCACCGTCAACAGCGATTGCGATGGTGCCGGGTCCGATCAACGTAGAATTGTTCGGATTGGGCATGAAATGTCTTCAGTGATGAGTCCCGTTTCGAACTGAGTTCCGGCGACCAGCTCAGACGTGCTTAGAGATAGCCCGAACATTGTCAGGATCCTGTTCTTACTGTCACTCGCCACACGGCCCGAGAACAGGGAGTAATGGTGGGGGGTGCCATTTCGTTCGATAGCCGAGGCCCTTTGATAGTCCTCCTTGGCACCACCACAACACTGCAATACGTTGCCGATATTCTACGACCCGCTGTATGGCCATTCCTTTCGCGACACCCCGGGCTAGCTTTTCTGCAAGATAATGCCAGACCACATACGGCACGCATGTCTATTGATTGCCTGCGTGCTTACGACACACTTCCTTGGCTAGCCAGATCCCAGATCTCTCGCCTATTGAGAACATTTGGGCTGAGATGGGGCTTCGCCTGTGACCATCCCAGAATGTAGATGAATTAGCTCATCAATTGGAAGCCATTTGGAACGACATCCCTCAGAATGCCATTCGGCAACTTTATGCCTCACTTCCACGCAGGGTAACAGCTTGTATCAAGGCCAGAATCGGACCAACGTCATGTTGACGTGTTCACTTTGTGTAGGTCGTTCAGTGCAATAAATCATCACATTGCTCTGAAATTCTAATCATTTCTTTTTTTGTACATTCACATTACACGTACCACATTTTTGTTTCATGTGGATAATTCTTTCTTGGTACTTCGATTTATTTGTTTTAGAGTGTATATAGACAGTCTAACAAAAAAAAATGGATTTTATAAGTAATTATAGTGTTTGTAACTTTTCAAATGATCTCATTCAGTGATCATTCATCGCAATAGGCCGTTCAGCGGATCATTCATCGCAATAGGCCGTTTAAAATTCAATAGAAACCGTCTGAACCATTGCACTTCCATATTTCCCTCTCTTAATCAGATTTTAAAGAGGTATGCGGTTGCGCATGATATGTGGATATTTTGCATTCCGTAAAATCTGCCTGAGAAAGGTTTCGAATCTCTTATTTTTGTCTTTGCTTTGCGGAGGTAGGAAACATCCTGATGTATGATCATAAGTGAAAGTCATTAATTCCTTTCACATATTTTTAGTAATAACATTCATACCTACCAAAATTCTGCCCAATTTGTGAAGAAAATTCGTAATTTAACACTCATGGTTTAATTATGGTCTCCTTTGAAATCAAGTTGTTATTTACGTCCCTGTTGAGGGTGCATTGTCTTGTTCAGGAAAATATTGTAAGAATTATATTTCATTGAATTCGAAATTGATGTGTTTGTTTCTCTTACCAGCACTTATTTATCGTAAAATTCTTTTGTTTTTCATGATAAATTCTACAGTATGTCTGATGGCTTGGCTATGGGTAATCCACGCAGAAATATTCTCAGTGACATTTATATGCATCATTTTGAAATTAAGCTTTTAGAAGTTATGCAGTCTGCTTTTTATACTCGTTATATTGATGACAGTTTTTCTTTTCTAGATCACACTTCGAATGATATTAAACGAATTTTGGATATTTTGAAATCCATTGATCCATGCACTCAGTTTACCTATGAAATGAAAAATAACACTCGTCTTACATTTCTGGATGTCTTGGTCATCCGCAAAGATGATGAATTTCTTATTACGTTCTTTTGTAAATCATTTTCGGTTTCTCTATCACCACATAAAATCTCCTGCCATCCGCCTTACCAGATAATTGCTGTTTTCAATGCGTTTGTCCATCTTGATTTGAACCATTTTATTATGGATTTGCTCAATTATGAGATGAGTTATTTAAAATATATTGCTACCGTTCGTGGTTTTTCTTCCAGCTTAGTTGATTTTGCAATTTAAGGAATTTCTAAACCTTCCTCTAAACTTTTCTAAGAAATTTCGTACAAAGAATGTGAAAATTATGTCAAAATACAGGAATTTTATAAATATTCGATTGCACAACATTGCTATCATTTCGACCACCATTTGGAGTTTTCTTCCCCAAGGATCATACAAGAATGGACGTGAATCTATGACCTTGACTTCTTTGAAGGCTTCCATATCCAGAAAAATTCTAGCAATTTAGCTAATGAATTTTCCATCACTTCCGCTTTGTCCACGGTTTGGCGGAGCACGCTGTAAAAAAGTTTCCCTATTATTTTTCCATTTCTTAACCTTTGAAGCTGTTATGAATCGTTTCAAATTATTTTTCTTCTTGTTAGGTTTCGTTTGTTGTTATTCGGCCATGACAGTTCTTGTCAGGATATTCCTGTTGTGTTTTGGTTCATGCCAATCTTGTGTGTTATTTCTCGTTTCAGATTGGCTCGATTGTTCTTCATCCTGCTTTCTTATTGGTTCTCTCAGATGAGTTTTAAATCAGGTATTGGGTATATAAACCCCTCTATTTCATCTATTTGCGTCCATTTGGTCTCTTTGACTTCGGCTTTTTTGGTAATTTTAGTTTATTAAATAATTATTTTATATTTTTGAAAGGATTAATTTTTCTAATATGTATTTTTAGAAAAAGAAAATTAGGAGGGGGGGGGGCTTTCGAACATTGGATTGCATTAAAATAAATGAGGTTGCAGTATTCACTGATTGTAATATTTGAACCAAATGATCTTTTAAAGACTTCAATCGTTCGTGTGATATCACGTCTGTAGACTCACGCATACAAGCACACAGAGGGAGAGAGGGAAATTATTATATACAGGGTGTATATGAACTGTTTTGACAAAATAAGAGAGGTGATAGTACCCATCAAGACGAACAATATTTACAATGGAACCTAGGGTCGCATTCCACTCTAAGTGTCAGAAAAGCGTAAATTTAAAGTTGAACTTTCAACAGTGAAAATAAGGAAAATTGACGTATTCATAAGTTGCACAACTCTATTTATTTACACCAGAGAAAGACTCAAAATAGTTGCTCAAAATGACGGCCAAGTGTGCCGTTGCCCAATTCACAATGGCGGATGAACGACAGGTGCACCCTTTCGAAGACACCTGTTGCAGTGCTTATCCTGTCCGCTGCAACAACGATTCTCGCGAAGAAATTTTCTACGGAGTCCACAGGCGTCTCGTACACCAATGATTTTATGTGCCCCCAGAAGAAGTCCAGTGGGTTGAGATCCGGTGAGCGTGGAGGCCAAGCCACAGGTCCACTATGTCCAATCTAGAGTCCGAGATATGTGGCATTCAAGAAGTGTCGGATGACTAGAAGTGACGGTGATGTTCTGGAGATGTAATACTTCTCCGGAACGACAGCTTTGTCGTCCAAATTGGCGACTTGTGCTTGTTGGACGTGTTTCGAAGTCACTCTTTTCTGACACTCAGAGTGGAATGCGACCCTAGGTTCCATAGTAAATATTGTTCGTCTTGATGGGTACTATCATCCCTCTTATTTTGTCAAAACAGTTTATATACACCTTGTATAATAAATTCATTTTAAAAACGTGAAATATCTTGAGAGCGATTTATGCTAGCGTTTTAAAGTTTGTGACATTGGTTTTTTAACGGAATATTCTCTATGCATCAATTATTATTTATCATTATTGAAGATCCCGATTTCTTAATGTTTTTTAAAAATTCATTCTGAAATTAGGGGGGGGGGGGGGTCTTGAAAACATCCGATCACATTTAAAATCAATAAGATTCCAGTATTCACTGGTTGTAATGATGGTATCAAATTTGAAACGATATTTTGGTTTGTGAGATATCGCATCCACATATACTGACATATATACACAAACACACAACATCACCCTTAGAAACGTTCAATTCTTCTTCAAAGATGCTTGAAACGTGTTCTTCCTTTGAAAACTCACATCCTAATTTTCGACCCCATCGCTTTCCCTATACAGTATACTGTGTATGTATGGGAAGTAATAACAACCAATATCTCTTCACCTTAAAAATTTAAGAATAAAAAATAATCACGTATTCTATAAGATTAACCCGGCGTTCAAAATGCAGATGCGACTACTAGATATTTTATAAATGAGCATTATTTAGTTACAAAATAAACAGTTGCACTTCTAAATTGTTTCCATTTCAAATCGTTTCTACGCATTTGAGAGACTCAGCTCATAAATTTTTCATGCTCCAAATCATTTGGCGTATCGCTTGGCTTTCTCGCTGCTAACTTGGAGAACTTGAAATACGAGAATTAAGTGCAGAAACAAGAGGTTGTTCTTGGTAAATTTTTCTTTTTGTTTGGAGATAACGATAAAGTACTGGAACAATGCATCCAAAGCAGGGAACATGCTGAAGAGAATACGACTAGAAGCGGCATTTTTAAAGTTATCCTAGTTGATGCACTTATCTTAAATTATTTAGATTACTGGCAGAAGATGTTTAATAAATGTTGTGCTTGGTATTTATGACATAAAGTAGTATTTAAGTTTGTCAGTAACAGGAAATTAACACATTTAAAAAAGTGAATTTGCAACTTTTATTTGAAGGATTTAATTGTTTAACAATGTTTATTACTTGGTGTCTAATATATTATTAATCAAAAATTGGCTCAGTACAATTATGTACTCGATACTATAAATCTGAAAAGTTTCTGCCTTCCAGGTCACAAGGAGGAGGTTCTAAAAGATCTGGTAAGAGTTTTCAGCACCCCCCCCCCACATTTTGTTCACTCACGACAGACATGGGCTTGGTAGCCCAGTGGTCAGCGCGCGGGAAGTGCACTCGTTAGGCCCGGGTTCCATTCCCTCCGCTGCCAAAACTGCCGCCGTGTTCACGCGGAGTACGATCACGTTAAACATGTGGGTCCGTAAGTCCTTCCGAGAAGTTGGTGATAGGGGAAAGAGGGTACGGTCCCTGTGGATGCCTCCCCCACTGGGTTCCGGTCTAAATTGGGTGGCTCTTCCCGGCCTTCCAAACAGTTTCCTTACACCTTTCTGGTAGTTCGGACGGTCTGGGTCTCAACAACAACTCACGAGAGACAAGCCCATATTTTTGTCTCATTGCCGTTATTATTAGTGTACAAAGATGCTGTCTTTTAGGTCATTGGAGGGCTTCCGTAAGGTCCGAAAATACTTTTTGAAAAATAAGCCATTTCTTCCGGCCCTTAAGGAGGAAATCGAAAACCCGGCAACGTTATATTCTGCTTCGTTTTGATACTGTAAGAGCTCAAAGATTCAGGCTTCTTGGCCACTGAGAAGAGGGCATCTGGATAATCTGGAAATACTTTTTAAAAACTCGTCCCTTTTCTGGGTACCTGAGGGGAAATCGAAAAAACGGTTTCATTAGGTTCTGTCTTTCTGTCGTTATTGTAATTGTGCAAAGATTCAGCTGTAAAGTTTTTTGAAAAATTTTCCATTTTCTAAGCCCATGAGTAGAGGGAATTAAAAACCAAGCTCCCTTTTGTTTCTTGTAGTGAATACTATAAGTGTGCGGAGGTTCAGTCTGTAATTTTTTTTTTGAAAATTAAACTATTTTCTAAGTCCCTGAGTAGAGGGAACCCAAAACCAAGCTCCCTTTTGTCTCTTGTGGTCAATACTATAAGTGTGCAAAGATTCTTATAGGCCACCGGGGTTTGTCTCTAGGCCTTAAAAAGGCACAAAAACATTAGAAAATTATATAACTGGAACCCGCTCTTTATATCCGCTATTTAAATATCTATTCCGCTATTTATTATTTAAAAAGCGTTACCTATATTTATTAAATGACGTTATCCCGCAATTTAAATAATATCGATACAGATAATATCGTACTCAATTTTAAAATTGCCTATTTTAAACTAAAATCATTCTCACGGTACGAATAAAATCCCTAAATCACAAAATGAGAATCACAATTGACTCAGCAGACCGCTCATAAAACACTAAATGAATTAAACGACTCTGAACATTCCGCTTATGCGCATGCGCGAATACAGGCGTTGCTTTAGTAAGTCGAAGGACTTCAATCTCACGGTCCGGGATTCAACGCGGTAACGGTTCGCTGATTAAAAAAATTACAATGTTCTCTCACTTAAAAAATATTTAATTAATGAACGCATAGCTGCAGCAAATTAATTTTTGCTTTGGAGTAATTAGTGACATTTAAAGTAGCTGGTGTATAATTATAAACAGCCATCAATTAAAGATTTAAAACGCACGAAAAGTATATATTTTTAAAATTCACGAAAATTCATCTATTAACTGTATGGATCCCGTTAAAGTTTGTTTGAAAGAGAATTTTTCGATCTTCCCAATGATGTCATGTTGAAAACTCTGTGATAATATGTTTGGTCGCTAAGGAATAGCTTTGCGTAAATATCATTCAGTATGGTTGAAATCGGACTAAAACATAAAATAACTAAAAACCTAATTTGAAATTTTAAAACATAACACCTAGCTGCACATTTTCGGGTCCTAAAGTACCAGTGTACCAAATTTCATTCCCGCACAACCTACTATAGACCGCCCAGAAAGACAAATATTTTCCTTTATTATGCAAGAATAATCTAATGTTGACAAAGCATGATTTAATTTTAAGTTAACTAAAGCTTATGAGAAAAGTCGCTTTATATATATGGATTTCGGGCATTATAGCGTTTACACATTATTCCATTTTTGATTGCAGTTTTAGTCGTTGGAATGGACCCATGATATTTGTTAATTTAGGTAAAATATTTGAGCCGATGCGGTGGTCGAGCGGTCGGGGGCATGCGTTTCCGTCCGATCGCTCGATTGCTGGGTTGTGGGTTCGAATCCCGCCAGCGGGCATGGATGTTGTGTTGTCGAGGCGAAGACAGAATTCTGCCCTTGGGGAACCTCAATAAAAAGTAAAGCTGGATATTCTCTCCCCTTCGTCATGGGGCCAGGGGTCTAGTGGATGTGGTGCATAGGTGCTCCTTCACCACAGGGAATTAGTAACGACAACAACAAATATTCGATAACCAATGTTCCATATTAAATAATATTGATTTTACCATTAGCGTAAAAGTATTTCTCATTCTTTGGGTGACCTCAGCACATTCCTTTATTTATATTTCTACTAAGTGAATCAGAATACACATTACTTTGCTACACTCAGTGTAAATTGTTTAAAATCCAGATGTTCATACGCAAATGACTCATGAATTTTTCATATGGCAAATCATTTCTCGTATTAAGCAATGTCTCTCTCCTTTTATTTCAGTATTGAAATACAAGTAATAACCTTAGAAACAAGAAGCAGCTCCATTTAACGCCCCCTTTAGTAAAAAGCGGGAGGGTGGCTGGCGGCAATCGTAAATAGGGGCCATCATCACGCCATGTCCAGAAGCTGGCTTGATTAAAGCAAGCGGCCCCCACAGCTCGTCTAGCCTCTGGCAGAGAACGCTGCAATTAACCTTCGCCTTACGTGTACAAGAAGGGGACTGGGACAAAATATGCTTATACAAATTATAGATCTGAATCGAAACAAAACTCAGAAATAAGAATCTACAGAAAGCACGTGGAATTGTACAAAAATCACACTATTTGCATTAACGTTACGTGCTTTACAACATGAGATGTTATAACTTCCATTTAAATTATCAAGTTATTAGAAAAAATGCGCTTTAAAAGTATAATAGAACAGTATTTTTGTACTTTGATAAGCATATTTTATCAGTCTTGATATGCTACACATTTTATACATAGTTTCTTCAGCTAATTGCAATACCTAGATTGATAGTTAAATATGCTATGTTTATCACTATATATACCTTAATCCTTTTCTTATATTAAATAATGAAAAGGAGAAAATATTGGAAGGATATATGACACACACACCACCCGGCCACACATTAAGCTGCCATAAGCCTTAGGGTTGGTCGTGTGGTCTGGGTCTTCAACACACACACACACATAAAAACAAACCTTTATAGGTATACTGTTAATATAACCACATAGAAGGAGAACTCGGGAATCCCACTATACGCCAGATCCAACATTGCTTTCATCTTAAAAATCCGCATTACCATTTCTGCTGTACATTCTTATTTCCCACATGTATGAGTGTGTTATAGTAATACACATATCAAATCTGACGCATACCTGAATATACCGGATATAAACCTTAGTAAAATCTGAGCTCCTCCTGTGAGAAGTCAGAAGATTCTGGCATGCTGCTATGACAAGTGGGGTGTAGACAGGTTGCGTTCAGGGGCCGAAATACGACCTTCACATCCACGCTGGGCGGTCCTGTGCCTTCTGCCTGCCACGGGTCACTTGATACCGATCCATGTCGTCAGGCATAGCTGGAACAGCGTTAAATGCTCATTCTCTCTCGGGGAGGTCGGCCATCATCAATGGTCGGCTACTGGGTTGGTATTTGCATGGATTGCAAAGGAAAGAATATTAATTCCGATGAAACTGCTTTGATGTTAGGTACGCTAAATCAGTGACTGTAAGAAAGCGATTAGTTTTTGTTTCAGGACATCAGTCGTGTGGTATGATTTTGTCATACATTTGCTTCAGAGGATAAAGAAGTTAGTAAGATATGGTCTCAGAAAATAGTATATTTCTGAGGTGCATGAAGAACATTAATTACTTTATTATGGACGAGCGAGCAAAGTCCATTCTACATTCCTAATGCAGCGAAATCAACATCTGCCTGAATTTTGTTATCCCTTTTACTCAAAAACTACAGTAGTTTGCATTAGGATTTTCAAATGTTGAAGTTAATTTTTAATACTTCTAATTTCATAATTATTTTTCAAACTAAGTTTCACTTTTGAATCTTTCAGTCCATTCAATGACTGGCTTTTTGCTAGTTCAATTACAATGCACAAATGTTTTTACAAGAATAAATTCTGTTTATCTCATTTCTTATTCATACAATAACAAGATTATTTCAAATGAAGTTTAAATGCATTATTTTTTATGAAATAAGTTAATATCCTAGTGATGAAGGATCAGCAAGTCAGTTGAAATAGAAGTGGTCTTATTTCAATACCAAAATTTTTAATGGAAAACAATGTACTTTTTACTATTGAGCGATCAAATAATTAATAACACTCAAATTATTGAACGTATATATTACAAAATTTAATTAAAACCATGTCTTTTTCCTCTTATTTTTATATTCTCTAAAATATAACCTATCTTAGAAATGTAGTGGAAACTTTAAATGCATTTCGTATTAACAATTCATTTTAAGATAGATACAATTCAGTAAAATAAGTTCAAGGTTAACAATTTCTTTAAAAATTTATTAAAATTCATTGTTTGCATATTGAATATAGTTTAATAAAATTTATTTAATATAACTATCTCATTTAATATAATTGAAAGTTATCAAATAATGTTGAGATATATTATTAACATATATTCCTGAAACGAATGTTACATAAATATATTAAAAAGGGTTAGATTAAAGTAGCTGTAGAGTATTAACACCGATTTTCTGAAAACTTTATTCTATGTTTTAGGTAGGTAGGCAAATCTGCTTAATATAAATAGTGTAATCAAGTCTATCATGGTGTAGGGACCGATGTTGCCAGGCCCGAACCAGGGACCCGGTGCTTACAAGACCTACATTATAAGATTAGAGCAAAAACTAGCTTCCACTCCGAACTTATAATTCGGGTTCATGTTTCTATCAACTTCGATCGATGTCTTTGGCAGGAGCAGAGTCGGATGCTGTCACACACTCCCCCACCTGATGAGGAGCCCCGGTCGAATTTTCGGCGAGGAGGGGGCCACCCAGGCAACCCCCGCGCGTCCTCAGTCGAGGGACGGAATGGCCGACAGGCGTGTCGTACCTCGGGCGTGACGTCAGTCGCGGTCAACCAGGAAGGGAGAGGTAGCGCCTCTGTTTCCGTGTGGTGCTGCCATCTCGGGTTGAGATGGTGAGAGTGAAGGTTGCGTGCTTCAAACGTCCAGGGTCATCAATTGTAGGAGTTGATCTGGAGCCAGACTCGAACCAGGGACCCCGTGTATACAAGACCGACATTATAAGATTAGACCAAAAGCTAGCTTCCACTCCGAACTTATAATTCGAGTTCATGTTCCCATCATCTTCGATCGATGTCTTTGGCAGGAGCAGAGTCGGCTGCTGTCACAATGGATTGAATCACTTTGAATGAATTAATTCTTCTCTTACATTCCCGGCTACTAAAAAAACATGCATTACAGAAGTAGTGATGACCATGATCACTGATTAAACAAAGTGGATTTTATTTGCATATTATTTACAGGGTATTTTATGCACAATTGCTGTATACTACTATTCATTACCCGATTCGTTAAGATTGTCATTTCTCAATAATTAAAAAATGTAATATAAGAGACTTGCTCTTAGTTCGCTAAATTAATTAGACACTTGCAAATTATTACTATGCTCTTAAGTTATACTCTAATTAATCAATTGAATAATTTGTAATTTCAGATTGTCTCAAGGGACAACAGAGCATTGTTCACTGAATATAATACTATTGGTCATAAATAGATCTGCTCAGTCCAATTAGTGGAGACTATTGCGCATGGCAGCTGGTCACGGTTGCTCGTCTAGAACCGATTTGATGCACTTTACACTTCAGATACATATTACGCGTTTTGCACTTTGCATATATCTGGAGTCATTTATGTCACAGAACCTTCTTTGCGTCTCGGTTGCTTCTTGCCCCTGTTCAACGCTGGCAATCATCCTTGTTGTCAATGGAATTTTCAGAGCATATATTTTTTCCATGTGACTGAGAAATGTCTATTTTCATGCAACATCTACTTAAATACAAAACTTTACTAATTAATCAAGGATTACACAAGAATAGTTTAAAAATATTTTTGATTTTTCGTTAAAAATTAAGAGGATTAAACATAAAATCACACGTTGAAACCAAAATTACAATGTCTAATCTACTGAATGTTATAAAAATTGAGTTAACTAATTGAGTTATGTGATCTTTGATAATTTGTAACTAGCTTGCTTTAGAAATACGTCATAAAAGGTTGTCGGGCTTATTGGATACATTTAGAAGATGCTATGCGATATTTGGATCGATGTTTGGTGCTATATTTAGTTCTTATTACGTAAATTCATACATATATGTATTGAATCAAAATGTTGAAATAATTTTATACTTTATAAAGTTTGACTTTGTAATACATCTTATCAATTGATATACTCAAAGTAACATCATAACTGTGTAACTATTGCATATATAAAGTTTGATATCAAAAATATTGATATTACCACTACAATCAACTGTTTAAAATAGATCTCCTGTTAAATTGATGTACTAAAACCGTCGCCGCAGAGGACGTTATATTAAAAACCTATTTGAACCTAATTTTGGAATATATTACTCTTATTGTACTTAGTTTAGATATCATAAACAGTTACATTTTGAAAAATGAAAGGAATTTAGATAAAAATTTCCATTTGGTAGCTGCAAAGTGAAAATAAAATACATTTAACAGAAACATTTAATAGGTTCAGAAAACAATCACCAATGCTAATTTTCGGGATTTTGTTTAGATATAAGTTATCAAAGCAGTATAAATGATAAATTCTTGAAATCTTATATACATTATCACCAGCAATACCGTGAAAGGTTCATTTAAGTTTGAACGGAAGAGGATTTAGAAGCTTTCAAAAACTGCAAAAATTAGCACCTGCATTAACGAAGCGACTCACTTGTGGCCTAAGCTGTTTAGCTACCCCCTCTTCTCATTCCTCTCTTGCATTTAAAAGATCGAATAAAAGCAATTAAGGGATCTTCAATGCTTCGGCAATGAATGCAGGCACTTCCTACATGAATCATTAAGAAAACATTAGATACAAACATTGGCAGATTCTCAGTCACTAAAAGCTGAAAAAGGTCATTAAAAGCGAAATTTGCAGACTTGGGAATAGCATTGCTACAGAAATAGGGGATTATTTTACTTGGCATAAGTTTAGACATATTTGAGCTCAAATATTTAATACACAAATCGAATTATAAACTTTCAAATATGTATCAAGAAAGCCCCATAGATGAGATCTTTTGAATGATAGGCACATATCTTTGGTGTTGAAATAAGGAGTTATCTTACATTTAAGGGTGAGCGTCAGTAAATTTTCTGTCCTATCCGCGCTTTGTTAACTTTCGCGGCACACATATTTCGCCGAAATTCTGCTCAAACAGTTGCGAAATATTTTCTAAAAGATAAAATGCAATGCTTAGATTATATTAAAACTAAATTTAATGCTCCAAAAAACATAGAATATATTTTTTATTTTAATCCAAAATATTTTTGGTGCTGCCATCTGTTGTCGTAATTTAATTCATACCGATTATTTTTATTTTTTAATGAACATTTTTAAATATCTATTCCTTCTAATACAGTGTTAAATACAACAACAGATCATATATAATAATGCCACAATCACGGAAAGGTAATTTATCATTCTATAAATTTGATAAGGGATCTGAATGTACATCACTGAGGACTGCAATTTTGTCTTCAAGTTCCTTTGTCTTCAAGTCCAAGTTCAATTACGTTTTCATGATTATGGCATTATATATGATCTGTTGTTGTATTTAATAGCGTATTAGAAGGAATAGACATTTAAAATTGTTCATTAAAAAATAAAAATAGTCGGTATGAATTAAATTACGACAACAGATGGCAACACCAAAAATATTTTAAATTAAAATAAAACATATATTCTATGTTTTATTGGGTATTAAATTTAGTTTTAATATAATCTAAGCATATCATTTTATCTATAAGAAAATATTTCGCAACTGTTTGAGCAGAATTTCGGCGAAATATGTGTGCTGCGAAAGTTAACAAAGCGCGGATAGGGCAGAAAATTTACTGACGCTCACCCTTAAGCAAACAGAAATGGAGGTATTCAAATGGAGGCAAACAAAAATGGAGGTGTTACAAACGGCGAACTTTTTAGAATGATACTGAACTCAGATATTAAAATATTTCTGGATAATACACTATTAATTTATACTATGTAAGCCATATCGTGTTTGATAAACAAATATATAAAGATTTTTTTCTCTTATTCCCTTATTTCAGCATATCGATATTTATATCCAATGAATGTAACCAACTTATTTCTGAAATATATTTGAAATTGAATTCCGTCAGATGAAAATTATTAATCCATTTAATGCTTTTATCCTATAATTTTTAGCTTTTTACATTAATTTATGTAATAGACATATTTTTGAAGCTATTTTTCTTTGGTGTGGTTCTTGCTTTTATTCTGAATTTGTTTTGTACTGATCGTTATTGTTACAAATGTTATTAATAGCTTATTGCTTTAAGATTTTATATTGCATCAACATTTTTATATTCATGTTTAAACAGATTTATTCTGAATTTGTTTTGTACTGATCGTTATTGTTACAAATGTTATTAATAGCTTATTGCTTTAAGATTTTAGATTGCATCAAAAATTTTATATTCATGTTTAATTAGATAAGTGAAATACCTTTTTTCAAATCACAGTTTGAGCCTTTTTATTTTTCTTTAAATTTTCTGCCATTTTACCGTGAGTAAAATACTAAAATGAGTCTATATGTGCCAGTTGGTTCTTGGAATGTACTCGAGCAATGTTTATTATTTTATTTATAAACCAAAGGACTTGACCTGTAAATTTTCCGATAATTTTTGCTTAAGTTTATAAACTATGCAGCTTTTAATTACGAACTTTATATCAAAAAATGTGTATTTCAAATTCGGGGATCAACGTTTTGTTATATTTTGCATTGACATAAGCCTTTAAAACCAAATAAATAAATCCAAAAGATAAGAGTACGTGATTCATTGAAGGTTCACTTGAGTGTTCCAAACTCCACAAATTGGAAAAAAAAATAGCCCCTGTATTAGGAAAGATAGTCGATAGCGGCATTTTAGATAACCCTACTCACATTCTTCTCTTGTATTTATAAGATCGAGTAAAATCAATTAAAGAATCTCCGTTGCTTCGCTATAAATGCAGGCACTTCCTGAATGAGTCATTAAGAAAACATTAGAAACGAGCATCGGCAGATTTCCCCTTGCTATCCACTAATCCTTTCGCCATCGGAAGATGAAGGAAGATGATTAAAAGCGAAAATGAAAGGCAATGCTTCTTAAACGATGGGTCCTTTTATTGGATTTATTCATTGCACTTGATGTTTTTAAAAGTTTAGCCACAAGAAGCTTTTCTCTTGAGATATTTTGAAAATTTCTATGCATAAGAGGATTGAAACCTCCTGTTCTCCATGTTCCATGTCTGATATCAGCTTAGTGTTAGATAATTTTGGCTGAGCAAACAACCTTGCGAGTTAGATGAAATGGCGACAAATGTATAGTTTTGATGTAAGGAGGGGTGTGACATTTAAGCAGATGCAGACGGGGATTTCATGAGAACTTGCAACATTTTAAATAACATTTTACAATGATAATGATCAAATGTTATATTATTATAATCGCTTTTAACAAAGACACTCTTCAATTAGATTTTTTTAAGTAAAAAAATTTAAATACATCAGAAGAAGCCAGCGATAAGTGCTTCTGTTATTCTAGAGATTGAAATTCCTTGTTCTTCATGTTTCATGTCTGAAATCCTTTTAGTGTTAGATAATTTCGGAGCAAACAACTTTGCAGGTTAAGTGAAGTGGCGACCAATGTATGGTGTTGAAATATAGAAAGGTGTTACATCTAAACAGATGCAAACAAGCATATCCAACAAACTTCTTTACACCTTTCAAATTTCTAAACATTATGTAACGGAATTTCTCTACATTATTCAATTTCGAAACATTCAGATGTGTCCCATGTTCCATGTCTGAGATCATTTTAATGATAAATAATTTGGTTCGAGCAATTAACCTGACAGGTTAGATGCAGTGGCGATCAATTTATGGTATTGAAATAAGGTGTGACATCTAAGGAGACATTAAGGTGACATTTCGAAAGAGTATGCTACCTTCTGAAATTAAATTTTACAAAGATAATGAACCAATGTTTTATTCTTATAATCACTTTTAACAAGGGCCCATTTTAACTAGATTTTTTTGAAGTGGGAATAAAGAAATACATCTGCAGAAGCCAGTGATATGTAGCTTCTGATATGCAAGAATCTTTTATTAATTACCCTTTACTATAAATATTTATTTATTCTATATTTTATTAGGTTCTGCATTGTAATATTTCTTTAAAAGCAGATAAATAAATCCAAAAGATAAGCATATGGTGATGCACTGACAGTTCACTTGAACTAATGAGTGTTTCAAACTCAAAAATTTGAAAAAATAAATAGCACCTACATTAGAAAAGCGAGTCTATAGCGACCTAATAATTTTGGCTAACCCTACTTGCATTCTTCCCTTGCAATTATAAGATTGAGTAAAAGCAATTAAATGATCTTCGTTGCTTTCACAGTAAATGCAAGCACTTCCTGGATGAATCATTAAGAAAACATTAGAAACGAACATTGGCAGATTTCCCCTTGCTATCCACTAATCCTTTCGCCATCGGAAGCCGAAAGAAGATGATTAAAGGCGAAAACGGAAGGAAATGCTTCTGAAACGATTGGTCCTTTTACTGGAATTTATTCATTGTATTTGGTGTCTTTAAAAGTTTGGCCGCAATAGGCATGCTTCTCTCATGCGACACTTCACACATTTCAATACATTAAGAAGTGGAATTTTCCTACATTAATCGAATTAGAAACTTTCAGATGCACTTTAACCAAGTTTCATGACTATTATCATTTTAGTGTTGGGTACAAATGTATGAAGTACGATGACAACTCATATTTAAATGAGAACAAATAAAAATATGCAAAAGGAGAAATTATGTGCATACATTTTACAATAATACTTAATTAACTAAATTCCAAGTCAGATAATTTTGGTGTTAGATAATAATGTATGATGATGCAGTACGGATGCATCTCACATTTAAGTAAGCATAAATAAAATCATCCAGAAAGAGAAATCATATGCGTAAATTTCAAAATGACACTAAGAGTACTAAATAATCAAGTATTGAATTACCACATTAAAATATTATTTTTCATATTTGAAACTTACAACGAAGCTTTTACAATGTTCCATATCTGAGATTATTTAAGTGTTATATATTAATGTCTGATGATGGAGTATGGAGACATGCCACATTTAAATTAGCTCTTATTATGAAAAAAAATCAGAAAGATGCATTATGTGCGCACTTTTCAAATACTGAGATCATTAAATTATTAAACAACGTACTATTAAATTATTTTAAGTTATTACAGTTATTGAATTCTAAACTTCCAGAGATGTTCTCACACATTCTAAACTTTCTGACCAAGTTCAGGTCTAAGATCATTTCAGTTTTAGATACTAATGTATTATGAAATACGGTCATATCTCACGTTAAAATGGGCACAAATAGGACAAAATTGTAATTAATTATTTGCTTACATTTCAAAGTGACATTGAGAGTATTAAACGATTGAAAAACGCACTATTATATTATATTATGGTATTAATCCTATTCGAAATACATTTTAACCAATTTCCTTGTCTGATATAAGTTTGGTGTTAGATACTCCGTATGACAAACATTTAAATAGGAAGAAATCAAAATCAAAATTCAAAGTATTTATGCCGTGAATTTCAAAAATATACAGATGGTATTAAATAATTGAACATATTATTGATAAACTCAGCTTGTTATCGACGGAAGAGTAAATTTTAAGCATCCATGAACTCGTATTTCTTGTTGCATTCAAAAATGATGTCTATCGTATTATTAAACTGTGATCTACTTCTTACTTATTAAATTCTGAGCTGCATTATTTAAGTGATGTGGCCTTAGATCAGATAGAGTTTTCCGATGCATCACAGACCAAGGAAGATCTAGTAAATGAACTATATAAAAAATTTTATTATTTGCTTCTTTATAACAATTTACTTATTATTGAAATAGGACAAATTGAATGAAATTTGTCTGCCGTATAAACACATAATTTAATTTCACTACTAAGTAACAACATGATATAATTTTCTTCAAATAGGATTTAATAAAAATCGTCTGCATAATGGAATAGCTTATGGAATAGCTTTTTTTTTATTAATATATCCATAATCATATATATATATATATATATATATATATATATATATATATATATATATATATATATATATATATATATATATATATATATATATATATATATATATATATATATATATATATATATATATATATATATATATATATAATATTAAAATAGTAAATCCAATGGTAGAATGGAAGAAGTAGCTCATAATACACTATCTTAAAAATTACCTACAGAGTACAATGAAATAAAATGAAATACAACCATTATGAGGATATTATAATATATATTACAGTCCAGAAAGCTAAAGATAATCAACAAATGTCAAAGGAGAGGAATCGAAAAAAGGAATACCAAAATAATCAAGCATTAAAGCTTGAAAGTGGAAGAGCTCTAGGCTTAAGAACAGTTCATTTCGAAAAAACTCTTTTCAAGTCCTAATATTTAAACGAAATGAACACAAAAATGCTTATTTCTGAAACACAGGATAGATTTTATCTATAAACATGTGTTATTAGGACGACAAGCATAAAGATTGAAAAAATAAAAAGGAAACATTAATAGCCTTAAAATACACCTCAAATGCACAATCATGACGAGCAACGATTATATATATATACATATATATATATATATATATATATATATATATATATATATATATATATATATATATATATATATATATATAATATATATATATATATATATATATATATATATATATATATATATATATATATATATATATATATATATATATATATATATATATATATATATATATATATATATATATATATATATAAATATATATATATATATATATATATATATATATATATATATATGTAATGACGATTATATATATATATATATATATATGTGTGTGTGTGTGTGTGTGTGATTGTGTGTATATAGATTTCAGTTTTATACGTGATAAAAATTCTGTTCTAATATTGTCTATTATGGATTATTTTATAGATCATCGTTTGTCACGTTCTCAAGCCATAAAGTTTCTGAGACTAGTTTGTGCTTCAATGGTTTTTGTCATGCCAGTATTCTATCATTCTCTCCATTTTCTCCTCTCTCTGTTACAATCAGCCAATTCTCTCACAACTCCATTTATCTAATCGGATAGACCGCTCTATCTTCTTACTTGAATTCCTTCATTCTCTTACGCTGTATCTGCTGGTGTTTAATCACTACAGCAAGCATTTCTATTTGATTGAATCGGTGGTAAATTCTATGTGACACCGTTTGTGGCCCAAAACATATTTCCTCTGATTTCTATCAGAAACTTATGCGAATTATTTGCTGTGTATCCTATTCAAATTAATGTAAATTATGAATGATAGGGTTTTTGTTATTATTTTTTATATTTTTATATATTTTTCGAATATATAAAAGGTTTACACAACTGCTTTTCTGTGATATAAGAAATTTAGTAGTATAGTTTAATTTTAAAAGATAAAATATCAGGGGAGATTAGATCTTTTGATAATATTGTAAAGATATACAGTGTCTGCATATTTTAGAATATTATTAAAGGTTTAGAATATTACTAATAATAATAATACACCAATTTAATACACCAATTTCAATAATTTTAGAAGTTACTTTAATTAATTAACAAAAAATCCAAAGTGATACTAATTTATAGTTTACGATTTGCAGTCATTTATAAAAAATTATGTTATTTCATTTGTCAATAAATTACACCAATTCGATGTGATAGTTTTTTGATACTATCATAATGCTGATGATGTTTTCTTTTTGCAAGGGGGCCAATGGGTTTTTCGTCATTCAGGTTGTGACTACTTCTCTTCCCCTAGTTACGTCACAGTTAAAAACTAAGAGGTATTTGTGCGTCAGTGGTTCAGAGAATAGACAAAATATTTCTGTATAGAACAATTTTATAATATGGTGACGGCTAGCCTTGCGCTATTACAACTGTCAGTAAGCCAGCCCAAAGTTCAACAATTGATACCTCGAATTAAACAGTCGAACTCGTCGATATATTTTTGATCTAACTGTTTAATTTCAAGCTAATAAACTATAGGCCGTGGGTTCGATCTACCTTACGATCGACCGAGTTATACCCCCAATGCTTAATACATGTATAGTGCATCTTTATAAACTTTTAAAATGATCAAATTCAGAATATTTATGACTTAATCCTTCGTGTAAGTTTAAAATAATATATATTTTCTCAAAATTTACTCCTATGTAACAATACTTCCAAATGCGTATTGCAAGCTTTAATCCAAATATATTTTTTACACTTAGTCTCAATGTATTCACAAATTGTTCAAATATGTTAATTTCGAACAATCAGTGTTAGGCTATTCTCTAATAATATACTAATGCATCATTAATGGAATATTAAGTTTAAGCCATACACCTATTAGAGATTTATAGAATTTCCATTATAAATATTCTTTTGCTGTCTTATTGGCAACTAACTGTAAGTTTCAAATATGTTATTAGTCAAAATTTAGCACGTGGCATATTAATTATCTTCATATGAATTTGACATTAGTGATAAAATATTATATTCATAATAGAATCAGTACATTGAAACGGAATTGGAATAATTAATATTACATAAACAAATAATGTATTCAATGGAGCAATTTCTGTATTGATCGTAGCTTTTCTGGAAATATCCCTACACTTTAAAAAACTCAATAAATCCTGATGATATAAAATAAACTGAATTATACCTTTTTGTGATTGTTAAATGATTATGTAGGTCATGTTTCAGTTTTGACCATTTAAAGATTTATTTTTTATATTAAAGGTGCATGCTTGCATGGCACAAATTCTTGTTCAAATATTCTATTGAGAGTCTTTCGGTTACAGACAAATTGCAAAATGCAATATAAAATGAATTAACAAAATACTTAGGGAGAAACTCTAACACCCAACTTTTTAATGTCGAAGCCAACCTTCTACTGACTGAGCTACAGTAGGAAAACTCCTCCTCCTAATTTCAGACTAACATTTCTTGATATTAATAAATGTTTTTATCTCACTGCTTGGATTTTATACTTATTATTCACAAGGTTATTATTAGTTAGACCAGTGTAAAATACCTCATTTGGGCAATCATATCTAATGAAGCCACATATCTAGTCATGTGATATAGATCTATTCATATATCTAGTCATCTGATATATATCCAGTTATATATCTAGCTATGTGACATATCTAATCATACAATTAGTCATATAAATACGAAGGCATATCTAGCGAAGTACCCAACCCCGATATCTGTATCTCGAAACAAGAGCTCTACTAACAAAGGGTTTCATTTATCCACTCCTTAATTTAAGGCCGACACTTCTTGATCTATATGAGTCGACCTGAATTCTATCTCTTTCAATATGAGAAGTTTTTATATCAGTATAATCTTTTAACTCGAAGACTAACGATAAATATAATCAGGGGGTGTAGTATAAAGATATATCTATGAAGTGAATTTCTGCCCATGGAATCTCAAACAACCTCTCTACTAACTTAAATACTAAGGATCAGCAGAAAGCAGTATTAATCACTATATATAATTGTCTAACGTGTCTAAAGTGTTTTTGTCTTTCTTGACGTTCCGGGAATCCCCCGCTGGCATAAATGGTTGGATCTTTATCCACATATAATATCGACGACGGTATAGAGCAGAACTTAACCTTTTTCGATTTATTCTCCCCCTGGAGGTAGAAAAAATAGGGAGTTTCGAAAATATTTCCGCACATTTTAGAAGCCTTTCAGTTCAACCAGAAGGCTGAATCTTTGTACAGTTATAATGTTGAATACGGTACAAAACTTAACTTGGCCAAATTTTCAATTGAGTTCTTGCGAGCAGAGAGAATATTTTCTTGAAAATTATTTTCAGAAAAAATGGCTGAATTTTCGCACACTTATAGACCAGACCATTGAGAAAAAATGGTTGAATCTAGAAGGCTGAATCTTCGCACATGTATAGAACAGACCATTAGACAAGGAATCCAACATGGTCGAATTTTTGATTCGTCCCACAACTTGGCCGGAAGTTATGGGACATTTTTATGCCTTTTCAGATCTTCAAATAGCCTTACGGTGGCTCAGGAGGTCGAATCCTTATACACATGTAGTAGTAACTACTGGAACGGATTATTTTCGTTTTTTCTCCGGGAGTGGACAAAAGGGGTGAAGTGGTAATTTCTCAGAACCCTACTGAGGCCCCACCGGGTGCATAAAAGGCTGAAATTAGGTCACAGGGCAGAATCTAACGTGGCCAATTTTCAATAATATTAACTAATTTCAACGCCAAACACCATAAATTGTTACACAGAATAAAATCATTAAAAAATGGTATCTTCCTTTTTTTAATAATGTTAGTTTTACTGGTTTGGGACAGACTAAAATAATAGATAAATAACATTTTTCTCTTTCATTTTGTGGATAGCCCCTCTCCAATATTGAAAATGCGGGGCACAACAGGAAATGCGTTCGGCTAAAAAAATTGCTCTAGTGGTTTTTTGCATTACATGTCATATTTTAGAAGTGTGGAAGGGGAATTTTCCAACCCAAGGGTCAAGACGCATTTAAACATGGGCATGAGTAATGAAAGAAATGCGGTGTTGAGCTGTTCTCTGATCCATTGCATTTCAGATTTTTGCAGCAATCGCCCCCCCCCCCTGTTCAAAAGCATTTTATTTCCGTGTTCAGATTAATTTATTTGTCGTCCGATATGAAATCGCAATAATTTTTTCGTGTTTCACTGCATTCCTTCTTTTCCTTAAGATCGATGTCACATAGTTTGTTAAAATTAAGAGAAAAAGGAGAAATATTCAGTTAGTAATTTTAATTTATTTCGCTGCTATGTGAAATATGTTTTTAGTAAATGAAATTATTTTCACTAAATGAATATGATGCATTTAAAGAACTTCTGGGTTTTTATATAAAATATGTTCATATATATTATATGAACTGGTCATGTTTCCATTAATGGACAAAAAAAATAATAATCGTCGGATAGCCAGAGCATAGCAAAGACATGTACTGTACTTTAAGGTACTTGGCGCTTATATTATTACCCAATATTCATGACATCTTTAGGAGCTGTGACGCCCGGAAACCACGCGGACACTGCCACAGGGGGATAAAGGAGGGACCATGATGTGTCTGTAGGACATCAACATCGGACTTCCAAATTACTAGTAAGCCATCCGACCAATATCAAACCAGGAACCAGATGGATAACTCCACTTAAACCTTGGACCCACGATTGCATTTTTGGTTTATCATCATTCCTTGCTGAATCATAATTCTTGCTAGTTCATAACGTTAAAATATAAACAAGTCAGCCAGTAAATTTTTCACCAACAGCTATCAAACCAACCAGCAATGTTTATATGCATGTAATGCAAACATTTTGATGGAGTCAGCAAAACACACAGATGAACGGTGAGAATAATCATATTCTGTATCTCCATATTTTTAGTCAACATACTATGTCATCTGTCGACAATAACAAATTGATTTGTTAATTATCGTTATGCAAAGTTCGATATATTAGAGGTTAATCTATTTGTGAATATGCATATATGATGTAAATAATCCTTCATCAATAATAAAATTTGGTTTGTGTAATCACTGAACTGTTCATATTTATCCAATTATGTTTCCTTCTTGCATCTGCCAAAAGATAAATAGAGACTCAGCAATACGTATTTATATATTATCTATACCTTTTGAGCAATCCTGAATAAGAATTAACCATTTTATCAACGGTGGATGTGTTCCTGTCTGCTATGTGATTGTGTTTGCCTGTCTGCCTGTGTATGTGTCCGTGTATGCCTGTGAGTCTGGTCACAGTAATTCTCGAAAACTTAAAAGAATTTGGAAGAAATGTGGGATGTCTATTTTAGCTGATAAAAGCCAGCGGTCAATTAATTTTAGAATGTTGAACCGGGGAAATCCCCTCATTTTTTCAAGCATTCAACTTCGAGCATTGAGCAAAATGTTAAAAAATATAAAAAGGTTATAATTGTTTATAAAATAACCACTTAATATGTAACTTTATACTTAAATGCGAATGCGCCCTTTACAAAACATGCATAATTCTTGATATATTGTACGTTTTTGCCCTCAAATGGAAAAATTCCTTCAACAAAAACTTGGATAGTCAACATACAATGATCACCAATCACTGTGGAGATATTGGAAAAATAACTGTATTGAAAACAGCGGCCATGAGTAAAGTTGATCCACGAGCAAAGTTGGTTGATCCACGAGCAAAGTTGGTTGATCCACGAAGCAGTTGATCCACGAACGAAGTTGGTCCATAAATGGAGTTGGTTGAAATTGAATCATAGTATTCAACTTTAACGGGGAACACACAATCCAATGTCTACCGCTCTAATGAACTCAAAAATTTATGAAGAATTTACTTATAGGATGACAACTCCACGAAACTTTAGTTTTCCGTTAATTTGTTTTCACAGATAAGATATGCTTACTTTCGGTTTGCAAGAAATATATCCATCCATGTATCTTTATAGTCAGCTGTTTCATAGTATAGCTGTCATACACCCAATCAGTTCGATTGAGAATAGGTTTGCTAAAAAAAAATTGAAAACTTTAAATATTTTCTAATTTCACTCTTCCTTTCATTAATTCCAATTCTAGTTTCAGTTTTCCACATTTAGTTACAATTTTTTCTATTCTTATTTTTATATTTTTCTCCTATTTTTACTTCTTCATACTTATTTTTGCTTATATTCATTTATTTTCATCATCATATATTTTCACACTTATACTATAATTATTTTCATAATTTCACAGTTTTTTTTTTATATTTTCATTCTCTTTCGTACTCTCTGCTCAATTTTTATATTCTTACTCATTTTTTATTTCTGTTCATTTTTTTTATAATCTTATTCAGTTATGCAATGTATACGTTCAACTCCATCTATTTCTGTAACCTTATCTACTACAATATTTCTTCAGTTTTTACCACTATTTAAAACTATTTATTAATAGACTAGAAATGTCTGTACGATAAAAATCCCCAAAACAGCATCAAAAAACCCCTAATCAAGCAGCTTTAAGTATTTAGGGTAATCTTCCCTCTTATTATAATCTTAAAAGATTATAATAGTTACTTTATTGAGCCTCACTGCTTTAGCGGATTAAATATCTTCATTGCGACCAAGTGGCTATTCCAGCCTCTGAAATTCGTCTTTGAGACTGAACAGCACTCTAGGGATAAATCCTAGTGTATGTAGTGGCACTCTCTGGTCTCCACTGCAATCTTCGCTTCGGGTGAAAATAGACTATTTTTCCGAAATAGTTATATTTAGTTGTACTTGCTGTAAAGGTTTTATTAAGAACGCAGAAACTTTCAAAGTAATTTAGTCCTTAAAAATAAGACTATTAAGATGTTTAACTCATTAGAAACTTAAACGAGAGTGTGTTTGAAATTTTATTAAATAAGTTTGGAAAAGTAAGACCATTAAGGAATAAAGTTTAATTAAATATAGTGGTGGCAGGTGATAATATATAAATGGTATTAACATATACATTAAAAATAAATTATTAGATGCTCGTTATCGAGCTTTAATCAAATAGACTGGAAATTTACCAAAAAGTGTGGGTGTTTTCAATAACTTGAAAGCTTCCACAAGTAGTGCAACAAACAGCAAAGTTTGGTCGTTTTTATTACTTTAATTTATTTATTAGATAAGGGTGTTCAGAACAGACTCAAATGAATACAATAATATCTGTACTGAACAGGAATAGAGAGAGACAAACAATATTACTTATGCCCAAATAATATTATTTATGTCCATATTAAAAATCTCACAAGATCACACGCAGAGAAATCCAGCAAGATCATATTCAGGGAAATCACAAACAACATTCACATGTCCTCTTATATTCATTCACAAACATACATATGGTATAAATCTAAATTAACACAGGACTTAATATATAATTTCTCAAATGCAAAATTACTCGTTACTGACTGACGTTCCTTAAATATTATAAATCTATTTTTTACGTTTGCATTTGGAACATTGGATGATATTCACAAGCTACTACCAGTCAATACGGTTACTCAAAAGATTAAAGAAAATGATCTATGAGCATGTCTTTCTTCTGGTGTTTAAATGTGCCAAACATATAGTTTAAGTCAACATTAAATCGATAATAGTGTCCACACTTATTCATTGAAAATTAATTGGAATGTTACGCTACTCGACTTTCTCATATCAGAATCCATTTTTAAATAGTTTGTGGGGCCTTTTTGTAATTTTTACAAGAAAAATTTGACAAATAAATGTATCGTTGGCCCAAAAGGATCACAATTATAGCATGTTAATATTTATTTTAAAATGCTTAAAAAATATTTCAGTTAATAGCGTGGCAATAAACCCTTTGGGGTAACTTACTATCCCCACGAAGGTGGCCTATGATGTAACCAGCACAAAATTGTATCACGGATATTTTTCACTACAATGATTGAAACTATTAAGTTTCGGGATCACTGAGCAGCAAATAACTTCTTTTATGCATGATTATGTCAAATTTCGTCCTATGGTGTCATATTAAAAAAAAATCTAAATTCGAAATATTCACTCGAATTTCAAAAAATTCTATCTAGTTTCAGATATTTGGATAACAAACCGAATGCAAAATTTCATTAAAATTAAATTCATTAATGTTAAAAATTCATTAACCCTCTGACTGCTCAATTTTTGGACCGAAATCGCTTTAAAAATTGCATATTTTTTTTATTGCATATTTCAAATCTATATATATTAGAGAATTGAAAAATGCATTTTTTCTTTCTAGAAAATATTTTTTTATATAGATTTTTATCATGAGAAACTAAGTTGCCAGAAAAACTATTTTCAGATGTTATCACCAAAATAATTCTTTTTAAAATAAATTTCAATTGAATTACAGTTAATTTCTATTTATTGCATAATATAAAAATGTAAAATGTATAAAATTTAAGAATTTATAAAGCACTAAAAAAATACCTTAGAAATGCAGTTTAGTATGATAGAGTTCGAAGCAGGGTTCAAGGCAAAGTCCAACTTCACAGTCTTTGCACCAGATTCGTGTTTCTTTGCGAATTTTTTTGCCATTTGCATCTTTTCTTGAACAGCATACAGCACACTGTCTTCGAGGCTCTCTTTTTATGGGGTTAGGTGGTATGTGGCTTGGAAAATGACGAGCTGTCAATCTCAAAGGGTTCAAAGTAGAACTCGGTCTTCCAGGACAACCGCTTTTATCTGTATCAGAATATTTTTCGATACTTTCTTCAACAATTTTCAAACGAAATTCCAAAAGTTTTATAGTTTGTGTTGGGTTTTGCTTTTTGTAAAGTACATAGGCATTCCACAACGATTGATCTAAAAACTGCCTGAAAATTTTGATATAATACTTCCCCTGTTGTTTTCGGAGCGTAGGGTAGTAGGACATTTCTTGGTCGCACAAATCGACGCCACCCATTGTATTATTATAGTCACAAACGACAACTGGTTTCATAACAGTCTTTTTAGATTTGCATGTCACCAAATAAGAGCTTGCATCATGAATAGTACTCATAAGGCAGACACTTTTCTTGTCCTGCCACTTCAGAGCCATAACCTTACCTCTTTGATGGGCAACAATTTCACCCTTGGGCACTTTCTCTTTTCCAAAATTGTCAGGGAGGTCTTTTCTGGTTTTATTCACTGTCCCATAAGTATCCGTCTTTTCTGTAACTAAGATGTCTGCAAGCTGGGGAGACATATAAAAATTATCAATAGTGACACAATAACCTTTTCCCAGAAATCGATCCATCAAGTGTAAAACAATTTTGGTGGAAACTGGATATTGGCTGTATTTCGGATTATACACTGTTCCATCACCTGTGTATATGAAGAAATCTGAAATGTATCCACTTTCTGCTTCACAAAGAACAAAAAACTTCAAGCGCCAAATCTTGCTCTTTTTTTGGCAATAAACATTTTCCACTGTAGCCTCCCTTTGAACCGCATCAAACTTTCATCTAAACTAAGATTTTTCCCTGATATATAGACTTCTCGAAATTTTCGTTGAAGATGTTTCATTAGTTCATAAATTTTATTCAATTTCGGCCATGGGTGTCGGTCTTTATCAAATTCGTCATTATTAGTAAAATGAAGAAACTTCATGAGCAATAAAAACCTATTTTTTCCAATTACTTTTGCAAAGATTGGTGTGGATAATATTTGACGCTTGGACCAGTAATGCTCTTGTTCTGGCTTCTTTATGACTCCTTGGAGAAACAAAACTGCAAAAAATAGTCTCAGTTCTTCAACATTCGTTTCTGTCCATTTTTTCCAGCGTGATCCCTCTTTACAAACTGTTTTATGGATATATTGTTGAGCGTATCTATTGGTTTCGTGGACAATCATTCATAATATTTGATCGTCAAAAAAAAGTTCAAAATAGCTCAATATGCTTGCATTGTTAGCTATATTCACAGTAATTCCAGGATTTCCACTAAAAGGAACTGAAGGAGGAGGAGAAGGAATATTCTTCATATCAATCTTGCACCACTGCCTAACGCTTTGCAAGTTTATTGAATCATGATCAGATTCATCGCTATATGAGGAGCAGTCCGAAAAATCTATATCACTATCACTATCTAAACTAAAATCGCTTTCAGAATCTGAATCAGGAATATACACTCTGTCAATCGCTGAACGTTTCCTAGCAGCCATTTCTAATAAGAAAACAGCGGCAAAAAGTGAAGTTTGAGCGGTAATACTACGCGCCTTCAAATACGGCAATTTAGTGGACAACTAGTGATATCTGTTGGTCAAAACGTAAATTAAACGTCTAATACTGTATATGATTTATTTAAGTGCTTAAACGGGGAATAAACGGGATGCGCTCATCAATAAAGGAAGAAAAACACATGCCCGCGGAAATCGCGGGATGAGCAGATTTTGCTACATTTGAGTTGCCCGTGGAAATCGCGGGATGAGCAGACAGAGGGTTAATATTTGTGGCAGATATCGTGCACATAATAAATCGAACGCAGGCAGACAAGCAGACAGAAAGACGAACATCAGTCTAAAAATGGTAGCATGCTAAAATTGGTAGCAGTATATATGTTACAGCTAAAGCTCGAAAGCCGTTAATGTGCACATTACCTAGCTAATCTGTAGATTAACTGATTTTCTCCGTTAACGTGCGGAATCAAGAGTTTTCCTCATTTTACCTAGGCAATGTGCACATTAACGGGTTCCGTTTCGTTAAAGTTCAAAAGTTTGTTTCTCTCACTTGCTTTCCCTACTCCTTCTCCATCTCCCTCCACTTTTAGTTTGGTTTCGCCAGCGTCTTGTCGTCGCCGGTTGCTTTTATTTCTCATAATTTGAGTCAGCTGCCAGTGCGTAGCATAGCTAATTATGTTTTCAAATTCGTTTCTGCCTGTTAGCGCGTGAATTTGTGCCGTGATTTTTTTAAAGCAGATAAATTTAGCACCTAGTATGCAAGCAAGCACCGAATTGGTGAGTAAAATGAAAAACAAATTATTTGCAAACTTCTTTAGCGAAGATTCAAGATCTTATTTTCACTTTAACGAGTGCCTAGTAGGTAATGTGCAGATTATCCAGGTAATTTGCAGATTACCTAGATAATTTGAGAAATGAAACAATCTTCGGCACTTTAACGAATCACCCTAGTTAATCTGCGCATTACCTAGATAATCTGTAGAATAACTGATTTCTGAACTTTAGCGGTAACATATACAATTTTGTCCTCGCAACGTCATTGACCACCCTCGTTGGGGGAGTAAGTTACCCCCGGAGGTTCATTGCCACACTATTAACTAAAATTAGCTAAAATACGTTTCAAGTCGTTTAAAATGAAGGTTAACATGATATAATTGGAATACTTTTGGACCAACGATACATTTATTTTTCAAATTTTTCTTGTTGCCACTGACACATGTTGCCATTGACATTCACAGACTCCAAAAATGAATGCAAATATTATTCACCTAAACATTAATTAGTTTTACACTCAAATATAAATAATCCATTCCTAAGCATACTGTAAATAAGTACGGCAATATACTACAATTTTTTATTTATATTTCTGTGAGTTATGTCTCTGAAATAATCTCAGACTTCATAAGAGAGTGTAAACATTCCTTACATAAATATTAATACTGATTTAACTGTTATTTTTACATTCAGAGATAATCCATCCCTTCATACTTGAAAAATACATCTCCTTTGAAAAATGTTTGCTGGTATACGAGATTTTCCACTATACTCCGATGCTTGGACTACTGTACATTATTTTAGGATGTCCCTTACAAAATTGGAAATGTAAGGCAATATACTACAATTTCTTATTTATATTACTGTAAGTTATGTCGCTGAAACAGCCCCAGTCTCCATAAAAGAATGAAAATATTAATACTGATTTTAACTGTTATTTTACACTCAGAGATAATCCAACCCCACATACTTGAACAATACATCTCCTTTGAAAAACATTTGTGGGCTTACGAGATTTTCCACAATACTCAGATGCTTGGACTACTGTACATTATTTTAGGATATCCCTTACAAAATTGGAGATGTAAGCCAATATACTACAATTTCTTATTTATATTACTGTAAGTTATGTCGATGAAACAGCCTCAGGCTCCTTTAAAGAATGAAAAGATTAATACTGATTTTAACTGTTATTTTTACATTCAGAGATAATTCGTTCCTATATACTTGAACAATACATCTCCTTTGAAAAAAGTTTGTTGGTGTACGAGTTACTCCATAGTACGCATAGGCTTGGACTACTGTATATTATTTTAGGATGTCCCTTACAAAGTTCGATAAGTACGGCAATATACTGCATTTATTATTTATATTTCTGTATGTTATGTCCCTGAAATAGTCCCAGACTCCATAAGATAATGAAAACATGCTTAAATATTAATACTGATTTTAACTGTTACTTTTACACTCAAAAGATAATACATTCCTACATACTGTAAACAATACATCTCTTGTGTAAGAAATTTGTGGGCGCACGATGTTTTTCAAGATACACATAAAGGATGGGACTGTTTTATATAATTATACTATGTTTCCTTACAAAGTTCGAGAGCTACTGCAATATATTACAATGTGTTACTTATATTACTGAAGTTATGCCGCTGAAACAGTCCTGGATTCCAAAAAAGAATGAAAACACTCTTCACTCAAATAAAAGAAGTTTCAAACTGCGAGAATAAATGTGTTTCAAATGCTTATTTACGTCATTCTTGGAATATAAAAGTAAAACATTGCCTCACAGCTTAAATATTAGTATCGTCTTTAAAAATCTGTTAAGCGGCCATTATACAGAAATATATGTGGTTTAGAATCAGTCTTTGGAAACATGCGTGGTCATTAAATTATCTGTAACTTACCAGTTTGTGTCTAAACTGCGTTCTGCTTTCGACTCGGGATTTTATTTGATCTGCAAAACACGTAGAAGTCAGAATCTATTTAGGAATTTTACGATCGGTTACACCATTTGAAGTCTTCTCTTTCGTACGTGTTTTTGAGTCGAATAAATTAACCACTATAAATGTTCGAAAACCTTTCTTTGTGCCTCACATGAATGGGACTTCCAGGCTGTAGAATTTCCAAATGTCTTTCCATACGTAATATCAAAGGAATACATTTAAAATAAGAAGACGGTTTTAAAATGCACGAAAAATATTAGATTCTAAAGTGCAGTTTGTTTACGAAAAATATTAATTTTTATATCGCATTTTTTAGATGATTTTCTATCACTGTTATGCCACTCGTGTAAAGACGGCAAATATATTATTTTCCTTTCTAACAGAAAGCATATGCTTGATAAAAACTAAAACATGTTTTGCATTTCCCAAGGTGAAATAATTGGCTCGCACCGCATTTGTGTTTCGAAAATTTTATTCTGTCGCATTTAAGATTTCGTGGGAACAACATTTATTTTTATAAAACATAAAGAAATATTTAATCTAATATAACATCTTTATAAAATAATTGAAATGCATTTATTTTAGTCATTTTTACTGTAAAGTTTCATTCTTTTAAAAAGATCTAATATAAACTTAACACACAAATATGAATTCGAATTTATACGCAAGCATTCTTTCTAAATAAATATATTGCAATATAAAATATGACATAAATGAAATGTAACAGATATTTATGAATTGACTTTATGGATTGGTGACAAATGGGTAAAAAAAGTCAATTTTGACTAAACTAATAAGTATATTATTATCTTTTACCTACATTTCGTACAAGCATGAACATTTTGGAGAAAATATGGAATTGACATCACCAGAACCTGAAAGCACTTAAATCACACTCTTGATCCCGATGCCTCAAATCCATATCAGTTATCATCTAAACTTTATCTATAGCCACTCTTGACAAATAGATATTTCGATGAAATTTTCTAAACAGGACGTAATTAAAAACCACATATGAAAGTAGTATTTTTTAAATTCTTTTATCTCATCCAGAATTTAATGCTGAAATCATATCAGTCACTATCTAATCTACATCTATAACCAATCTTGAGAAATAGATGTTTCAAGATAATTTTCGCATCAGAAGTCCAAACCACTTAGTGAACCACTTATTCTTCTCCGGAATTTGATACTGAATCAATATATCAGTCATCATCTAAAAGCTTCATCTATAGTTGACCCTGAGAAATATATGTCTCAAGGAAGATGTAAATATTTGAATCGGAAATGAAATCGCTTATTGAGTCCCAATACCCACTCCGGAATTCAACGCTGAATCAATATCAGGCCAAACCATAAAAATAGATTTTTCGAGGAAAATGTTTGAACCAGAAGCGCAAAAGAAATCGAAAATTAAAACTCAAATGTGAACCACCCTCCTTCCTCCAGGATTTGATGTTGCATTCATATCAGTTATTATCTAAGCTGTATCTAAAGCCAAGCTTGGCTGAAGATGTTTCAAGTAAAATACAAGTCTTTGAATCGGAGATGTAAATAAAATCCGTTAGTGGAATTTCTTATTAATTCCCTTAACCCAATCTCCTATAGATATTGATGTTCAATTCAAATCAGTCATCGTCTGGGTTTTATCTATAGCAGATCCTGAGGAATAGAAGTTTAAAAAAAATCGTTAAAATAATAATATGGCAAAATTTTTGCCACCAAAAAAAAAAACCACGATCATTTCGGAAAGACGTTATGGGATTTCCTCTTCAGTGCAAGCGCTACATACCATATGAACTTACCCCGCACAAGCAATTGCTAATACACAGTTGTAGCGCCATTTAGTGAGATGATAAAATATATTAAATCAGTAAAATATCGACGCGAAAAAAGGGGATAAAATAGAGAGACATACAGATTTAACATTTGAAAAAAGCAAACCCATAACGTGTTTTCTAAACTATCACCTGGGCCATTTTATTTGTGCAGTATTTTAGATTGTCATTTATTTATTGTTTATGCGCAATGCCGTGTTCTGTATTAATTCTGTGTAAACCAACAAAGTAACAAAACACAACACAACTAATCTTAATACATATATCAATTACCTCTCCAGCGATAAACCCTTTGAACCTTTGTACATACTCAATCCTACATAACAAAAACCTATTCTAAACAGATACCAATTCCAAGACATTGCTGAATTTGAAAAACCAATAAGAAAAAAGATTAAAAAATGAATCTTAACAATGCATATTCCCACTATCTGCGTCTCATACACACTCAATATCTGAAATCCACCGGTAAAGAATTATTCATTGAGGGAATCATCCCCTTGTCAGAAAGGGAGGGGGAAGATAGATATCGGATATTCGAATAAGGATAAATCGTCAGACGACCCAGAGTCA